>JABVXV010000001.1:838893-1142461 GCA_013365325.1 Dipetalonema caudispina | reverse complement strand
AATGCTTTGCTATGCCAGAACGTTCACGTTACCTGAAATAACTTTTTTTTTCAGATAATTGGATCCGTAGAAATCTACATAAAAGCATCAACTCCCATGTTTCACTCGCTCGCAGTAAATCATATGATCACATTACATATTATTACTTTTAGTGGGAATGAGAATAAGAAAACTTCCCCGTAACTACATCTCACGTACGCCACTTTTTACGGGGAAGCACTTACCACACTTACACAACACAAGCCCACAGCGCCACACACCACGGCTCCCCAAAATTACGCTGGCAGTAATTGGGCATCAATTTATCACGGGCCGCGCCACGTCTCGCTTTCTAATTGTTTGTGTGTGTGTTGCAGCTGGATTTGTTCCAACAACCTTGAGGGGTGAAGAGGTTGGGGTGTGTCGATTGATGTGGTAGTGTGGGGTGGTCAGGAAGTGGAGGTAGTGGACATCTGACCTTTCAGCATTCTTTCACTTCCTACAAGTGACATAGATATAGGACTACTTAGAGTTAACATTTAAATTTTACTTTTGCTGCTGTCCTACCTTACAGTGGTATATCGGGGAATGGAATTATGGTGAAGTAAATGAAGTTGTTGTGCTAATAGTATTGATTATTTAAAATTTATGTAGCCCATTTAGGCAAAAAGCCGAAAAAAGCATAAATGACATGTTCTATCATATTCCGTTAGATCATGAAATATGCCTCCATCCCAAGTATTTCGGACCTGATTTGCTGGAAACAGTGAAACGAAAGTTGTTTAATGAAGTCGAAGGCACCTGCACTGGGAAATACGGATTTGTTGTTGCAGTGACTACAATTGATAATATTGGTGCAGGACTTATCCAACCAGGTACTAATTTGTTGTTATTAATTTCATCAGCAGTACTGTTCACCATCTTCATTTTATCCATACTCCACGAATTATACAAATTTGTAATTTGTGATGTCAGTTCTATTGAATGACAAACTTTAATAGATAGTGAATGAAGTCAGGTTTTGTATTTACTGTAAGGTTTTTGCTTATTTATATGTAATGTGCAAGAAAGTTATTTGAGTTTATTGTTCTCTTCAGGCCGTGGTTTTGTATTGTATCCCGTGAAATACAAGGCAATAGTGTTCAGGCCATTCAAAGGGCAAGTTGTTGACGCGGTAGTAAATCAAGTAAATAAAGTAAGTGGTCCGCTTCTATAAATTCTTTTCAGGAATTAAAATTTAAATTCTATATTGATGCAACACTTAGTGCACTGCTTTTTCTTTGCCTTGCATCAAAATACAGAAGGATTAGCCGACAATATTGTGACTTTTATCTTCCGTTGTAATCGAAATAATTAAAATTATTTTGCAGAAATTATGGAATAAATGAACAACATTGAACTTGTTCATCACATCATATATGCATATTCTCAGTTCCCTATCACAGTTTTTTTTTTCCAAATTGTATTAAATCGTAAAGAAATATCCGTTTGTAGGTTGGACTATTCTGTGACATTGGGCCACTTTCATGCTTTGTAAGTCGTCATTGCATCCCACCGGATATGGAGTTTGAGCCAAATTCAAATCCTCCATGCTATAAAACAGCAGATGAAAGTGTTGTCATTAAGCAAGATGACGAAATCCGAGTGAAATTGATTGGTACACGGGTGGATGCTTCTGATATCTTTGCTATTGGTACCTTGATGGATGATTATCTTGGTCTTTCCGCTAATGAGTAGTCCATTTTTCTTCTTGAGTTATTATTTTAAATGACATGCATACTTGAGGCTCTATATTACATTGTTATGTATTTATTGTCTCTGATCTTTGTCATATTATTACAAAAGAAAAAATCAAATTTAGTGGTCGCGGTTAAAAATACAGTAAGTCATCAGATAGTATATGTCGTCTATAAATTAATATTTGTGGAGGTTAGCTTTACTGATTATTTAACATTGATTTTCCATGGGGAGTTTATAATATTTTTGCACTGGAGATGCTACTAGTACCTTGGAGTTTTGTTCTTATATGGTTAGAATGCCAATAATATCGTGAATAACATCGAAATTGCGTGGTTCAGCCCGATTTAAAATGTGACATAAATTACTCTTTTTCATGTTTAGTTGTCCTAGAAACTATGTAAAGCGCTGCTTCCTTTTTGTTTGTGGTACAGGTATTGGATAGGTCTAATCCTGACTTGTGACTCTTCCTTTAAATCTGTTTACGAAGTTGAATCCACTGAATGTCTTAAAGATTCTCATACCAGCAAATAACTGAAAAGTTTATTTTTTGTAGTATACATTTCTTGTTCTATTGTTCTGGTCTCTTTGTTCTCATTGAAGTGTACATTTCTCATGATTAAGTTGTTTATTTATATTTAATTTCTGCAATGAAAAATGATGTGTTCCGAAAGTGTCATTGTCTAAGTAGGCTATTTCGCCATATAAATAAATATTTGTAAAATTCTATTAAGTCTACTAAATTCTTTCAATCTGCTGTTAATCTATTTGTTTTGATGTTAAAGATTTTCTCCTTCAGGAAGTCCCATATCTGGAATGAGTGTCTGGAATTTGCAAATATTCGATGAGGTAAGACGAATGAATATCAGGCAGCTATTGTATCAGGGCCTGAACTTCGCAATGATTGTTTCTTCAGCCTTGATGATTTGGAAGGGGTTGATGGTTATTACTGGTTCGGAAAGTCCCATTGTGGTTGTGTTATCTGGTTCCATGGAGCCTGCATTCTACAGGTACTCTGAATCCTTTGGCATTTAACATTAGTACTGTTCTCACATGCACCTTGGTTACCTTATCTCCATCTTCCTTTGCACTTGCTCCTATACTGCAAAAGTAAGTATGGAATTATTATGGGACAATTTCAGGGAAGAAATTCAAAAACAAGGCTTACTTTTATCCATTTTTTAAGCATCTAAGAGTGAGACCTCGCAATAACAAATTATTGTACTGTCTAAGACATGAAATATTTACAGTTTTAAATAGGCAGATATGATTCTACAATGATATAGTTATCACAAGTTTGCAGAGGTGATTTGTTGTTGCTAACAAATGATGATTCGGACCCGATCAGAGCTGGCGACATTACGGTATTTAAAATTGAGGGGCGTGAT
This sequence comes from Dipetalonema caudispina, assembly GCA_013365325.1. Taxonomy (NCBI): domain Eukaryota; kingdom Metazoa; phylum Nematoda; class Chromadorea; order Rhabditida; family Onchocercidae; genus Dipetalonema; species Dipetalonema caudispina. The sequence continues at coordinate 1,139,357 of JABVXV010000001.1, read as the reverse complement.
ATTCCAATCGTGCATCGAGTTATCAAAGTCCATGAGAAAAGCAATGAAGAAACAAAATTCTTGACGAAAGGAGATAATAATCAGGTGATGATTTGCAATGGTTCGCTAAAAAATTTTTGTATCGGAAATTTCATTCTAATCTGAAATAATTATTTGTAAATTTCTTTCAGTAGACCATCAATATATATGTTCCCACAAGCGTATCAGAAAGTGTCAGGCTTAGTCAATTTTCAGATTACCAGTAGGCCTTTTTTCTCTCTCCTCTGGAGGATACTGATTTAGTAAAAAATCAAACTTGATCCTGAATCGACCAAATAACGTGTATACCGGGAATTCTGAGGGTCATCATGAATGCAGTCTCTGTTTCGAAGTCATTCTAGGGTCTCTAAATTTACTTCCATATTGAATCCGAGCAACACTTTTTTCGACCATATAGCAGATAATTTTCTTACCTGCATATATTATTATTCTTTTATGTTGTAAATTGTATTTAGAAATAGTTTAGTGTTATATTTTTTAACAATACTCTTTTTTAGGTCGACGATCGAGGTCTCTACGCATCGGGACAGTTCTGGTTAACACGAAAAGACGTTGTTGGTCGAGCAAAGGGATTTGTACCCTATATTGGGATGGTCACAATACTGATGAATGATTATCCTAAATTGAAATATGCGGTTTTAATGGCTTTAGGTGCTTTCGTTATTCTGCACAGAGAGGGGTAGTCCATCCATTCAAATTCTGTAGCATTTAATATGATTTGAAGACATGATATTGCGCATTGAACGTAGGACGTTAGGGGACACAAAATTACTAAAACACAGCTTGCTAGCATTGAAGCTTATCCAAAAATGATGTTGGTATTTTCAGAAACTTGATGGTACTTGTTTAGTTTCTACTAACGTAATCTCTGGTGAAAAAACCTCCCGAGTTGTTTTACAGAGATTGCTCTACTCTAAAAGCCTAGTAGGCCGGCGTATGCCTGTCCGGATTGTGGGATCTGACGATTCTTGTACGCTATATCTCAGTTCCCTTTATACATTTCTAATCAGTAGGGTCAACAGTTGTGGTTGAGCGGAAGGGGGTAGTAAGTTCGTTCGTCTATTCGTATTTTCATTTCATTGCTTAAGCTTTCCTGAAGCTTATCAATATCACGCAATATACAGTCAGGTCTCCAGTTAGGGACTTCCTCCCTACTCAATCTTCTACGTCATTAATCTCTCGGCATCTGACGTTTTCTAATCTTCATTTTACTGTTTTCATGAGATGACGTAGGTTCAATACTCTTCCCCGGAGGGATATTTTTTACCTCCTGCTTTTTTCACGGTATTCCTTCATGGAAACTGAACTGCATACTTTGGAAAGACAGAATGTCTGTGATGAATGTGCGTTAATTAACTGACACAAACCTGTAAGTATCACTTCAAATTGTTTTTCATTATTTACAACTTATTTTGTTGTTTCGCAACCTTTATAAACAAACTTATTCGCGATGCGTGATGTCTTGCATGAGACACTATACCGTCCAATTTTTGGTTTGCCATCCTCCCTCAGCCTCAAATTCGAAAAGCGAACAACAAAGATGGAATAACAGGATAAATTCTTGCTGTGTGGTTAAAATCATAATAAGCTTTACCATAAATGTTATGCTGAATGGGGGGAAGGGAGGACTATATGCGAAAGAGCGATCCGCCGTTTCTTCTTAGTCTTTATAAATTGGAAGTGGTATTCGGTTGAGCGTGACGTAACAAGTGAGGAAAAACATTTAACAGTGCGAAATTCAGTGGAAATCGAAACTGTCTTCATGCTTAAGTAAAACAACGTGAATTGGTGAAAACAATGACTAAAAGTAACGAGTAATGATGGGCGGTCCTGACCGAGTGAAAAATGGAACCAACAATTACGAAGTCAGGGTCATACTGAAATTAACTTTTCATGACCAATAGTTAGGAAGTATTACAACACAAATCAAGCAGAAATTATAAAAGTAGGGAATTTCCCGATATCAACAATGAAATCGACGACAAAAAAAGAAAACGGATGGAATGCGTTTGCGCTGCAAACCCGTGCTGGGCAACATCCCTCTCCCACTTCCTACATATTGGAGACACTGACTTATGTCCAACTTGCAATCTCGAGACAAACGTTAATTTGCACAGGTTATGGGATAGTATGATGGCGCAAAAGCAACTCAGAAGAGGAATTATATTAATGTCTAGAACACAACTCCAGCTTTACCTAGCTGAGCTGCATTCTAAGAACAAAAAAAAATATGACCAATGTTCAGATTTCATTCCAGCACTACACTCATTTGAGATCTTTTTTAATCACTTTGCATCAGTCAGTGAATGACCAAATACGCTAAAAACTCCTAAATGGTCTGTAGATAGTTCAAGCTCGAGTGGATTCGTATGGGATTTTGGTTCAAGATAGAGGAGGAGAGCAAAACCATACGTTCATTTTATATTTTACTGCTACTTCTGTTTTTCCTACCTTAATCTATCGTATTGAGCTTTCTGTACGATCGAGAATGGTAGTGACAACTGAAAATCGAAAATTGGTATGCTTGAACTTAGTTCAAGAAGATAGGGATTGAAGCTGTTCCACAAAAATACACGGGAAACATAATTCGTGAGTTTTACAAGTGAAAACCTTTGCTCTGAAGCATTTCGTTTGTTATTTCACCTCTTTCAGTGCTGCATGATAAGAACATTGGAAAAAATCGCATCTTATTCCTTGTCTGTGTCTCTTCATCCGAAATCTGTACAATACAACATCGACTCGAAATTAATAACGATTAGTCTAGCAGATACGTGAAGGCAAGAGAATAAATGAGGAATTAATGCGCAGATGCCATTTGGTATACTCTTGTTAGTATAGGGGAGGCCATTAACTGGCCATCTTTATTTGAATGCCTGTTTAAATACTGCAGCCGTCATATATTTTCAAAAGGAAAGTCCCCTTTCAAACACCAGTTTAACAGATCTAAGACAATGTAAACAGCAGAGACAGACAAAACGAATAGATACAAAGTGATAAAGTAAAAATATTTCATCAATAAAAATATGACAATTTATCACGGTAACAAAAACAGTCAAGTAATAGTAAGGAGATCAGTAACCCACCTCATAAACGGTAGCTTTCTTTTCACCAGATCCGGTGACAATATATTTATCATCGAACGATATATCGCATGACAGCACCGACGAGCTCTCTTTGGCTGTAAGAAGCGATGCTCCATAGGGGGTTCGCCATGCGCATAACATGTTATCCTTGCCCGTTGAAACGAACCATTTCCCACTGTGCGCAAATTTCAGAGATAGAACACAGCTGTCATGCATATGCAACGAATACCTACAACATTTTAGAGTTTTCAAAGATTCTCGTTTAGAGATTTAAAAAAAAGAAAAAAAGAAAAGAAAACAAAAAATATCTCCTACATCTATCTATCACAGAATAACATTTTATCCTTCAATAGCTCCTTCACGAGACTCATATATGGCTATGCAATCTTTATCATGCACTATTAGCACCTCTATGGTAGGACCGTGGAACTATCAAACAATTTTAATCACAGAAAGTAGCTATAGAAATAATTCCATCCATCTATGAGCTCCTTACTAAATTCATAACTTTCTTCCTTGCGTTCATGAACATTTCAACTGCTCAGCTTTACATATCTTAACTCATTAACGGTTATCCTACTACTTAAAAACTATAATGACGCCATATTACATGTTTGTCATAAAGTATAAACGTGTTAGCAAACATATAATTATATATATAAAGAAAAAAAAAACTGACCTATCAGGTTTACTGACATGAAGAACTTCAACATTACTATTTTCCATGCCAACGGCAACCCAATCATCACAAGGACAGCATCCAAGAGAGAAAATTTGTGATTGGAAATCATGCTGTTGTAACTGAACCCGCTCACGTAAGTCCCATGAACGAACGGTATTATCTAAACCACCACTCCACAACCGCACGGCGTCGTTTGAAAGATCAACACAACTGGCACCATCTTGATGTCCAGGCAAGCAATGAACCTGATAAACGCGAAATTTGAGATAAGAAATGGCAGTTTCGTAATGATATCTAACAAAATTGATGCATAATATTAAACGCGCGGATAGATAAACTAAGAAATGAGATTTTAGAAAACGATCAGGAAAAAGCACCAGCACCGTTCCTGACGATTTCAAAACATTCGGGAATTAATTACCATTTTTTTGCTATCGAGATCCCAAATAATAATTTTTCCATCAGCCGAACATGAAAAGCACAGTTTGTTGTCTGGTGAAATCGCTAGAGCATAGCACGCTTGTGCTTCACTATCAAGTTCTATCTTTACTTTCTCCGTCTAAAAAATTGAAGCAAAATGGATTCAACACAATGCATGCATTAGGACAAATTATCCTGTGCTTACTACATGACAGAATGACTGCTAGGATGATCACGCAACTAAAGAATAATGATCCTTCTAATCAATTCCTAATGGTGTTACGAATAAAAATTTTCTTTCCACTAATTGACATACCAAAATTGTTCCATCAAAGGGAAAGCTCGATATATTACAGAAATAAAAAAAAAAAAATGAAAATACATACCGTAAGATCCCAGACAGTAATTGTTTGTGCTTCACCTCCAACAATCAAGGTGGAACCATCATTGAACAATTTGCACGAGCGAATGTAATTGTCTTTGAGGCACTCTAATGTTGAGATCGCATTTTTCGACGTTTCCGCTCTGGATATATCCCATATCTACAATTGTATATTCTAAAATTCTTTATAATAACATATCTAATCATACTAAATACGCCATTTTAGTATTAAATCTCCCGCCACAAGATTACAGAGTGAAGAAAGAGTGGGAAACGCTCGTAGTTACACTACAGATTCCAAGAATACTAAACACCTACAAGCAAAGAGACCGGTAGAGGAAACAAATGTGCTTGACTGAATCGCTAGCGTGTTACAAATAAACAGTAAAAAATCCTTCCTTAGAATCAAATGAGATGAACAAGTAATTCACAGTGCAGATTATCTCCTTAGCATGTAAAGGTATCAGAAAATTTTGAAAATCCTAAACTTCGAGGGTACTGCCATTATGAAACCCAAGGTAAGAAAAATAAGAAGTCTCGAGAAGCAATTATCAAGCGAAATAAACAAGATAAAAGTAAACCTTGACACAACCCTTGCCACCTGTGTAGACATGCCGATTTTGATGTGAGATTGTTACCGCGCAAACCACTTCCCCGTGTTGCAAATCATGGACTTTTCGTGCCATGCGCGGTATACCTGGCCCCATCAATGCATCCTGTGGAAATGCTACTGGTTGCAGCTGTCCGCTTTCCGTCGTTTTGTAACTGTAAGCAGGTTTTCCGTTTGACATCGCTCCAGCCTGACTCATTCCAGCCATGAAACGAGCTTGTGCATGTGGATCCAACATCGCGGGCAAAGCAGCTCGTCCAGCAAAAGAAGCCAATGCTGGATTGCCAAGCACTGACGAAGCCATCGATGCAATGGCATCTGCTGATGTGAGGGCATTCGAAATTCGTGCTTTGCCAGGTGTTGAATCGCCGGATGACACGGAATGAGTACTCTCCCGACCATCTTTTTTCAAATTCACACCATTTGTTACGGAAGGATCATCATTTTGCACATCGATCTCCAGATCACCATCACCGTCTTCTGATTCGACCTGAAGAATATTAAAACTCAATTGAAACTTGAAGTTCAAAGGGCTCAGGCATAAACGAAAGTCCCGAAAGTGTCAAGAACTTTTCTTGCTCTAGAAAACAGCCGGCTATTTCCTAAGCATTAAAAACATAGTATAATCTTTCTAAAAATAGGTTTACAACACTCATAAGATATATCGGAGAGCACACTTTTCTTGAACTCTCGGGAATTATACGTATATATATATATATATATACAAAAGGTATACGTAAACCATTCCAACGATGTTGAAAATAACCTTTACTCTTTTCTGACTTGTCTCCGGTGTACTGGAACGGGGTCTTGATGCTCGACTGGAATTGCGATCATCATTCTTTTCTTCTGGTTTAGCTCCCATCCCAACCGCTGCAGCTGCAACAGCAGCAATAGGGTGAAAAGGACCTTGAGCTGCCAGACTCATGGGGGCAGCCATGCCCATACCAGGGAGCATTGCTAATTGCTGCTGTGCATGTACTTGACTTCCGATGACCTAAAAACAGTATTCATGTTGAGGCACAACTATTTTACACGAATAAATGGTAAAGTAGATCGCTAGTATTTGGGAATGGAACATAAGGAAATATCTTCAAATGAATGAGTGGACCAAGAGCGATACCCACATCAAAGTTATTTTGCTTTTTTCAAAGTCACGCTAATAACTCTTACATTAGTAAGCCATTTCAAAAAAATCGGAAATATGTTGATAAATTCCAACTTTTAACAGAAGTAATTTCATACAACAAACACTAATTTTGCGCGACCCATACGTAACAATGAATAGTATCCATACGGTAATAATGCACAGTATTGGAGTATTGTATGATCACCTGATGTAATTCAGCCATGCTGATTTGCCTAGCACGTTCCATCGCCGCAAGAGCTGACTGCTGATGTTCAGCTGGAAGCAACGGAATAATCTGTGACAGAATAGCATTGTACCGCTTGGCAATTTCGGTCTGCTTATGCATTTCAACATTCAAACCATAACTCATTTCATAATACATCATGTAATGTCGTTGCATCGCTTCTTTCTCTTGTGAGAGTTTTTCAATTTCCACCCGCTGTTGTTGTACCTGCGTCTGGATGAAATTATATTCTTCTTTTATTCGTTCCAGGTGATCCAAAATTGTCATCTTCATGGTTTGGTGTGGAGTACCCTAAAAATGGCACATTCATAACTTGAAAGCATGTAAAAAAAGTTGATTTGCCTACCAGCCGTTTGCGATTTCTCAGTAAATCCTTCGAAGACCACAATGATTGATGAAACAAATTATCTCCATGTAACGCACACAAAAAGGCTTCAATAAGATGACAAACAGCGAAGATGTAAAGACAGCGATAACCAATATACCGTTAAGCAGCACAAAAAACAAAACAAGGTCTGATCAAACCTAACTTTCCATAAACCTACTTATCAAATCCACAAATCCCGCTAAATCATACAAATAAAATTTACAAGATATTCGCAGCGGCATATCCTTACGTTTACGTAAGATTCTTTTATGAAATCCTTTAACTCCCGGGAGCCAGGAAATCCTTTTGAGATACTAGCTCCGATTACCTTTCGTGACTAGTTTAACGAACCATCGTCTTTATTCGATCTCTGAAGAACTATAATAACAAACACTATACATTCTCAGTCAATATACCAGCCATATGAGATGCTAGAAGTCCCGAACCCCATTTCATCTTATTATATGTGAGCTTGAAAGAATACACCGAAATAGTCGAAGTAATCCTAAATTAAACTAATCGAATTTAGCTTACCTTCTACCCCTATAGAAATATCAGTGCATAGAGCTGTAGCCCAACTAATAAGGACTTTTTTTGGTATTCTTCAAAATAAATGGACTCATCACTCATAAGCCGTGGTCGCAAACAAAAGACTTTATGATGAAAACAAGTCGGAAGAATAAAAGAAAATCGCTGTCCAACGATAAGAGACAAGAGAGATCCTTCCGATAGCAAATTTAAAAATCTGAGAAAGAAAACTGTGAACGCCCTGTATATTTAGAATAATTAAAAGCAACAACTTAAGTACTTATGATTGCCTAATGCTTTCAAAAAGTATATTGTGAGAAGGTACCGTGAATCATTGCTATAACTTACCTTAAATATTAATAATTTGTCATTGGCACCGATTCTACTAACATCTGGAAAGCCTACCTGATCTATATATAATTATTGATAGCAACTTATGAGCAGCAAAAATTGAACTATTTGAAATCACTAATTCGCATATTATCGTTATATCATACGCCTAAAAAGCTGCGACAAGCAATTTGAAATTAAAACAAATAACTGTTTCCAAACTCTCTAATGAGTTCCCATCCATTACCTCAAAATACCGTAAATGATTAAAAAGAAATACGAAGGATTTCCCAATAAACTGAAACAGAAAGCACAAGTGATATGAAATCTATCACCTTCGATTATACCAAATCTTCCCGAAAAATATCAGTAAACATGATCTGCTATAAAATTAACGACGAAAACAGCGTTGAAGGACAAAGTCAAAACAAAATGATCCACAATTTTTTTCAAGATTAGATAATGGAAACAAATAAAGAGCAATTAATAGTCAGTGAAAGAAGAAATGAGAAGTTAATGACCTGCCACAAGCAATCATTATATCAAATTTATTACAGCCCCAAAACAATTTCATCCAATTGACTTTCGAAAGGTAGCCAGGAAGAAATAGTGCAGGTGTAAACCTAAAAGTGCATTACACTCCCGTCGTAACATCGCACATTCTATTTACTCTATGTCCATCCCAACAATCAATTCCATTGAGCGAATAGGTGTTAAGCATTAAGAAATTTCGAGAAAACTCAATTTAGCATGACTATATTTGTTCTCACCCCTCAGCTGTAGAAGCAATTTCCATTCAGTGCAATGCTTTGAAAATAGAAAGCTGGAAACAAACGTCCATACTCCACAATTTTTTCCGTCAACCTGTGCTTTCTCATCAAATAAAACTAACATTATTCTAAGTTAATTCCGGAAAACCACCGAAATCTCATGACTGTGCAAGAATTTTCACTTTTCTTTGACTTTAAAACTGTCGGCACCATTACAACTCTCTTAAATACCAGAACTCAAGAAATTAAAAACAGAAACACCTAAGGCATAGGACCAAAATCTGTAGAAGTAGGAAAGAAAAGTGTTACGCTTATGTATGCTCACTATTGAAGTCTAATCTCGGTGTAATGACACCATCGCAAAAAGCAATACCTGCAGCTCAGCTCATAAATTTGTCGCTTACTGAAATAAAGGAGGATGACAATCAGGTCTAAAAGAACGAAGAGATCGGCAGATAGCTAAATAGCTTATATAATGAATCTCCTCCAATGACCCTTCTCTTTCCTTCTTGGGTGAAAGTATTGGATGACCTTAAGAGACTATTGCAGTTTACATTTATTTGCTGTTATATTCTGTTTGAGTGGGCTTGTGCTTCAAATGAGCAACAAAGACAATATTTGGGTGTCTTTTCAACTCGCTATGACAATTCCATTAAAGGAAATGGTTCAAAAAAAAAGAAAAAGCCCCAAAGAAACCTGATCAGATTCGTATCTTCACTTGACTGGTTCCTTCCAAACAAAAGATCCACCTCAAAAGTGAGTGATGTTAGAGATCCTGCGATGACAGTGAACCACTTATTCTGGCCACTTAATCTAAGTCATTTAAACGCTCAGTCCTTGAACATCTCTTGCAGCCGCAATATTATTGAGAAGAGCACTAAATATCGTATCGTATCATTTCGGTGGAAAGAAAGACAAATAAGCAAAGAAGGAGGGACCTAACAATCAAAAGTAAACCAAAAAACTGAAGCGAGAAGCATATAATCTGATAGACCAGCCGTAACTACTTGACTGATCATACTTTCGAGAAAATGTTTCTCTAAAACCATGACTAGTTACGACTAACATTCCTGGCCATACCTGTCTGTTTCAGTATTAACTAATTGTTAATACTAATAGCGTTGGATACACTGCAGGCCAAAAATGATGCAAATAACGTATGTACGAGTCATTCAGAACTGCATTGCATTAACAACATGAAATATTCACTTTCCATCCAATTCAGGATTGGATAACTGATATCCGCATCCGTAAAATGCTTGCTCCGACAGGAGTGATGTTGGTAGTGAGTGTTAAATGGGCTGTGAAACCGGAATAGACGATATCACTGACTAGGCGACACTTAGGCTAAGCTCATCAAGCCGAAGCGAATAGAAAAGACCGGAAGGATGACAAACTGCATAGTGAACCGATGGCTTAAGAAAAAAAGCAAGTGCAAACAAATGCAAGCATACATGTAAACACGCATGCTTACTTCACAACAATTGAAGAAAAATGAACTCGGATGAAAGAGTATTATTGTTTTATAAGTGTGCATGCATTGCTCTGTGTATGTATGTGTGTATGCGTCCACGGAGAAGAGGGTAAATCTGCGGATATACATGCATTCCTGTGTGTGTATGTATGTATGTGTGTGTGTGTATGTGTGTGCGTGCGTATCAGTATGTACGTGTGTGTGTGTGTGTGTGTATGTGTGATTGCACGAGGACATAAAAGCATAAAAAAGTGAAGGGATGGTAGAGAGAGAGGAAGGGAGGAGTAGATGGAAGGATGAACGGATCGGCGGATGGTATGAGCGTGCTCTGCGGCGTGCCGGTCGAATCGACTACCACCTCTCTCTCCGCCCACTGCGGACGGGTGGGGACTTGCTCACATAGACCCCCGCACATCGAATCAATATGAAATTTGCGAGTTGTTTGGATGTAAATTGTCCGACACTCACATACCCATATCTTTTACTGTGTCCACGCTGATTGGCTAACTTCTTCGGAGAGATGCATGCGCATGCATATGCACATGGACATGCACATGTACCCCTAATCCTCGAGCTGCAGTAGCATCCTTTCTAACAAGTATGAATTTCCAGGAATCGATGAACAGGAATGGATGAACATATCGATGGAAGAGATGAGAGATGAATGTTGTAGTCCTCCCACCCTTCACGAAACGGCTGGCAGATTCCCTTTCAAACCTCCACCCTTTGCCCCTCCTCCCTTCAACACCTGCGGTAAACCCTGGGTGACTCCTATGGCATTCTATCATCGCAATTTCTATCTCACTTGCCGCCAACCAATATTCAACTTCTGCCGCAGTCATAATATTTCACTAGTCGTATGCTTCTCACCACCCACCTGACACTTCTAGTCATTTGATCGTAAATCTGTATAATTTTCTGTGGTCACACTTCCCTTTCCAAAATAAGTCATCAAGTAATCTTCCCTGACCTCTATTAATCTAGCACGACACCCAGCAATAACCAATTAAGCGATCAGTGAAACAAACCATTTAATTGCTCTCAACGACACACTGGGTACTACTTTCTTCAGGTCAATGTGCTCCGCGAGAGGATAGAGGAGGAAATATTCCTCCAATTCTTACTATCTAACTAGATACCATTCGAATCCGTTTCCCACACTCAGAATCAATATCTATCCCGAACTACATCTCGTATGGGCATCTATATATTAAACTGAACTGAAAATTACATTTTACTGCAGAAATTCCACAGCTGCAACGGATAGCCTCAAACACTTTATTTTTCCTCTTCGAAGAAGTGAGCTATAAACGGAATTTGTTAGCATAATTTAAGGTAAATGCAGACGATGTCACTAAGTACCAAATATATTGGAAGTATAAAAATCGAAAGAAGTGTAATACAACGGCTGGGAGGTAGATGATATGAATCAAAATGAAATATGGAAGTAGAACTTTCAGCAAATGCAAATTACATGAGTTCTTTTTTATGAGAAACATTTATAAAAAGAAAAAAGAATCCTTCGCAATGTAAAATCCTTGCTTGCTCGGAATAACTGATGTTATATAAACTTATCAGTCAAAAACACTGAGTGACTCAGCAATTAAAATACTAAGGTATGAATTTGTTGTTTAAGTCATATTCCTTCACTAAAACACCTTATAATTACCGATGGGATGGAAGCACTTCCCAGTAACCACAGTTTGAAATAATAAAGTTCAGCGATCTTTGGATAAATTACTTTTCATCACAACCAGAAAAATTGCACTACGCAAAAACCGTGTTTCGTAATAACTAAAGGTTCTAAAAACTCAACAATACTTGTATTAAAATTCCAGAATAGAAACTAAGTCACTATGTTGAAGCTAAACAAACTAAATTTAGGCAAAAAACTAAAATGGAAGCAGAAAATCCAAAGAAAAAAAAATGTAGTGTAATATAGATAGTTAAGTAATCAAGTAGTAATTCAAAGGATTTTGAACCAATTAACTGCAATCATTAAAATCACACGCTCTTAGAGGAACAATATTAATTAAGTTGGTGCAACTCAAAAAAAACCCAAAGAAAGCCTTTAGATTAGAACATGCGTGAAGAAAATGAATGCCTTTATTTATAATATAATAGAAAAGAAAATTCATTCATTAGTAACCTTCAAAGTTTCCTTGCGCACATCGTTTCGTTTACGAACCTTAGCAATCCAGCTTGATGCAGCCATCCGGATTTGTTTCCCTTTTTAACCAACAAACACCAATTTCCATTGGTCGACGTAGCAATGTCCAGCAGTTAGATGAACATCCCAAAGAATGAACTGCAAAAACACAATGTAAGAATCGGAATATCAACCAAAAATTTAATGTAAATGGCAGACGTTTCGCGCGCCAGTGTGCACTAAGTTGAAAACTATAACTCTTATAATCTTTCGTGTAAATATTTCCTCTGAGAAAAGCTGACAAACAAGAAGTTCCCGCGAGAAGTGGCGAAAATACGACATAAAAACCCAACTGAAACTTACTGCACACTGTGAAACAAAAGAATAATGGAAATGAAGAAGTGACAACTAAAGAACCTACAACGACAAAGCGGAAATATAAGGTTGAAACGGTTAGAAAACAGCAAGCCCATTAACATTGCTAATCTAATGGAATAGATTTGCAACTCAGCAAAAGATGGCTCCTTAAAACAATATCTATGTGTAACTCATCTAACGAAACATTCCAATATTAAAATGCATTTCGATGGATTCACAAAACGGTACAAAGAAATGAGAACGATGAATGAATGCGGTCGTTGTTAATTGCACGCCGAACATATTTCAACAAGGATATATTTTAATTAAACACGGCATAAATCTCTAATAATACAATCTTATTTTTGCAGTTAGTGAATAAGCTGGGAATGCTTTACATTGGTAAATTCCAAAACTTGCAAGAAGGCTGAAATTACAATAAAATACAGTTACTGATTAATGTAATACGAAATCACTAGAAGTCTCCTTTGAGAGGTTGGTGTACTTTTGGTAACATCTTCATCGTAAGGATGATCCGAATCCGAAGTTCAGTAAAGATCATCCATCTTGCTAGCCTCCACTAGAGCTCAATATCAGGTCCTAATTCACCGTTCATCTACATTACTTATACCAGAAAGATAATCAAATCAGTTTCTTTGTTATCCCACTTCTATCATCAGAAGAAATCCCGATTTTATTAATACCACTTTTGAGTTCATTTAGCACTCATCGATGCTATCATCATTACTTGACATTCCTATCAACTTTGATCCGTTGAAGTCCATCATATAACATTGATCCCTAACGATGAGCAAAATGACAGACAACCCGCAATCGGGATCAAAAACAATGTAAGTTACACACGCTTGACTGCGATTTCGCCCTGGTTAGATTTTGCAAGTAATTCGATCAAGAGTATTTTCAACTCAACTGCAGCAGAGTTGCAAAGTCTAAAATCCAAAAACGAGAAATAGGGAAATTTTCAGACGCACAAATATCTTGAAACACACACGAATGCTTGTGGAACTCAACAATGCAGGAAATGAACATTCGCAGAAAAAATTTCGATAGCCCAATACTTAAAATGAAGGGAATGTTGATTGGGTAGGAATCTAAAACAGCCCATAGCAAGTGCCTTTACGCAAAACTCCGTTGAAAGTAGAAAAACTAAACTAAGGGAGTACCACTATCATGTCCTCTTCCTGAAAACAAAAAAACATGACAAAAATGCGTTAATCATTTTGACAATATTCATTCAAACATGGACGTTCAGAAGATAAATCCAACAGAGAAATTATAAGTATTCATGCTTAGATGACTTTCTTCTTTCCCCGTCCAATAGCCCTTAAATTATATTTTGCCGGACCAATAAAACTGAAGAGAAAGAAAACAATCAATGATTTGATGCAAGAATGAGAATAGACTGTTTAAATACTTCTAAAGTCCTTTCCTTCCTCCCTTATTACTATAATAACCTGGACCAGGAACTGAAAAGCCTATATAGTAACAAAATGTTTACCTTTCCTTGCTCTTTTAGTCATCAAAAGATGGTTATCACAAGATAAAAAAAGTTATAAAGCCATTTCGACAAATCGAAAAAGAACCAGAGCAGACAATTCTTTCCTCTCTTTCCATCAACAGTAATGTTTCCAAAAAACAGGAGAAATAATTCATAGATAATTTGAAAAACCAAAAAAAAAAAAAGAAATTCAAAACGGATGGCAATAAGTTCAGTTTGAAAATGATTACCAATCTGTGTCATGAAATTATTATCAATGGTGAACAAAATAAGCGGAGGGAAAGGATAGAAATATTCGGGAATGGGAATGTCAAGGGGAAGTGGATGTGTCGATGAACGGGAGAAGGCGCGAAGGAAACAAATGGAAAAAGAAATACACTCAAAACGACGAACTATGAATCCTTTCAAGGATGATCATAAACATTCTGTAAAGTAAATGCAAAACAATTACATTTTATTGCCACTAATACTGTGCTGTCTGACAGGCCGCCGCAGCTTCAGACAAGTCCAAAAAATATTCTTTTCTAATCGTACATCGTACTGAGTCTGAGGGTAAGTAAAAACATGAACTGAAAGCTTAACACTTTCACTAATAGATACTAATTATAAGACAAGACCTCACGAACTCCTCTTATTCACCTATAAAACTAAAATTTTAGTGTAATATTTAACTATGAAAAATAAAAGCAGAACAATGCACTGAAAGATGAAGTAAATTCCTTTTCACCTCAAAAATTTTTGCCAAAATCTAACAAAGATGACAATAACAAAGTGTCCCTAACTATTACTTACAGTTATTGTCACCCCAATGCAAGCCATCACCGCACGCGGATGTAACACCATGACATGTCCCAATGACACTGACCATTGGCCATTGATAGTAGATACAATCTATATTCAGTATACTGGAGAATGAAGGCATGTCCTACCAGACTGAGAAAACTTCTTGTACACATCATGAAATATACTACACCACATTAATAACAGTAGAGCAATTATTTTACAAAAGAGCCTTCGCCCAAAAATATTGTTCAAATTTTCGATCGATATCAATTTAATATCACTGAAGAAATTACCAACAACTTCATTGCTTAACTTTTCTTAAAGCAAACCGACAAATAACATTCTCCAAAAGAGTCGGGTCACACGGTATTACAAGTTAATTGGAATATAAAAGTGAACCAAGGTTCATGAATAATACAAATGTTTGGTGAACTTCAACCTTAGAAAATGTGGTACGGCATCGACGAACAGCTGAAAACCCATACAATAACTTTCTGTTTCATGTGAAATTCACCATTTATGCAAAAAAAAAAATCACTAATAAGAAAACAACAAAGTAATGGCTGTACCCTTAACAAACTAATTGATATATTAACAAACCACCAACTCCCCGAACAAAATTTACAGCAAATCATCAAAATATAAAGTATCATTGAACAGTGGAATCACTGCCGCATGAAAACTGCAATTCAGATACAATTATTTGAACTTTATTAAACTTCCCACATGAAAAAAAAGAGCACAAGTTGCTGAAAATAACATTAATTTCCATCAGGAATAGTTGAAAAGGACAAGACAATTTTACAATGTCCACACTTTGGTAATTTGGATCTGGACAGCTCTATTACATGTCAAAGGGTGTCATTTGGCTAGGATCACATGCGCCAACACACGAAGCAATTTGAATCGCTCTTTAAACTTTAACATACATCAGACCGTGGCAATGGTTAGTCCTGCTATCTGTAAATTCAGCAATAATAGCAGCAACACACTGTTTTCCTCGCTTAAATTTTACTTGAGCTTAACATTTTGCGTGGACAAGGATTTCCGACGTGAACTTAACCATCAACCACCAGTAGCATTTTGTACCTAGACATCGTACCACAACAGTCAGTTCCCGATCAGCGGAAATTTGTGCTTTCAATATAACTTACAGCAGCACAGCTCTTTTTCGCCCTGAAATTGATTACCGATGTATCGAAACTTGGAATCAAAAATTTGCTGGAATTTATTTCCTTTGTAAGGAGCTATGAAATCCGAAAATATTTCAGGCTGTCTACCTCTTTATTGGCACAACCATTTATTCTGCAAATGATTCAACAAAAATGCATGGCTTATACTTACAAAATCCTACAACTCAAATTTCCAATTCGATCTGTCTATTTCTAACTTCCAAGCTCACATTCAGCACCCACAGAACTCTTGAAGAACCTACCCTTTGTAACTTTCAAAAAGTGTCGTTCAACCGCATATAACAACAATCATCAAGTTCATTTCATTGAATTAGTAATAATCATTTACCAAAATTTCTTTTTCTGTAAACCTAAAGTTGTATTTCATTAACCACTTCAGGTATCATTTCAATAGATTAATGAATCATTCACCCAAGGTAGAAGGAAGAAATTTTGGTAGTGTCCCTGTACAAAGACCTTTTGTTACATTGTCTCAGAGTTCACAAAAATATACCAGTTTTCTATCTTTATGTTTGAATTCAGTAATCATTAGTACTAACCAATTCTGAAGGCACGGTATTGCGACTTATGCGGAATACAGTTTACAGTACATACTACAGATTAAACAGAATCTAAATCTAAACTTATATTCGGCAACAGTCGAATATTACAAGGGTATGCTTAAGCCACTGGATGGTATATAATAAAGCTTCTGAATGTCAGTCACACTTCTATTCGTCACTTCACTCACATTTGCAGGTGTCAACATCATCCCAAGAATCACATTCACCCTTGTCCGATCATTAAAGCAAACATATCCCCAATAAATGAAAAGTATTTCAAGAAGTCTCGATTAAGTTCGTTCTTCACTTAATTATTTGAACAAATATAACCAACCTACAAATTTTATTTTCCTCTCTCTATCTCCTGTGGACTACAGCAATAAGTATCCCCACTATCAATATAAAACACATTGGTGAGCGTGAATAAGACAATAATCGGTTTGAGACCCGTAAGAACAACATGTCATACACAACGAGTGACGCAGAAACACTTAATCCAATTGATGAAATCATCTATCAAAATACAAGTTCAAAGGATGTGTTAAAGGAAAACCTCCAGGAAGCCATACAGTGATAAAAATGGGAAGAAAGCAAATTTCTAACTCTGAAAATTTTTTTGAGGACTAAAAACTTCCCGAATATTCGACTGGTTATATTAAATTTTGAGGGAAGGTTGAGCGACACGATCAATTTCGTACAAATATTTAATGAGGGACAGGCAGCTGATGTTTGTTTCCATATAAAACTGGTTTCTTTCCCGCCGAAAATCGTTTCAAATACTTCAAAGTATTAAACGTTAACGTAATTCACACCTCCATAAACCAAAGCATTGTTGAAACAATACTTATTGCAATTCAAATGGAAAAAGTAGATAGATGAGCAGTTAGAATTTCATTTATAAATGCAAAACATCGGCTAAAAATTACCAAGGGCAATAAAACAGGATGAGAAAATGAAACTTTCAATTACTGCAGAAATGTATTTCCCGATACCATAAGATACAACAAAAGACAGGGACAAATGATATTTTATGTAGTAACGGAAAAATGATAAAGTTAATGAGGTATGAGGAAGGTCCGCTCGAGAACTGTAGGTTAATGATGGATATGTACGACTGGGCGGATATAAATTAAATGAAAGATGTGATGTGTGAGGAAGAGGCAATTACATAAACAAGTAAATAATGTGATAGACAATGACTAAATTGGTTGTAATGCACTGATACACATCGATGAAATACGCTTATACCCTTGTGCACATATGATAAATTGTTACTCATCCGCTCCTCCTCTTTCCAACGATAATCCTTTCTCTTCTCACCCTACCCGTAGTACTTCAATAAGCTATCCATTCAAATAGATGAGTGTATAAATGGGTCTTGCAATAGGACTCTACTCTCGATGGTGCAGATGTGTAAAGAAAGACAGACGGGAAGAAGGAAGGAGCCGATTAGGGAATTGAATTTCAATGAAGGAAAGGAACAACCAGCTATATACATGTGCTCTCAAATAGCCATTCTTTTCAAGCTTTTTGCATCTTAAACTTACTCCCTCGTAAAGGATGCAAACAAATACTAAATGTCGTTCAACTGCGATCGTAGACAAAGATATTATAAGCAATGCTACGTAATAACAGAGTTATTAAATACATTCTGAAAACCAACAAATCTGCCTGTTACAACTTCCATCACAATCAAAAAGATGAAAAGGACAAATCTGATGAAAATGAAAATTCTGGAACCCCAGGATTACAAACAATTAGAAAAAGGATAGGTAAAAGATTTGCTGAAAAGAATTTACCGAATCCATTATGGAAAATAATTGACAGTAGTTTAATTAGTTGCTGGCAGAATTCCTCGGACGGATTTACAGTGATGAACAGAAGTAACGGGTAATAGCAAGATAATTGCACACAGCAGATGTAATCAATTCACTACAGTGCTCTTGCACCTGCAGTGGAATGTTTTACCCGATATAGAAATTGTAAGAATGGATGAGGATGACATGTCCTTACTTATAATGAACAAATTCCAATTGAATGAATGATTGGTGCGGAAAAGTGCTTGAGGAATATGAATAAATTATAATAGACAAACTAAGTGGAGGAGTGGCCGCTGAGAATGAGACAAGTAAATGAAGAAAGCGACATGGAAAAAAAGCTCGAAAAGCCACTCACATTGCCATCCCTCTACCACACCCTCTCTCACCGGCAAATAAACTTATTTGAAGTGATAGGGATTGAATCGTTATCTGAGCAGCGTATGCATTGCTTACACAGTTATTGCTGCTACTTCTAAACAGATATCCATCCTTAATGTCACCATTATTCCTAACAATAACACTTCGGGATTGAGAAAGGATGAAGAGATAGAGTAAAGGGAAGAGGGAATAGGAATGGCGGGGACAGAGGGAGAGCGACCCCTTCTGTCTCATTGATGATGATGATGAATGGATTTGCACACATCAACGAATCTGGACGCGTTAACCCACTATTACTACTACTCTTACTCCAACTCCCCCCTTCCCTCTCTTTAATGAAACCAAATATCCGCGCCCCATCTCCCTTGATTCCCCTTACAAATAAACACTTTTAACAAGCATAACGAGACATTACCATGCTTCTTTACAACTTTCTCTTCTCCTTTTCCACTGCCTTCTTTCTTCTTCACTTCAAATACTGTTCCAAGACTTCACACTCTCTTATTCACCTGTTCACTCCTTCCTTTTCCTAAACATCATTCATGATTAACAGGAGCAGCAGTAAGATTCTTATGATGGGACAAATAGAAATGTCCGGTAAGCATCGCTAACTGATGGCTTATTGCATCTGGACCGAAAGATCATAGGCAAAAACGACCGAACTGCTCGGTGATGAGTGTAACGACGACTTATCCCAGCCATTCATTCATTCAACAAACAGCACTACCTCATCATCGATCGCCTTCAACACCCAAAATTGTTCCACCACTATCATCTCATCATCCTCCACAACCTCCACCTCCCGTTGATGCTCATTGCTGTTCAGCAACAAAAAGGTTGTATTACATGGTACTTGAACCCATTGAGACTTACCTCTCTTCCATCTCTTTTCTTCTCTCTCTTTCCTTTATGCGTAAGTGCCGTCCGAAAGAGGGAAGAGCAAAGCAGAAAAAAAAAAAAAAAAAAAAAAAAAACTAAATATGGCACGCACAAATTGACTACTACCACGATATACCACCTTATCTCACACCTTTTGTTCTCATTCCTTTGAACACTTAATTTTAAGATTCACTCAAAAATTTGCTTTTCCGAATACTAATGATATAATCATTCTTGATTCTAATAATAATATCGATCTTTAGTGGAACAGATGTACCACCACGGACGACATTACAAACCATGAACCTGCTTGATATCCAGGTTAAATCATTCTACTTAATTTGCAGATCAACATGCGACTGCATTTTTCTGTTTAGTTCCCAATCACACTACCTTCTACCTATTCCCTCGAACTTTTTGAAAATAGTGAATTATGAACGGAAATTACAAACGATAGTTGAAATTTCAAGAAAAAGGATTCAACCAAATTATCACCTTAACTATTCTTCGACCACCATTCATCAATATACGTATCAGTGACATAGCAAGAAATCCTTCTCAGCTTTATCATATCGAGCACAAAAATCTTCAACGTTCTCCACCGTTATTGCTAAAAAAGTTATAGTTATAGACGAAAATCTTCCCAGCCTTATTTGCAAGTTTAATGCATCCCATATAACTTTTATGAGTAGAAAGAAAATGTATTTTACGGCAGCACTGCATTGTATTTTTATGTCATGTATTTAAAAAAATCGAAAAACTACGAATTGGTGTGAATATTTGGAATGATAACGTATGCAGAAGGCTGTTGCCTTAATGATTGCATGTGCTGGAAAGAAATAGATGACTGAAGTGATAATTGCTTTTGGAGAGAACACTTCAAAATTCTCTCACTTTCTATCCCTCATTATTAACGGCAACTCCAGCATTTTTGAATATTCGGCAAAGCTCATACATATGACCACATAAATTCAATTAGGATTTGTTCGATGATGTAAGCACTAGCTAAAGACCAGATTTCCAAGTGGCAAGTACTTAAGAAATTGAGGATAAAAATTTTCAACATTAGTGGGAGGAGTTCCCTTCCCACGGTGACTGCTATTTTTATGAAAGCAAAATCAATGAGGATCGAGAAGAGAAATGGAAACTATGAAAATAAGACTTTGTTCCATCGGCGGAGAAGAACAGAGATTACATCGGGACCTAATTTTCAATTATCTGGTTTCATGTATGAACTGAAAAACGCTTTTCTGATATAAAAAGATCTGTGGTAGACAAAAAATGAGCAAAGAACAAAGTGCTTACGCTTGATAACTGAATTATTTTCAACGGACAATAATGTGAGCACCGTAACGAATACGGTGGATGTGGTCGGTGCTTGTGCTAACAACTTTTCGGCGCATTTTTCCGGTGTTGAACTCGGTATAATTCGTAGACGGCCATTATCTTTCGATATATGCGCATTGATCCAACGCAACGCTTTTCGCACTTCTGGCTTATCCTTTTTCATATCCAAACTTCGAAATGTACCCTCCGCTATAGCGACTATTAGTTTATCTTTCTTTAGGATCTTTCTCATGATTTCCAATCGATGCAATAAAACATCCTCCTGTGGAACAACATATAATGGTAGAGAGGTTCGTATGTGTTCCTGAAAAAAAAAACCTCAAAGATTTCCTAATAGAATTTGCATATCTAACTTGATTTCCAATAGTTCCCAAAAAGTGCTGTTTTTAAAACGGAGACAAAAAGTAAGAGCCCAAACTGTTAGAAATGAGTAATGCTTTTCAGCGCGATGTAGCAGTTTGCTTGCAAATTGTGTAGAAATGTAAGAGACAAAGCTTTTTGTTCAGCTACATGCCCAAAAAAAGGTTTACTAGGATGCTGTCGAGTGGAAAATATGGGATCCCGGAAACATCGCTGAAGCAATGTTTTATATTTGGCATCTGAAAGTCTTGAAAAAACTCAACAATCAAAAAATTTTATGTACTTTCTTGGTGTCATGTGCCAGCCACAGCTTTGCCATATTTTTCATTTTATTTTCCTTCATCGAATTCTTCGGAGTATATAAGAAGAATTCATCGAATTGAACAGGAGTATGCGAAGACTGAACGAAAGTTTGCAAAAAGCGTGGCAGCAAGAGCCATGGAGTCAAACCACCAAGCTGCCATAAGTTCTCTGATTTGCCCTCCAAATGAAGTTCCAGAAGATTCAAAAACTGGATCAACTGCTGACAGAAATCTTCATATTGCTGAAAATAATATCTACAAATGATGCGTCTTGATAAATGAATTGTCTCACAGTTTAAAAAACTAAAAAGAGTAGCAATCCGACAAGCACAATGCAATAACATTTGCACTACTTCTCGGTTCGACATGCACATGTAAGAGCACTTAGCTAACCTTTACAATAAAAATCCGATCACAGCTTTAGAACTGATTTAATAGTATTAAAGACATGATGAATTTGGCATTGTTTGCAAATAATTTAAACAGATACCGTAGATACTTTAAAATACCTACAAACAATATGTCTTCTCGATTAATGCTACTCCCCTTCCAATAAAATGCAATTGATGCTGCACAATTGCTGCTTCTTTATCACAAATTTCAGGAGTTAAAACTTCAGATACTCATTAAAATTTACACAGTGAAGTGCTGATGGTACTCTGTCGTTATACACATGTGGAGCTAAAGAAGTTGCTGCATGCAATAAAGCAACAAGAAGCGTTTGGATTCTATGTTGTGTCTCATGATTTCGTTTACTGAGACTTGATTCCTCCGGTTCCAGTATTGCTTCATCATCCTCCGAAACCACATCTTTTTCCAGTGATGAGGATCTCGCGCAGTGTTTTTCTCTTCTGTCCTCTATTTCAATCTCTTCTACACTTTCATCGGAAGATGAAGCTCGGCGTCTTCGCAAATCAGCTGCTTCAGTTTCTGCTACACACCACTCCTCTAGATTCCGAATCGCAATCTCCGAAATTCGAAAAAACAATTTGCTTAGAGATTGCAGTTCTATTTCTTTCCCTGCAACTAACTATGACATATATTTATCGGAAGAATTTTAATAGCCACTTCTGATCCTATGGTGTTTTATATCAGATCGTCTTATGCTTAATTCACTAAATTTTAATCTCCCAAATATGCTAATATATTAAGTCAAGTATTACAGTTTGAAAACTTTGCAAATGCAAATATCAAAAGTACTACAGCTGCAAATGAATATTTTGCGAGGAACGCCGGTACTAAAAAACTGTTAAAGCAGTCCTTCCGTTGATGTGGCAAAGACCACAATCAGCACCAAATAGGTAGTTCTAACTAATCTCTGGAATTCAAAGAGAAGTAAGGAAAATCACCTTTTTTTAACAATGTTGTAGCTGCCAAGATGATAATATTGATCGACAAAGCAACATGAAATGCATGTCGGGTTTCTAACTGCGATATTACATACTCCATCCACTTTGTTGAGAGTTCTTCAAAATACGACTGCCTAAATTAACCCTAACAAATTGTCCGGAAACTTGAGCAATTCCAGAGCTAATATTATTTTAGAAGCAGAGTTTTCACTAAAAAAAACTGAGTAATATTTCATGATTTTTGCACAGCAATAGCCTAAGCGACATTCTACTATTAGTAGAATAACAATTAGGCCATCTTTCTAGGAAGATTTCTCTTATTTTAAATTTGTGCATTTCTTCACAGCCGTTCTGAGCTACTGCATTATTCCACACTCTAGTTAAACCAAAAGGTCGCATTATTTCATTTATACCATAGATGAGCAAAATGAAACGAACTTAAATGCCGAGAGAACAAGATTGACTACCTTACCTGAAACAAGTGAAGCAATGCTCAAGAACGACCACTGTAGGATCTTCCTCCTTCTGCTCTTTTTGCCGTTTTAACAAACTAATAACATTTGTATAGGCACCGTCAAAAGGCAGTGGTGTATTATCAGCTAACAAAAAATACAGTAAAGCACAAGTTGAATTCGTTTCTTGAATGAGGAGACCAAGTTGATTCAATACAATTCCATTTTCTTCATCTAATTTGGCCGATTTCCTAAAACAATACTTTTCGATTTAGTGACAAAATTTGAGAAACTGATTTCATATACAATAAGCAAAACTGCGCCAACTTAAAGTTTACTGAAAAGTTACTCTTGCATTTTACTTGCAATTAAAATGTGTCCATTCAATCAACTATACTAAGCAAAAAAATATATAAAGGAAAAAAGTCACTGAGAACCAAAATAAGAAAACAATCCACTGATTTTTGCCCAAAAAAAGTGGAGTCTATACACTCTTTAAAGGAATTCTTTTGATTCAAAACTTAACTGAGAATTTAATTTACAAATTATTACCGGTAGCAAAGCAGCGCCAAATTTCTGTATTTTTCCACACCATAAATCAGCCACGCATAACGACGCAGATCACCGATGTACAAGCATGCTGCCGCACGTAAATATGGGAAGTCATTGGCGAAAACACATAATTCTTTCACAAATGTTGATATCAGCATTTCGGTCCAATTCTTCTGTTCCACACTTAGAGCAGCTCTTCGTATTCGGCATATCACCGAATAATAGCAACTCTTCCACACTCTGTCAAGAATTCGACGGCCCCATTCCGGATCGATAAATACTGTCTTGCACAATTTGATAACCCTGAAATGAAATGAAATTACACAATCTAGTATCGGACTTCCCAACATCACTGACCAATCTTCATCTCCGACTAGCAAGTAATAAAAGAAAATAACAAACTCCTGTTCACATATGTGCTCAATAGGAACTACACAAAGATATAATCTAAAAGAGGTTGCCCAATAACAATAAAAGTCTAAATGACTGGTAACAGTTTAGACTTCAATTTTTTGATTTTTAAAATCAACATTCCATAAGAACAACAACAACTGTATACCTGGATCGCAATGAATGCATTCCGGGAGGTATGAGTGTTTGAAAGTCATCTTCATTAATCAGTAGATCCACTTTCTCACATAACATCAACGTCTGCCTAAAAATTAACACAATATTGGATTAAACACACCTCACAATGCAAAGAAGGCTATATATATATATATATATATATATATATATATATATATATATATATATATATATATATAGCATAACATACATGCAAAGGAAAAAGAAGAAAAAAAGATATAGGGAAAAGAAAGGGAAAAAGAAAGTATATGACAATGAACCTTTCGAAACAAAAAAATTTAACTGAAATATGTTGAACAAATATCTTCACCAATATTTTAATTTTAAAAAGTTATAAAATTGAAGATTCAACAAAATGCTCACCTAATATACTTTGCGAGTGATTTCGATTGAATTATAGTATTGTTCACGGGCGAACTTTGCATACTTTAAGATAGCACTGAACATGCAATAATAAGATTAAATTACTAGATGGTATAAGGTAAGGAAGGGAAAGAGTATTAGGAATTCCTCCCTTATACAAAAAGGCCTAAAGTGAGAGAGGATAAGAAGTTCCCAACCTCACCAAAGCATAAAGAGAAGAGAACACTGGACAAGTGAAACAATAATAATAGGTGTGATTGTAATGATATCGTTATGCAAATTATGCGTCGCATAGTGAAGGGAGAAATAGCTAATGGAGATTACAGGATAGATAAGAGTTACAGAGATTCTTGTCTCTCTTCCTCCTCTTTCTCATTCCCTCTTTTATTTTAAAAGAAATTGTTATTTTGAAGATTGGTAAGGGTGGGATAATTTAACTGATTGTGAAGAAGTTTACAGGTAGAGAGAGTTACGCATGGATTAAGCGTGATCGTATACAATGGAATCATCCAACACACGCGTGAAACGACCGTCTAAATTACTCAATTTAAGCAATTTTGAGCAACGCGATGAGCTTGAAGAGGTAATTTTTTTTTGAAGAATTTTCAGTATCTGATTAAACTTAAAACTGTAAGTATATTCCCTTGTTACAACTCTGTAAATTCCTTCATTAAAAGTGTAAGTTGTTATAAAGAGAAGAGCAGGGCTTTTTTTGCTCAATAAGGATGATATAAGAGTTAATTTAGCGTTGTAAGAGATCCTGCCGCACAATTAAGTATGGATGTTCATCTTTCCTTTGGTCCAAAAAAGTTAATGTTTGTATCAGCCGTTTTGAATAAGAACAGTTAAGGAATATTAATACGGAAATAATATCGGGATAACAGAAGTAAATTGCAGAAACTGGAAAATGGATTCAATATGGTTCAGAATCGGACGAGTGGTCTTCCAGAAAAGGAATCATACGATGTTCTGTTGCAGATGGCTGGCGAAACAAAGGTGGCATGTTCGCGTTTTTTTACTCATTTTCCTGCGTTCCTATATTCTATTCTTCTGTAAAATCACTTGAGAAAGTTAGATTTCCTGTGAAAACCACAGATTGCTCATTGCATTACCCTTGTGAATTGCTTCAATGAACTTTTTTCCTTTAGAACAGACACTATTCCGATTCTTCATCATATATGTGCGTTTTGTAGGTATTTGAGAGTATCACAGGAGGCCTTCTGTACGGATTGCTAACGGAACCACAAAATGCTCAGAAGGTATGCTAAGGATTGCTTCAGAATAGTCAATTTTAATATGCTGGAGTCGTATTTTTTAATATATTTAGAGAAAAAATAATTTAAAGATTCTTTGTTATTCGTCATATTTGATTAGCGTATTGCTGATCTGGTCTCGACTTTTAGTGGTTAAGAAATAACAGATCAAGAGAGAGAGGAGGTTGGAATGATTCCCAGATGATTCATGGTATTAGAATTGTATGCTTAATATTTGAACTTATTTTTAGTATTTTTCTGTCATGTCACTGTTGGCACGTGATGGTTGGTTCTGCGCTTTATGCAGTGTTAACATGATATTATTCGAACTTTATCCAAGAATGCGACCGGAAGTGCGCGAACAAATTGTGTACTTTTTCCGAGAAGCGATCAAATCAAATGTGCCGAAAATTGACAACGTTCTGATCAATTATCTTCGCAATGCTAATGATGGTAATTTAACAATTCTCTAAAATTGCATCGCTGTTGGAGATTGAAATTTATTAATCAGGGGTGCCGAAAACCATTTGATACTTAGTGTTCCATGATCGACCTCTAGAAAAGACTTTTTTTCCGCTTGTAGCAAAAAGTAGCATCTTCATATAGGCTTTTAAAAAATTCCAAGAACTGAATAAATTTGCACATAACGTAATTCATATCATTATATCTCTGGCAGTTGCTATCGAAATAAATTTGACATTTGCAGGCAGTGATTTGAAGGAAACTTGCGCTCTTTTAAGTGCTGTTGCTGGCATGCTGAACGACCATTATACTTGGTTGAGTGAATTGAAACCGAAAGCTTCCCTTATTCCAGTTACTTTGCTCACTTTTACAAGGTAACTGTAAACTGTTCTGAAAGCTTAGAACTTAACTGCTTAAACCAAACTGAGTTTTATTTAGAGCATGTGCATTAAATTATTTATTACTGATTTCATTTGAGCCCATTCTCTGGCTACTCCTCTACATTCACGCATCTTTTTCGTGTTCATCCATGTCAATTATTCTTCTGTGATTAGTGCATAATTTCCAGATTGTATGCTTTTTCATATTTCTTTGTTTTCAGATTTATTTGTGACCTTAGCTCTTTCAACGCATTCGAATCGTTGCGCACCCAGATGATAAATGTTTGTCACTGGTTACTTACAGAACGATTTGTGGATTGTGCACAGTTGGGACGAGATCTAGTCTTGGCATTAATGAGAGTTTCGAAAATACCGCAGTTTGCTGCGATATGGAAACAACTTCTCTACAACCCAAGCAAACTAGGACCGAGTATTAGTAGTTAGTTAGCTGCGTTTGTCTTCAATTTTTCGAAAATCCTTTTCACCAAATAAATGTATAGGTCATTATCGGCTATGACCTCAAATGGGGATGAGTACAATTCCATGAAAAATTTTTTGTATTTTTTTGATTATCATAGTAATTCAGTACCGTATATTGTTTCGGCAGCTGTTTGATGGAGGATTATGTGATTTTTAGTGTTAAACCTCACTTTGCAACTGATATTATGATGTGTTTCTCGATGAATTGGAGAGTTTTTTTTTTGATAGGAACGATGAGAGCTTTCTGTGTAATAGCCACCAATAAATAAAGGTGGACTCATATTCAAATCAAATTACTATTTCAGTTGAAGAACTAATGAGCCGCATGTGCCCACATACTTTCCCACTCTACCGGATATCTGTAGCTATGCAGCGAAAACTTGAATTCATATTCGCCAAGGTGAAGCCCGGAACACATGAGCGACACTTGGATTGGTTCAAAAAACAGGTTGAATTGATCATCAGAAGACTTACAAGTCGCTTTATCAGAATAAGATTGAGCGTTAGTGGCATGTCTTTATTCTTTTGATGACCGAAAAGGTAAAGCAGAAATAAAGTTGCTTTTGCAGTACTTATCAAATCCAGAGGCTGGTAGCCTTCGTTCTGAGCTGGTACGTTGTGCTATATTTCTTTCATGCGGTGAAACACCTCAAGTTGGCCAGGAAATGAAAGCAGTTTTCATTGCTTCAATGTTCCCGCAAACAAGCGTATGTTTAAATGTCATTTTTTATGAACTCTCTATTACTACTGTTTTCTTTCTTTTTTTTTTTTTTTTTTAAACCGCAAACATATGCATTTGATTTTTTTCCGAAATGATCAATGTAAGGTAGTGAAAGTGTTTATAGAGCATAATGGAACAGCAATGGTGCAAATTGCATCTTTTATGGGACTGGTTTTGTTATGATCCTGCTACTGGAGGGCACGTTCTGATTGGTAGGTGCTTTTCAATCATTCGATTTGTTCTATTTAGTTTTTTTCTATAAACATGCCAGTGAATTTGAATCCAAAAAAGGATGTAACGGCACTTATCAAAAAACTGATGAACATAAATTTTCTACATTTTATTTATCCTTCACATATTTATTTACTTTTGAATTTTTCTGCATTTTTTTATTATGTAAGTTTATTCAAACTAAAAACATTGTTGAAAATAAAATTTCTGGAGCTATATGTGAAGAAATAAATCTCGTAATACCCATTTATACTTATTTCTTCACGCATGAGTCTGAAACTATTTCCAATAATATTTTTTAATTGATACAAAATTTGGACTTGCTTTTTAATATACTTTTTTCAAGAAATCCAACATTATTTTTAGAGCCTGCTTTTCATGTTCTACGTCATCTGTTACATGTCCAACCGTTGCTAGCGAATTCGCTTGTTGATTTTATGATAAGAGTAAGTTATTTGTTTTGTAAATTTGTGTAGTGTTGAAAATGTTCATGTTATTATCTCGATTAGTATAGTGAATTATTTTTTAACAGAAAGTTTATAATTTTAATTGCCACTGCACAAAACAGTGCACATTAGGTTATATTTTATAAAACTGAGGATTTTTTGTTTTATGCACAATATATATGCTTTGTTTGTATGGCTATCGCTTATTACAGAGCATGCAGAAGTGTAATAATTTTTTATTATAATTTATTCCGTTTCTAGTTTTATTCGAAGAAAAAATGGGCATCAAAAAACTAACGTTTCAGATGAGTTATGAACTTCATCCACAGCTGCAACAACGAATAACAACCTCAATTACAAATTCATTCAAATTTTTGATTGATCACAATATTCTAGGGTTAATTTATTACACGCTCATTTTTTTTCTTTTTCATTCGCATTTTTTTCTTTTCATTTTTCCTTTAACTTCCGTGGCCTTCCGCTTAGTCTGCGTGATAAATTTCTCTGTTCTATTCTTTGTTTAAGATAATTTCCATATATCATAATCATATTGGAAATGGATTGACATTTACATAGTATTGTCAAAACCTTATACTTTTTCGTATATGTTTTGATTTTTCCAGTTCTCCTTCCGTGATATTCGATAATCCAGTGCTACAGAAGAATGTACGAGAAAATTTCCGGGATACATTTCGAGGACTTTTTCGACCACCGCAAGCAATACAAACACATCCTCCTGCTACAGGAATAGGTAAAATCATAATAATCGTCATTATCCGTAACATATTTTTCGCTTTCAAGCGAGTTCATTCCATCGTGCTTGGTGTTAAGTTTTGAGTAGCTGGCAAGTGCAATCATGTAGAAAAGAATGGACGGTGTACATCATTATTCAAGAACTTTAAGCTCTGAATGATATCCCCTAGTCAATTTTCTGTTGAAAGTGGAAATATGAATAAAGTGAGATAACATTTTCAGAGCCTGGTGAGGTGCCAATATCAGATGTAGAGGTAGCGCCAAGCGAAAGTGGTTCAGCAGTTACGGAGGATGTAGTTAGCATGGACTTATCAGTAGCCGAAGACGGCGGGTCAGTTGATGAAGAGTTTGGTTTATCATGTGAGGAAAAAGTAATGACTCTCTTAGCTGCCGTCAAAGAAGAATTTCGAGAACCGATTGAAAATTTATCAAGTGTGAAAAATTCGGACAGCGATACGCGATGTGAAATGATGCAAAAATTGTTGTCTTCTATCTTCGATAATGTAAGTTTTAACTTTCGAACTGTTTGTTTAATTATGCTTTAACAAATGGGAAAAAAAGTATACAAAAATCTCAGAGAAATGCTATAGTATGCTGATGTCTTTCGTATGCTGTTCTCCTGAGACGAAACAATTGTTAAATCTTGTTTCTCTTCTCATTTTTATTTTTTTGATTGCATATTTTTTGCATACTTTCATCTTAGATCTTGCTTCATCCCTTTTTTTCTATTTATTGTACTTGAGGTTTGGAGCTTGTATCTATTTATCTGCTTATTGAAATAGGAGTGAAATTTAATATTTTAGGATGAATTACTGGATGAAGAACAGATTGAGCTGCTATCGGAATGTCTTCTGCTTATTTTCAAAAAGGATATCCGAAATAGAAAACCACTGTCGGAAGGTTTTTTGGACACACCTGAGTAATTTTCGTTCCAAATAAATATCGCTGTTCTTGTTTCCGAATTTTGTTGATTTTAAATTTAAAAATAGTTTCCATAAATTTTGTAATTTTCAGATCTTTATCCAAATTTTAGAGTTCTGGAGGAGATATTTAATCAGCCACTGTACGTAATATTTCGAAATTTATGTCTGACTCCAGATAGTGATGCTACGAGGCAGCTGTTACTATCTTTAATTGCTGAAATGTGTGAAAGGCATGTTTCTGATGACTCTTGTTGCTCACAAAGGCCTCTTTTTTTAAATTTAAATAATACTTGTTCTGATATATTGAATGCTTGCAGCGCTTCGAAATATACACGATAGTGTAGGGATGTAAAATGAAACTTCAAGCATATCATTATTCTTTACAGTGCCTTATCTTATAATCAAGGAACTTGAGAACACTGAAATTTTGGTTCTGTCATGGTAATAAAAGGAGGGTGTCTTGATTCATCGAAAGTTTTAATTTACAGAAGGCAGTTGAAAAAAAAGTGTGATTTTTTTTCAGGTGCTCATCTATATCATACTTACTATTATTTTTTACGTCCTCAAATCGTCGTGACCAGAATGATACTGCAATTGCTGCTTATACTGATCTATGTCGCCTGTTAGACAGTCCACCGATTCAGCAGATTGTTTCAGACTTGCAGGTTTTTCAAAAACTTTGAATTAAAACACTTGATCCTTACATAATTCGATCACTTAATATCCATAAGTTACTTTGGATTAATATTTAGGTCTTTAAATGATTGCCTTCCTAAAGATTAATTTTGATCAAATTTTTCACTCGTTGCAACACTATTGGTGACATTAACTATTATCAATTGGAACAGGAAATTGGATTGTTTTTCATATTATATGCCCGACCTGATCCATGCTTGATTAAAGGCATATAGTATTTACTTTTAGCAAGATTTTAAATGATTAAATGGTTAAAGAACGATTTGAATGAGATTCTTAATTAAAAATACATGGTTTAAATA
This sequence comes from Dipetalonema caudispina, assembly GCA_013365325.1. Taxonomy (NCBI): domain Eukaryota; kingdom Metazoa; phylum Nematoda; class Chromadorea; order Rhabditida; family Onchocercidae; genus Dipetalonema; species Dipetalonema caudispina. The sequence goes on along the minus strand of JABVXV010000001.1, from coordinate 1,107,719 downwards.
CACTTTAAGCAATGTCATATCGATGACTATGTACTGTTCGCACATCTTATTCCATATGTATATGAAAAATTTGCCACGGAAGCAATGGGAAGTGTTGAACTGATGAAATTACTAGCTCATTCATTAGACGGACGGCAGATTGCTGATCTTATTGGTGAAATGGTTCGGGAAAATATCTCATTTTTTAGGTCTGTTTAAAAAATCTTTTCTCAATCAGTTTGACATTACTTTTTACTTCTTACCGCGAATTTTTGTTTTAAAAAATTAAATGATCTCTGTCGACAGTTTCCGTGGACTTACTTATTGTCTTTTGTCTCTCTGGGCTCTTATTTAATAAATTTCAGGAAAGACTCTTTTTTGCCTATTGTCAGTGCTTCATTAACATGGGAAACAACCGCTCAATTTGTTTTCTGGCAACTGGTGCATGCAGAAGGTGTTCCAGTGGATTGGATTTTACAAATGATTTCTAAACTACAGTATCCAAAGCACTCGGAAGCAATTGCACAAATTTATATCATGCTTCAGAGGTTCTTTATGAAATATATTCTTTGCAAATATGATATTCATCTTATAAAATTAGGAATTGCTCTATTCAATAAATTTCCCAAATTTAGACTATATCAACTTATATAACTCAATCTTTAAATTATCTTATTACCTAATTTTCTTTTAAATCACGTGAAAAATAATTCTTTAGGGTGAGTAGTCTGTTTCATGAGGTAAAGAATTTATAAGTAATCTGTTTCATTCATTTCGTAGTATTATTTTGATGTATATCAATGCGAAGTATTTGTACAAAGTATGATTTAGAATGGATCGCGAACCGAATATGAGTCTCATACGAAATCTTTTATCTCGGACATCATCTGATATGTTTACTGTAAATTGTCTGAAACTGCTGATTAAGGATCCAGATTATGCTGCTCGAGTAGCAGAATTGCTGTCCAATCTCATTGACAAATTGATTCAGTCTGGTGATCTTCTTCCAATTCATTCAAAAGGAAAGCGTTCGGCACAAAGGTAATTGAGGAATACGCTTTAATTTTTTCCAAGTAATGGTTTAGTGGAAAGAATTTTGCATCACAATCTATCTTCAGAATCTTGAAAAAACAGTAGATATTAACATCCTACAGCTTCCACAATCTTACTATTATTATGAAGTCAATGCTTTAAACGGAGTTATCAAAATCGAAAGCAGAGAATTTTGGGAGGGAAGAGAGAGAAGAGAACGGGATGATAATTTACAAAACATTACGGGTAGACTATTCTTCCAGATATGTTTGCTTGGATCAGCTTTTTTCGCATCTTGACAAATTTCGACAAAGTTGTTTGTCGAAGGATAGTCATGTGGCGGAAGCGTTCTTGGCTCGTCCTACTTTACAGGAAGCATTTACGGCAGCAAGGGCAGCTGAAAAGGTTAACATTTCTGTGATTCTAAAATCTTAAACAATTCTTTTAAGATATATTGTTAAAAAGTGATGTGGATTTAGGTCACAAGTGCCATTTCGTCTTCCTACTGTTTAGTCCCAAAAAATTTGAAACTCACTGAAATCATTTCTAAAATTAGACTACTATAATTGATATGAAAGGCAGGACTTAGTAAATTCAAACAATGCGTGCATCCAGGGCTTCTTTACATTCGGAACTAGTTCGCTTTAGCCTTCTCGATTGCTTTATGGCTGGATTTAACCCATCTTATGCTATAGTAAAACTTGAATTAGAAAATTCTTATGTTGATAAAGAGTTATTCAAAGTTTGTTAGGTGTCATCTCTTCGAATACGCTACAGTGAGCTGTTCGCTGTGATGGAGATACTGAGTGATGATAATGCACAAAGTGCTCGTTCTTTACGAAGAACCAAAACGTCCAAAAAAATAACCGATGTGAGCGACGTATGTTACCTCGAGTTCATTTTTATAATTCAATACTATCAGTTGGCTTAGAAAGACACCAATGCTTTTTGGAACTATGTCAGGCCTTTTCATCAGGATATCATTCTTTGAGTATTATATTTACAACTTGATACGTAGTCATGCGATGGATACACGTTTGTATCGAGGACTGCTTTTGGTAGGATGATTTAGACCCTTTGGAACCAATCAATAGCTATAGGAAATAAGCTCTACCCAATTTGTTTATTTAGTGCAAGAAGTCCCAGTGTTGTGAGCACTGTGTTCTTATCAAATATTCTAAGTCGCTTAACTTTCACTTCACAAAATTAGTTATTCAACAGAGAGCACACATATCAAAAAGGCGTTTCATCAAAAAAAAAGAAATAGAATTTTTTTTTTTCCTGGGCAGAAATTAAGAAAACTTAATTCTAGTTTAGAATCATAGTCCTCAATATTAAGGTCACGTTTTAATTATCTGGCCTTATGCGTTTAGGCTAAGGAAATCACCACTACTAACACCTCGCGTGTCTTTAGACTGAAATTAAAATTTTAGTTTCAAATTGTAGACCACAATGTTATAACACGAGTAACAACCAAATTTGAAAACCAAGAACCATCAATTAGGTCTAGAAACTGATGCGATAGTCCAAAAATATAAACGAAGTGTGAACGCTTATTGTATGCGAAACTTTTCAGGATGAAAGCAAAAACTCAAAACGAAAGCGTCAGAAACTGATAGTTGATTCTGACAGTGATTGACGGAACTGTATGAAAGACTGTGAATACCAGCAGCATTTGATCTCTTTATCTCATAATAAGGATTAGACCAAAAGTACTTTATTGTTTTGGGAGATTTCACTGTTCCATTGTTCTGATTCCAATTGTTCGTATGTTAAGACCAGCATTCAAACAAAATTGCAATTCATGATTTAAATCGTCCTTGAAATAAGCTTCATCATGTTCTACCTCGTGATTTTACCTCTTTTACTGAGTTTTATTCGCCGAAGGACATTAGAGAAAGACTATTTCCGTTTCCTTCTAGATTTAACTTTAAAGCTAAAAAAAAATCATTTCTCGGTCATGTTTTAGAACACTCCCTCATCTCCATCTATACATCATATTTTAATATCTATTGCACTAAAGTTTTCTTTCTAAATAACCAGATCTACACAAATATTTCAAATCTTTCAACCAGAAAAAAAAGAACTCATTTGTAAGAGTTAAAAATAATTATCAACACTAGTTTTTATGTAAATTTTGTTTTTAGAATTTAATATATGAACATAAAATATTGTCACAGATTATTCAGGAAAAAAATATATATAAAATTCATTTCTCTGAAAATAATTTCTTGACTCTCGGTGATTTTTGTTATGCATCAGTTCTGCGTTTCTTCCATGTCTATGATGTTTCTTACATGTTGATACAATTGTTGTTTTTTTGCTATGCTGGATAGAATTCTAGTTGGTACCATGTGTTGGTAGTAACAGCCACTCTTTAAATTATCAGCACATCCGAGGGCTATTGTTTCGGCTGCAGCTAAAGCTGGATTTCTCATTATGGGCCATAGAAATCGGAAAATCATAGTTTTAGTCAAAGTATTTGCATACTCGTATAAACCACTTGCGACGCAACCTGGATGTACAGAAATGACGGTTACCGTCCGTTGGTTTACCGTTACGGATTTCTGCTGTATTTGCTTATCTATTTCCTCGACATACAGGGATATGGCAAATTTCGATGTCGAGTAAGCTTGATAACCATTCCGATAGGTAGAGAACATTTGGGAGTTATCCTGAAGCGTGGTATGGAAAAGTCCTAAATGTGCAGTGGCGGAGGATAAAAACACAATGCGACTATCCCGGATATAACTTTCTCCTGCAGAACATTTAGTTGTGGGCGGCAACAAGTAATTAACCATCACGGCATGAGAAAGAAGATTAACAGCATAGTGGGTCTCAAAGCCGTCTATTGTGAGCTTAAATGGCCGCAGCATAATGCCAGCAGCGCAAATGATAAGATCTACATGGGAATATTCGTTTGCCAGTAACTTCGCCATTTCCTTCACTTTTCGAAGGCAGGACAAATCCACATTTCGCACCACCAGATTCGACTGACATTCAAAATTATTCAGCCAGCCGCCATTGTCACAATTCCGAACCAAACACACAACCTTCAAGAAAATAGCTTCGGAAGTGTTTCCTGCACAAAATTCATTTGTTTTGCCATAAATTCAGAGGAAGGGCTTACGCTATCACAAATCCGAATACTAGATTGTTCAAGTTTAAAAAGGAATTCAGCCTGTAATACAGATCCAAAAAAGCGAAGTAAATGAGCCCAAATGCAAAATCATAATCACATAAGAGACTAGTTAACGATGCAGCCAGAATCTATGAAAAGCATGATAAAATCCAGGAATCTTATAAAAATACCTTGAAATTATTTTGTAGCAATAAACGGGTTATTTCGGTGCCAATCGTTCCATCCGCTCCCGTTACTACAGCAATCAGTTCTCGACTTGATGCATTAATGAATTTGCTTTCTTCTATAGTTTTGAGCAAATATTTCATTCGCGATAATCCATTGTAGAGACGAATCCGATCCACATAAAACTCCACCACAATACAGTATGCGGCAATGAGATAAAATCCAACGAATGTCAACAGATCAAGCAGCCATTCATACATTCTCACAAATCCTTAAAATTTGCTCATTTTTCAATCTTTGAAAATAAATCTACTTAAGTTGTAAGTAGAAAATAATTCATAACATGTAGGGTTCAAAGAATGTTCCACCTATTTTATTTTGAATGTTAAGAGAAGTAAATTTAAGCAAATTTTGATGGGAAAAATTTCATCGATAATATAAGATTGACACATCGAATAACTTACCCCTCTTTAGTGCCAACACAACAGCCATGTTATTTCACTCTATCCTTTCAATTGTCGGTAAATATGTTTCTAGCAGTCATCAATCTTTCATCTTCCATATCAGCCCAGTCCCATCTCTCATCATTCCAGCCAAGCCTCTCATCGATACCGCTGCAATCGAAACTTGATTTTATTGGTCGCAGTGAAAAAGACCGTCTTTCGAGAATTCGTTTACCGGTTCAGGTATATGTGAAAGTCTTTGATAGGTAATGTCGATATGTAGTTGATATCTTCATTGTTGTGAAGAGTTATGGGTACGGAAAGAGATCGTGGAAGTTTTAACTATAGTGACAAAAATGAAAGTTTTGTTAAGCAAACTTAAACATAGATCTTTCGAAATGATTAAGCTAAAAATGTAAGTTTTTTTAGAAATTAAGCGAATGTCACCAAGTGAAGCAACAGGAGGTCAAGTTTATGGCTTACCTGAAACGGAAGAGGCAAGTGTTACCACGTATCTTATATTCATTTTATTAAGATCCCATAGTCCTGAAGCCATTCTATGCGGAAGAATTGAAGTGCATTAGGAATGCGTTATCTTATCAAGGTTGTCTAATCATTTAGCGCATTGTTGATATGACTGACTCTACGCTGTATCTGTCTATTCCACATAGTTCATGGTAATCTTCAAACTATTCTGATTAATGCATAGAGTAATCATTCTATTGACCTTCTAAGTATGTTTTTACCGAAGTCTATTCTATTGTTTGGAGAGAGAGAGAGAGAGAGAGAGAAGAGATAGATATATGTAGAATTTTATACTAATGTTTTAGGGTACCGAACTTCTTCGTGTCAGAGTTGTTAAGGCAGAACGTCTGTCAAAAAGAGATATATTCGGTGTTTGTGATCCATATGCAGTGATTTTGCTAAAACGTGATGGAAGTAACATTGTCATCGACAAAGCACAAACTAAAACACGACGAAAGGCATATTTACTTTTTTGATTTGTTTTTTTATCGAATTTATACAATTTATCGTGATCATGTCAAGAAAAAAGTGTGGAAGAAGAGAAAGGCAAGAAGTGACCGACAGAATTAGCAAAAGCAAAAGATAGGAGGAAATAAATGGTTAAGACCACTTATTTCATTAACTGTTGTTTATAAAAATTAGATTTGATGTTACAAGACTTACATTATGTTCATATCATGCCGTTGACACCAAGGTAGTTCGAAAGAAATTAAAAGTAAGGAAGGAAGTCATTTTGAATCTTTCGATGCTGTTGTCAACCATTTAATAAAAAATGATAAATCTTTGCATCATGTCAGTGCTGCTTTGTATGTATCACGGCTTTTTCACTTTTTTAAACTCATGTCTGAGAATAAGTCACACAATTTGAACAACAGTCGCTTTAACTAAATCAAATAACTTTTTAACCATATTTAGACCCGTGAACCAGTATGGAATGAAGAGTTTGTATTTCGCGTGGTACGCAAAGACTGCATATTAACAGTGCAGATTTTTGATGAAAGACGTATTGTTAGTTTTGTTTTACACATTTCCGATATCTTTCAATGATACTTTTATGATAATTTACATACAAAAACTAGATTTTTTCGATGCTTATCTTGTTCCTTACTGTAGAGATTCTGTATTTAGTTCTTTTTCGAAGTTGCTTCACATATTTTGAAGTGATGATTCTGAAATCTAGTATATCTAAGGTGCATATTATAGATAGTGTTAAATGTTTTGTGTTTTTGTATAGAATGAGCTGTAATGAATGTATAAATTTCGAAAAGAAGATTGGTGAAGAGTTGGTACATTCTTGAATTACTGTAAATTTGTGGAACAAACCACAATAATATCAGCTGTAAAGGGGTTCACATAGTGACCTTTCCATCCATTTAAATTTCTCAACTCATTTTTTAATTTTTACAGACACGCGATGATTTTCTTGGAATGGTGGAAATTGACTTAGCACAGGTACGTATCCCGCATGAACTGATCGGAATACCAATTCCAGAAGCGTCATATATTCTAAGTGTTCGTTCACATCGTTCTTATTCTTCAGTTCAGGGTAGTGTACGTCTTTCACTTTCATATGTCACTGATTCTACACAGCCACCTGCGGAGCAGAGCTCTGTCAATGATGACGGCGATTGGGAGCAGTTGAGTGCTAACAGTTTAGCCAACCGACAGGGTGCAACATCTCTTCCTGAAGGTAATATCTGTGATCAAGAAGTGGATTTTTTTTGGCAAATTTTTTGTTCTTTTTAAAGTTAAACTTTAATATTGCTGTCTTTTACATAGAAATATGGGAAGAAATATGTTTCAGGTTGGGAAGAACGGCAAGATGCAAATGGTCGAACATTTTATGTTAATCACATATCGAGAACAACACAGTGGACGAGGCCTACAAGGTAAACTTCTGCATCTACTTTTTTTCTTCCTTGATGATTGTTGTACCCTAAGTGATACGTTTTGAGTCTTCTGTTTTAATGAAATTGATGGAATAAGTAATGGTGAAATTATTGGAACAAATAAAGTTAATCTCAGAAGTGGCATAGAATCTGAGTTGGATGAAACAGAGCAAGAAGATGCTTTACGCAGGAATTACGAAAGTCGCTGGCAAGGTTCTAGTGAAGAACATGTTGAAGATAGTATTGCTAATGTTAGTATTTAAGCTTGATATGCGCGATTTCGTCACTTTCAGTGGTGACTGTCTTTTAAACTTTCGATATTTGGTTATAGTTACAATAGCAAACCAGTACGCTAAAATGTGCACCTTGACTTTGTGAAATATGAAGTGAAATTTGCACTCCAGATTATGTCTCTCTGCTGATCCAGTCAGTCGAATCTCATTTTCTTTTACCATTTCTTATCGGTTCTCAAATTATGAGGATTTTTCTCGTTCTTAAGGTTTTGAAATCTCAAGCTTAGTTCAGTTGGAAGCTGGTTTGCGCACAAAATTTGAATCTGGTGGTCGTGTTGATCCAAATGACGGTCGCGGGCTGTTGCCGCAGGGTTGGGATATGCAAGTGGCACCAAATGGACGGACGTTTTTCATTGATCATATACACAAGACAACAACTTGGATTGATCCAAGAGATGGTCAGGCTTCAGCCACTTCTTATTTAAAAGGTAAGAAAGAAAAAAATTGTTGTCGTTCGTGTTTCTTGAATTTTCCTTTGCGAGAAGGAATTCAGCTAAAATAAACAAATATGAAAAAATTTGAAGATGATTGATTTTGTGCAGCACGTAGTAAAAGAACGTGTTGTGAGTTTGTCATTTACAGAAATACGAAGCGATGAATTGGGTGAATTACCTGCTGGTTGGGAAAAACGAGTTCATGCCGATGGTAGGATATTTTACATTGACCATAATACTCGCCGAACACAATGGGAAGATCCGAGATTTGAGAATAGGAATATTGCTGGTCCAGCTGTTCCATATTCACGTGATTATAAATGTAAATATGAATATCTAAGATCACATCTCCCGAAATCACCTACCAACATCAAATGTGAAATTACGGTGCGACGGATTCAACTGTTCGAAGATTCTTATAGGTATCATTTTTTCTCAAATAATTCGTGCAGTTGAGAAAGTTAGAAATAGATTTTTTTGTATCTCCTGAGATATCTGCTTGGATTAATCAAAAACTGGATAACTGGTAACGCATTCTTTTTAACCATCAAGTTTTAATAAACTAATTTGTACCTTCAAAGTGAAGATGGTGAGGAATACTAGTGAAGTCTGCTTCGATCAGTATTCGGTAAATCGCAAAGTAATCAATCCGGGAAATTATCTAGGATATTGGTTTGACGTTTTTTTTTTGGGATTTTTAAATTCGTTAACGACAGTGTTTCTATTTCAGGCAGATAATGCAGTTATCGCCTACCCTTTTGCGTGCTAAACTTTGGATTGAATTTGAGAATGAAACAGGTTTGGATTACGGTGGCGTAGCTCGCGAATGGTTTTATTTACTTTCTCATGATATTTTCAGCCCCTATTATGGTCTGTTCGAATATTCAGCAACGTATGTTACACATGTTTCTAGAAATCCAGCTTTTTGTGATTAATTTTCTAAAGTCCAAGCGAAGACGGCGATGAGAATGATCGTCAAAAAAAACGTAGTAATCACGTTTGAACCGTTATATACCAACGAGATGAAACGGACATGTGATGTGGCAGGATGCTTCAAAAATTAATGAACATCTGTGCTTGGAGTTTTGCAAGTTACAGCACTTATGCATGAGTGAAATACTTGGGGTAAGGTGAGGGAGGCAGGATTCTACCTCTTTTCAGTGTGCATTTTGAAAAGTTTAGCTTCATCTCATTTTACGACGAACTCTAATTATTTAAAAAGAAAAATCAGCTGATATATTCTCATTCAGGGATAATTATACTTTACAAATAAATCCGCATTCGGAAACCTGTGATCCGGAACACTTGTCTTATTTCCACTTTATTGGTCGTGTCATTGGTATTGCTATTTACCATGGAAAATTGCTGGATGGTAAGTTTTTTTACGTGGAAGAAAGTCATATGCTGCAATTAATTATACTTTTCTAATTGATTTTTTACCTTATAAAGAAAGATTTTTTACCTTATCCATATTATGATGGATTTATTGCTCTTTCATCTCAAAATATTCAGGTTTTTACAAAGCTTTTCTGGAATGCAATTTTTTGCAGCGTTTTTTATTCGACCATTTTATAAGATGATGCTGGGTAAGCCAATCACGTTGAATGATATGGAGTCCGTGGATAATGAGTATTTCAATTCCTTGATCTATATCAAAGATAATAATCCGGAAGATTTGGATTTGCATTTTGCAGTGGACGAGGATGTTTTCGGACAGGTGATCGTGTTTGATTCAATTTCATTTCAGATTCAATTGGATTATTTTTTCAGAGTGTCATTTGCAATTGCAAAATGTGGTCTAGCACGGCTTATCTTTACACATGCTTTTTTCAGGGTGATAGTCCGAAAGACTCCATTCTTTGTGTTCATTTTTATGATTTTAAACTTCTTTTACGAAATGTTTGTACTTCAAACCTAGTCAAGGTTGGATGGTGGAAGTTTCAGATGAATAGCGTAGAACTTCGAGATGGAGGAGCAGAGGAGAAAGTAACAGATGCAAATAAAGACGAGTATATTGACTTAATCATTAAATGGCGCTTTGTTAGTCGCGTTGAAGAACAAATGAAAGCATTGATGAAGGGAGTTCACGAGTTAATACCACCAAATTTGCTGTCAATTTTTGATCCGAATGAACTTGAATTGCTTATATGTGGTTTACAAAAAATTGATGTGAAAGATTGGAAAGACAATACTCTGTACAAAGGTGGTTACTCTCCAAGTCATCCGGTGATTTCTTCACAATTTTTGGAATTATATTTTCTACGCATGAATGTTTCTCGAAAAAAAAGTGAATTACGTCATATTATGATAAGAACTACCGTTGTTGCATCTGAAAATATTCATATATTCATTATTAGTTCTAGCATTTTTTTAAATAGGTATTTTGCTTCCAAAAGCACTGATGAGATTTCAGGTAATTCAAAACTTCTGGAAGTGCTTGCTTGCATTTAACAATGAAATGCGTGCAAGGTTATTGCAATTTGTTACGGGTACTTCTCGTGTTCCAATGAATGGTTTTCGTGAATTATATGGTTCAAATGGACCTCAGAAATTTACAATTGAACGCTGGGGCAGTACAGACATGCTGCCACGAGCGCACACTTGGTGTGCTACTGTTTGTTTGCATTTTTCATCAACGACTAAGGGACAGTTCTCATAAAGTTTCTGAAGCAGTTTATTACTGCTATTACTATTTCGCAGTTTTTACTAACCATAATATTATGACCTTTCAGCAATTTACTTATTTCTTTTATTTATTATTTCTTTCAGTTTCAATCGAATCGACTTACCACCATATACGAATTTTCATGAAATGAAGGAACGGTTGACAACGGCGATTGAAAACTCGGAGATTTTCTCCGGTGTTGACTGATCTCACTTCTCCATGGACAGTCTTTTTTAATTCAGTTGAATAACATATCATAAATTGTCGTGAAATACTTGGATCAGAATCAGTCATTCGGATTCGTTTGAATGAAGGGGAAACAGTCTGAAAATGAGTCTAAAAATGCTGTGATTTGAAAGGGCAGATCTTACCGAACCTCGACCTATCCATTTTCTGACTCATTTTAAATTGTCCACATTCAATATATTGTCCTCACTATTAACTGAGATTAATACAATCGTATTCATTTGTTCTATCATCTGGTCGTGCACTAATTTCCATTTCTTTCATTACACATGTGCATCAACTCCTGTTTTTGTTCCCTCTAGTCTGAAGGAATAATAGTTCTACATGTGAACAAACTGCCCAGTAGATTTGAAGAACCTTCAGTTTTATAATTTTCTTATTTTTCATTTTTTCAGAGCCATCTTTTTTATCTCTCTTACTTTTAATGGGCTCTCATGCCAATTATGTGATCCATTTTGCCTTTCAGAATGTAACATCTTTTTTCAAATCAACCCTCTGTGAATGCTACTACTAATAGGCCTGTGATTTGAATGAATCCCTTTTTTGGATTTCAAAAATTTTAATGGGTAATGTCCCAATTTTCCTAGGATATTTTATTAGACTCAAAAGTCTTTTATTAGTTCTTCTCTGTTATTCTTTGAATTCATGTACTCTTCATTTTCCCTCCATTTCTTCTAGTTTAATGTATATAAAACATTTATCAATATATGTAACATAATATATGCGCATGTATTGTTGCAGCTGTTTAGAGAGATCAGTTATTTTGATTCAATATTTACGAACCAATTCTCAGTTTTTCACTTCTTTAAATAAAAATCTGAACTGATTCAGTGAAAATCATAAAAACGAGGTGATCAGGTTTGAAGTACTGTCTATATGCTTGGACCTCCCTGCCTTTTTCCCCTTCCTGTTCTTATCTTCAACACCAGTACTTTCAAACGTATTACAGAAAACGTAGCCAAAAGAAATGGAGATACCATAAAGCTTCACAATAAATGAGCATCATAAAATTATTAGTGAAAGGTTGGTTCAATTCGCATATACGTTAGGTGTGGTTAAAGCGTCTGCAAATAAAATGAATATGCGGTAAGCTTTCAACTTATTTGCTTCTAACCGTCTTATCTGAATTGTTGAACGAGATTTTAAAAAAAAAAAGAAAAACGTAGTCGGAAAAATCTAATCTTTTTGTAAAGTAAAAATGTTTAAATCATGTCAACATTTCAATATATTATGCTGGGAAGGACACGCGGCAGTCAAGTAATCAGACAGCGAAAAATATATTCTGTTAAACAATGACAATTCCACTACTATTATAGCTCATCATGTGGTAGATCAACCAAATTTTCGCCATGATTCGTTGCTTCAGATCCGACAAACAAATCCGATTCGCTTACAATTTCATCGATAGATAAACGTCCATCATTATCTTTGTCTGCCTTCGACATCAAATGTTCTACTTCCTGAATATAGAAACGTTCACATTTACAAACTCAAAAATTCTACATAAGTCTCAGTATATTTAAATAAGTTAGACTATTTTGCCTACATGTTGGAAAAAAAAACGGTGACGAATTATTTTTCCCTTTATTTTGAATAACATACAATTTTAGATGATAAATTAATTCTTTCATCAAAGACTCATGTTTTCATATTTCACTAAAACTGATTGGATAAATTATTTCAACTTATGAATATCAACGGGACAACAGGATGTATGGCATCCAAAATCTAAATTTGAGTGAGTGGATAAAAAGTAGTAGAGACCTCAGCTGCAGTTGTTTCCAAACTCATAACAAGCCAAGAAGCAATTTCTGGACCCTCAAGAACACCATTTCTATCTTTATCATAATCATATTCGAAACGATTCTTTTCCACTGTGTACCAATCTGATTTTTGATCTCCTGTTAAATCATCCAGAAACTCATCCAATGTAATTTTTCCATCATGGTTTTTATCTTTCTCCTTCATAGTGACCTTAAATTTCATAACTTCAAGACTGCAAATACGACGATGATTCGGTCTGAAGGACCATTACTTCTTAAATCCCTGTTTCCGAGAATTTGTTACATAATCATTCGGTGGAGCGCACGTACGAATGACATGACCTTTGCCAAGCATCATTCTGGAAGTGAAATGCTCAAGAAAGATTTCATATGCCCACAGTATTACCTCAATTAAAGCTGCATGCATGTGTGGGAAAGATTCGGGATTTTGGAATGCATGAAATTCTGTATTCGATAACTTCCCATCTTCATCCTGATCTGCAGTGAAAAAAAATTTCCTGTCATCCTCCAATAGACGTTTGTCATCTGCATCCATAATCTGAAGATCGAAGCTGCATTTAGTAATATAAAGACTATCTATAACAGAGATAACATTAAAGCAGGGAAATCTATTCTATCTCACTGTGATCATACGGGCAATGCAACTTCTATACAAATTGAGTAGGGACAAGAGAGTAAATTTAGAAATAGTACGTTCCTGTCTCACTAATAAACGATGGCGTTACTGTCAACGGAAATAGACTATTCGACAGGTTCTTAAAGAAATTAAGTACAAAAGTTTGAGAGAAGGATTTTAACTAAAACAAAAAAAAAGGAATAGCTACACTCAGTGTACAAAACAAAATAATATAATAATGATATTATGAATAATTTCCTGAAAAATGGACAACTTTAGTATTAAATAATAAAATTTATTGTATACTCTTTCCCACAGATATTTTAAGGTGCAGATAAGCTGACTACCAGTACACAGTCTCACTTTCAAAATGTCAGACTTTGGCAAAAATAAAACTTGATATATATTTTCAATAGGCTGTTGACTTAAAGGTGCAATTGCATACGTTTCGAAAGGATATATATGGAAAGAGACTTGCGGAATGATGAAAGAAATCACTCTATTTCTACGTGAAATATTCTTTTAAGTAATCTTTTTCGAAGACTCCTTCAATTGACAGGAATTTTCGAAAAATTAACGAAACAAATTAACTTCATTCTCCGGATCGATATCGCCAAACGATTCTTGTACATATTCATCCCATGTTACCGAATTGTCTTGATTTGTATCCATTTCTTGGAATCGATCATTTGATTCCTCCAAATCCAACGCAATCATATTCCTCAAGTAATTTATGTAAACAAGGGAATTTATGTAAACAAGGGACTTCTTCAGAGAGATCTGCTATTACATTACATCTTTAATCCTGTTTAGCTATTTACAAAAAAGAAGAGTAAAAAATGACTGATAAAAAAAACTGCCCAGCTTTTGCAATAGAGGTACTTTGCAAGTTTCCTTCAAAATCAGATTACTGTTCTTTTTTTTTGCGCAAATTGTAACAGTCAGAAAAAAAGAACATACTGTTTGATCACTTGCTCCAGCTCTTCACGAGTTACGTATCCGTCACCATCTTTGTCCATTTTCTTAGCCAAAATTGCCAACCGCCGTTTTGCTTCTTCAGGACTCAAATCGTCGAATATTTCGGCTTCTTTCCGGGAGCCTAAATCGATAAGGAAGAGATTTCATATACCGGTGCAAAAACCTAACCATTTAGGAGGAGAAAGTGATAGATAGATATTACGCTGCTAATGAGAAATTACAGGCCACAGCTTCCTACATAGAACTCGTAAATGATCACTTTTACGCTGCATCTAAAAGCTACAACACATACACACACACACTGATGATCTAAATCCTCCGCAGAATAAATAGATATCAACATATAATTTTGGAGTGGGTTTTCATCAAAACTGAATGACAGTTTGGTCAGTCGACGAAGTAAAAATGGATTTCACTATCTATAATAAATCTATCAAATAACAGTCTGTAATTCAACGAGACATCATTTCACACATATTCAAATCAGTACTAATTTAGGACGAACAATGAAATCCATAGATACACATACCTATAACAACTTTATGATCAGCATGGACGTCATGGCGATCGCCTTCGGCACCATGTTCCTTCTTAAATTTCCCACTGAAACCATGCTCCACATGTTCTCGATCCGATTTCACAACGGTCAATAACAGCAATGGCAGCAGACAACTGTATGAAAATTCCAAATTGTTGCCACAAATTAGTTGCATTCACCTGAAATCCTCCGTAAACTTCAGAATTTCGGAAATGAGAATGAAAAAGCTTCTCCTCAGAAAGTTTCCTTTCTTCATTTCTTTAAAAGTTTTTTAACGACTACCTGAAATGCGGAATGCTTCAGTCTGACCAAAATGTCATTATATTGCTACCTCAAATCTTCGGGAGTGCATCACCGAAACTACCGCGAATGAAATACACTCAACTTCAAATAAATTTTGTAGTTTCATAATCGAAAAAAAAAACCAAGCGAATACTTGATCTCTTCACGTCTAGGCATAATTTAAGTACATGGTTGCATAAGATTAGTTGTTATACTAAAATAAGGATTAAAGTATGGCCACAGTATGTCTACTGTGCCTAGGCTCCACCGAGAAACGAAAAAGAATACACAAGAAAAGAGACTGAAGAAGATGAACATCTGAATTGGAAATTAATTCGTCAAATGATTGCAGGGATCCACGAATCAAAATGGGACCAGTTTGTCTTGTCGCAATTAGCATTTCCTTTCAAATAAATGTAAATTCATAGGAAATGCCCATCAATGAAATCATCTCTTACTTGCAATAGTACTGCTGCAGCTGCCCTAAGGCATATTGCAATATGCGATTTAAATCTTGTCTGTCTGAACAACAATAGCCAACACGTTTTATAACATAAGAATAAATTGAATCCGAAACAAATTGTTTGGTGCAGTAGTTAAAATCCGATTTTTATTAAAGTTTCACGAGTTTTCATCATACATTGACGAGTTTTCAAAAGTGACATCATAATTCAAAGCAAATAATAAGTGCTAGTAGAAGTACTTCCCTCTTTTAACAGTACCAAGCAATGTTTCAACATATTTCAGAATCCTATCAGAATTTCAAAGATTTAAGCAGTGTAATAACATAATTTGTTCCATTTCGGTTGATTGGGACGTTTTAGTATCAATACTAAACATCGTGAAGTCACGAACAACTTCGCATTCAAGTTTCAAAGTAATTTAGCAATATTCGAATAAACTTCAAATATAACGAAGTTTATTCGAATATTGCTAAAGCTGTCTCCAAAACAAGTTTAAAGCAATTAAGAAATCCATAAGAAGCGGTATCTAGTACTGTAATGCATTAAATAATAAGATTGTCTATTTATAAAATATAAGGCACAATAGGGATGCCAAAATTAAGTGCTATAAATAACAGAAATAGTGGATAAACAGCAGCAGAAAATATGGATACACGTTTTATTTTAAGTGTTCTAATTTTCAGCAAGAAGCATCTGTCAAAGCTAAATAAATAAAGTATAAAGAAAATGATATAATTAATGTAAGACTTCTCCATCAAATTGCTATTCGGTTCCTTCGCCATTTCAATACCGATCAAAAATAAAACACCAATTTAGTGCCCTTTTGGAATGCTCTAAAATCAATTGCCAGATTCCCTAACTAGCCTTAATTGCCCGAAGACATCTCTTTTATGCTAAGAATATATTATGTAGTTCGATATTCAGCAAAGATGAAAATTCATTTGCATTTTGTAAAAGCTGCTTAATTTGATTGACGTAAGACTGGACAGTAAATGTTTGTCCAACGAGACGAGGAGGTAAAGAAGTGTGAGACTGTATCACAAAGTTTAAATACTAAATTTTCCACTTAACTTATAGAAATAACTCAGAACTATCTATTCTTTCTCTTCTCAAAAGATAATAAGAAAACAGGATATCAGGTTGCTGCAACATATCGTATTTTGTCACCAGTTCGAACCAACATTTCGTTTTTCACCAAGCTGTTGATAGCCTCATCGAATAATTCTCTTGTAAAAGACTGAAAAAAATTAGTAAGTTGGCAGATCGTAAAAATCCAAGTAATATTGGAAGAGTACAAGTTCAAAACATTACAAATGCAATTTTCTAATATCACTTGAAAAGATGAAATTATGTATTGGTTTTGAATCCACAGATTGATAAATTTTGAAATACACTTCCTTTCATGAATAAGGCAACCATTAATTGTTTTTAAAGTTCTCTATTTTTGAAATCACAGGAAACTATCTTCATATCTGAAAGCTCAGAAACCACAAAAACTATGCGAAATTTTCAAAGTTTACCAGGTCGTTTTGACGCAAGCGCTGCATTAATTTCTTGAGCGAAACCAAAATTCCATGCCGCTGCGAAAGTTCACCACGTATTGCTTCAGCCAGTTGATCGATGATTTGCCTACTTGTTGCGCTGATTCCAGCAGCTAAAATGTTGATGTCAACTCGACCAGTAGATGGATCTACTGCTGACTGCTTCAGGGCTTCACGATGTAAGCTGAAACGCTTGAAAATTGAAAACAGAAAGCTGAATTTCGAAAACTTGGATTTGAAGCTAAAACCAACAAGCTTACTTCCGGTTAAAAATAACCTGGAACCTGAAGTTAAACGAAATTAAACGAAATCTCAGACAAAAAGTAAAAAAAAAAAAAAAAAAAAAAAAAACAAGAACTTCGATTAAACTGGTTATAACAATACGAGAAGAGAAATTATACTCGCCTGTATGCATCTTCAACGTCTTGTACTGATACCATATTACTCAACCTAATTTTTGCATGAGCTTCGGCCAAACGGATCAATGACTCCAGTTGTCGAGGATAGGCGGAAACCTACAAATTGAAACAGATCAACATCAATCTTTCACTGATCCATTAAAACAATGAATGATATCTTGAAAATTCGAATTAAGTCGATACTGTACAGTGCGCACTAAAATTCAAATAGAAAATTCAAATATTTCTACTTGTCCAAAACCAGATCCAGCTTTCCGCATCTGGAGATATTTATCAATAAGACATCGCGAAGATGCTTCATCTAACAGTGGATTAACATAAGATCGAGCATATCCGATATAATCACGCAAAAGAGCCAAATCCAGCATTTCACTTTCTGTAACGCTCAAATGTAACTTGATTTATTTTTAAAATTTCACGTATTACATTCCATTTAATAATATAACCATCATCCAATTATCGCCCTTCCTCCATACACTTATAAAGAAACAAATTTTCTTATATAATTAGAGTTCTAATGATTAATGCTCACACAGCTCAACTATATAGAAAACACAAATCTCAGTAAATTCGAAGTTACAAACATACCGCCATCGTTAGTTTCTTTGTAATACAGTGAAACCAAATGATTAGCTAGACGTCGGTCATATAATTCATTTTGGGAATCAACCAAAAGAAAAATTAAATCGAATCTGGAACTCGTCAGTAAAATGTTTGAAATTTCATTCAAACTTCAGAAATTTCTTCCATACACTTATAAAGAAACGAATTTTCAACAAACACACAAATTTCTAAAGATAAAATCGAGAAAGCGAATACTGACCTGGAAAGCAATGTATGAGGCAGTTGAATATTATCCACGATGGTTTTATTTCGGTTCCACTGAGAGTCTACAGGATTTGCTGCAGCCAAAATTGAAGTACGTGCATTTAACTGACAAATAATTCCGGCTTTTGCTATTGAAAGCGTTTGTTGTTCCATTACCTACAAATTTGAAGTATACTATTATAAAGTGCTGACACCAATCTATGGCGCTTGCAAACTCTACGACTTAATTACACTCCTTGTCTTACCGTCACATCTTGGAATTTCAAAATAACCTGATAACTTGAATTTCTACTATTAATAACTAAAAAACAGCATGTAGTAATTAAAAAATAATAACAAATAGTTCAATTCGAAAATTAATAAGATAGGAAACGAAAGAATAGAAATGCATGAAATTTCACATAATTTCTTTTGCAGCTGCAAAAACAAATCTATCATCTGACATATTTTGCTTTAACTTACTTCATGCAAAACCGAACGTGTACTATCATTCATTTTATCAAATTCGTCTATACAACATACTCCGTTGTCTGCCAAAACAAGTGCACCTGAAATACAAGGTGCATACTCAGTTGCTTTCGTTTTTTGCTTTTTGCTCCGCAGTATTAATATGTTAACATACCAGTTTGCAGCACAAGATGACGTGTGTCAGGATCACGGGTGACAGATGCTGTCAACCCAACCGCAGAAGACCCTTTTCCTGATGTGTATTGTGCACGTGGTACAAGTCGATATACATACTGAAATTTGTCATTCGTGTTAGCTTGTACGGAAGTATTGGTGAAAAATATCAACTTCACTCTAACAATATTTATTAAGCTCCCATATTTTTCAAGTTTAAAGTCACGGTTTTTTTAGGCTACAGTACTTTCAGTTTTTCTTCCTGACTTAATATTTCAAGAAAAATTACGAAACGATAGAAATCCTAATATATCGGTCTGCACAAATTATTATAGGTAACTGTATTCTTAACATCCCTACAATAAAACTTACTTGTAAAAGCTGACTTTTGCTGGTACCAGGATCTCCGCAGAGCAACATGTTTATTTCGCTTCGCAGTTTAATTTTGTTACCTGTTCTATCTTCCTTGTTCGTACCACCGAACAATAAACAGAGAATGCCTCGCTTAATATCTTCATGGCCGTAGATTGAAGGAGCTCAAAACAATGTCGATGAAAACCTTTACAACAAACGAAAAGATTTCCTCGTTTGCATTAGCATTTAATATTCTAATGGTGATTCAAATATTTCGGCATTCTTATCTTGCTTTTCAAATGAGTAGTTCCTCCAAAGGATGTTATCGTAAAAAGGGAGGTATAGCAACTTTGATAAACGATCTTCATAGTAATTTAAGCCCTTATAATTAAATGTGATGGTTTTGATGACAAGATGCAAACTAAATCGTGATATATTGTTTTAAAAAGTGTAAAAGCCTCGTTAATTTGAGAAAATTATGAACATGCAGAGGTATAAAGAAATATAATAACAAGAACAGGAGTTTTTCTTACCCACAGCATTTGTCAATCGATTGACAATATCGGTTCGCTTCGCCAAATTCATGATCATGGAAACTCTTTCATCAGTTAAATGAGTTCTGAAAAAAGGTTTAGAAATACAGTATTTAAATGACAACGATTTAAGAAGTTTTTCAAGTCTTCTGATAAGTGATAAATAATAACCGAATTGTGAACTTGTAATTTGAGTACTCGACTTTTTTCTTGGTATTTTTGGAAAATGATCACGTACCCATCATCAATTTGATGTAGGCGACTTTGATCAGTCTTTCGAAAGTGTAATACATCGATGCTGGTACGATAAACGGAATTAACGTTTCGCATTCGTGGATTTACGCGTGCTGGCACGGCACGGTAAATCCCCGTTACAGCAACACGATCACCAGGTTGAACACGTTCCACCATATCACCGTGCGCAAGCAATGTTACAGTATGTGGTGTTTGGCCAGCAGGCATATCATCTAGAAATGAACTCACAAATTAACAAATTTGTCAAAATTGAAAGCAAAAGTGAAATCATATCATGAAAAGTGCTCAATCAATCAGTTTAGCGCTCTTCTGTAAGCGTGCAAACAGGCATCCACTTCAAAAAAAAGCTCCGTGACAGCACTCATACTGCTCCTATGATCTAGCAATTATAAAATCTACATAAATCAATAGACTTAAAAGGCCTATATTAGGAAAATTTATGAATTTTGATCCTACAGCGCACCTGGAGACTCTTGCAGTTTAATTATTTGCTTATCCATAAAAAGGGAACGATTGTGGACAAGCTGGAAAGAATATTTCGACTGACAGTTATGACATACGGCGGGTTCTTCAATTCGACCACGGTCTACTTCAACATCAGCCTGAAAATGCTTCTCAAATTTCATAAAGGTCAAAAGAAAGATTTAATATCTTTAAAATATGAAAATTTTTAGTTTTTCCGTCCTCAAGGCTTGAAAACTGCAAGCCAATATTTGTTATACTTTGCTCGCTGTCATAAAAATAAACAGAAGCTTCTAAGTTATCTTAATTTCAATGATAATTAAGAGAGAAATTACCGGAAAATTGCAAACAGTGCACTGGAAATATGCCTGTCTCATCTCAGGAATCAATGCCGAGGTTCGTATAACCATACCACTAATGGTGATTAACTGATCGATATCTTGTGGATTGAGTGCACGCATATTCCGTGTTTTCTGTGCATTGAATGGCCGAACTTCGATTGGAGCATATAATACTTTTTGATATTTCTCGGAAAATACCTCGTTTATCGTAAGATCAAGATACGGTATAATGTCCTCAAATTTACAACGATTTTGTAAGATGTGAAATGTGAAAAAGATTTTAGAAATTCAAAAGCGATGAACCAAAATTGATGATACTACCAGCAGTGTAAATTACCGTTTGATAACATAACTTAAGTTGATAGCAGTCATTATTTCAAAGCTTTTGATTTACATCTTATTGTAGTTCCCCTTTATTTATTCACAACAATGACTTTATTTTAACAGAAAAACCATTACTAAAAAGTGATACAAGTATAAGGACAGTAAATGCAAAACTTGTTTACCGATGGATAACAAACAATTTTTCGATATAGCGCTTCATTGAATAGTCTAACGTGTTCCAAATTTAAATTGAAAGCAATATTCTCACTCTGATCAATTTCATATAACCGCTCCAAATAGTATGGTCGTTCCAAATCAATTTCTGGAAATGGATTAATTTCATGTCTCCCCTTTTATAAATGCTATGTTGCTATCTATTCAAGTTATACTCAACATTATTTAAAGTCAATGCTGGAAATGTCACTATGATACTGTAGAGTCTAAGAACTTATAAAAATAAGGGACTTTTTGATGATCAATTTCGAAACGAATTACTACTACTACTACTATTTGCATCATCAACACTATATTCTTTTCTACTTCGTAATGGAATCCTCACTAATACTGTTATGGAATCGTTCCACCCACCCATTCGCACGTTCGATGGTAGCGTCAGCATATTTTCGTCATCTGAGACGCTTGTTGGTCTGAATTCATTGACGAAGGTGCGAAATGCGCGCTGTACATCAAAAACGCAGATACGCGTTCCCCAAATGTAGAGTCTTGGACCAGGTTCCAAACCATCTGAGAGATCATCCTAAAAAGAAAATGAGCTTTATTGACAGAGATTTAGCAAAAAAAAGAAAGTACAAAGCACTTTTTTTCTGAAATATTTTGAAACCAACTTCCATACTGTCAATGTTAATAGTACGATGTTGAGATGGAGCGCAGTTAATATCGGGTCGCATGTGTCGCACTGTCCGCTGCCATGACATCGTGCTGCCCACCTGACTTGATGTGTCCAGATCAGAGCCATAATGAAGTGCACTTGATTCTAGAAAAAAAAGTTAGTAATTAGTGATATATATGTGATACATTTATCGAAAATATTCGAATGCTTGGATGCCAGAAAATGAAACTCTCTGTTGATGATTTACTAAATGACCAATATTTAGCTGTGACTGCTTTGTTCAGTGTTCTCCTTTGATCAAATTCAAGCATTCAAACAAGTCCCAATACACTCATACAATGTAACTGAATGTGAAATGAGATCTATTATTCTATGCTATAATATGAATGCTTCATCAGACGATAACTGGCATCATTGATGGTAGTGCTAGAATATCTTTTCAACAAAGTTTATTTTAGTTCCAATCCATATAAATTAACTATGCTGAATTTGACTAAGTTTAAACTAACTTTAACAACATTCATGAAAATAATAAAAGTTGGATTGATAACCAATACCAAAAGAGTATCACTTACCAGTTAATTGTGAACGTGCTGGTGAACGGCGTTCACTCTGATCGCGTTGCAGTGCTTCTTGTTCCGTGTTTCGGATATTTGCTTCTTCTGCTATGAATACAAAATCATATTTTAAGCAAAAAATAATCAGCAGGAATAGCTGCCGTACAGATGGAAAAATTTGCAAATCACGAACAATATAAATCTACTGAGGACTTCAATAAAGGGATAGGGGAGAGGAGAAGTGACAGTAATAAATTCACCTTTAAAATTCGCTAAAAATTTTTGGACATTCAAAGAAAGCGGTTAATATCAAGCAGCACGTTGCAAGCATAATCGATTCGTTGCATTTTTAAAAATTCTTCAAAATTACCAATCTCTTGCTCTTGTGGTGATGATAACTGTTGGGCAGCTCGATGTGAACTTCTACTTCGGGATACATTTCTCGATGTCGCATGCTGTGAAGTTCTCGACGAATTATCCGAAGCATCAGAGAATGTTTGCTGTGAACTCGGAGGACTTCCCGAAGTGGTGGAACGAAGATGATGGCGTGAACGAGTAGAATGTGAATGGGAAGAATTTCCAGACATTTTTAGAAAGGATGTTGATTTCCCCTCTTTTGTTCACATGAAAACATTGTAATTCAAAAGAAACCACTAAAAAACATTCTAATTTTCTCTTAAACACCCAACATAATTATGGCCTAGTCTATTCATGGCCTAACCTAACCAGACATATTTCGGCCAAGTTCATCACTTCAAATCACTTCCTGCATTCCATCCTCCCGCCCGAAAAACATTTGAATTCATATGTTACAATCCTTGCGAGCGTGTGGTATTAGTGAAATTTTGTGTTTCACGTGCTGCTTATTATGGATGAAAAAGATAGATGAAGGAAATAAGTTATACAATAAACAAGTAAGGCTAATTTTATAGATTGCAACATTAGCTAGGCTTTACACTCTAGTTGACTTAGGAAGAGTGTTTCCGTATAGTGAGATAACAGGTCAAATACAATTAGCTAAGAGTGGATCATAAGATAAGTCTTCATGTTGAGAAGCACACATTATGTTAGGTTTAGTTTCTAAAGAGGGCATTACAATATCTATGGCCTATCCATCCCTATAAGCAATATTGTGCCTTAGGGCTAGATAACAAAGCATCAGTTTCCTTCTGTACCAAAAGATTCAGATGATAGTTACAAGTAGAATGCATATTTTTGAACTTACAAAATATCTCTGCAAGTCTTTGTTTCTATTATATTTTAATTATTTTGATTGTTTTACATATGATAAGGAAATGAGTGGTATACTGTAGCTAGGTTTTGATAGAATTAGGGAAGGTCATAAGTGCAGGAAATAGTTAACATTTGTAATTTACTTTAATTTTGTACACTTACCTTCCATGATTTCTTCCCTAACTCTTTTTTTTGTTTTTAATTGAAACACATAAAACGAATGATAGATAGTATACCTCTAAAATTTACTTATTAAAATGCTAAATATAAAACATTTAATACTAGGAATCTACCAAAGAATTATATGCATTGTGACATGAGAAGTCAGTTCATTTCATGTTTTAATATATAATATATTTCATAAAATTTAGATGTTTATGAACTTTTACCTTCCTTATGCTTCACGTTTTTAAGATTTTAGTCTGCATACGGAAAAGAAAGTTATATATTGTTTGATTAAATACTTCTGCATATAAAGACTCCAGACTTACTTCATTTCAAAAATGCCTGTTTACTTCTTTTTGTTAATTATCCGAACTGAATAATTAACTTTTTCGATAATTGAGTTTACTTTTACTTTTACCGTACCATGTTCCCCAATTACTGATTTTAATTTAGATAGGTATGTTATTTCAATGTAAAACATTTACTTAATGGATTTCATTGAAAGATGCTCAGATAACAGATCTGAATAGAAGTTGTATCATTTAATATAGCTTTATAGTTATTTGAATTCTCCATCATCGCCTTACTGAGAGATAGATATCTTCAAGCTGTGGCTGTCAAGCAGAAGCTGGCTCATTACAATTACAAAATCTTGGTAAAATGTCAAGGTTAATCATATTAGAAAATCCCGATCTACCAATAACCTTAAGTGTGCATTTCAATGAAAACTCCTCAAACTATATTTTTCAAATCGTGGCACTAATCATTCACGGATCAAAACATAGACTGAATTCCAAGGCTATGAATATCGGTTACTTTAAATGCAGTATTTCTTTTAGAGGTGGCAGATAAGGAGTGAATCATTCAAAACTCGACTTATTTAGAATCTCTCAAAGAAACACACGTCGTGATATTTTGAAAACAGCATGTAAAATGAACAGTCAAATAGGTAAAAGATCATATCTGATTGGTGAATGAACTATCAAAATTTACATCAGTATCAGACAGATTACAAAAACCAGATATCCAAAACAAATCTTGAAAACATCAGTTTGATCATAGAGTGATTTTCGTCAACTCTCGAACGTCAACAAGATCATGACAATGTTTTATTCGATTACGTAATTAGCTTTGTTAAACAGTCCTTGTTCAGGTTGATGGAAAATTGAATTATATTAAAATCACTTATTTACAGTCCACTGCTCAAACATTTTATGTAAACAGAGAATAAAGTTTTAATATTGTAAGCCAAGGCAAAGCTTTTGGAAACTGCGATAGCCAATAATCAAAATACCCATGACAGCACCATTTGACTTCATCAAGTCATGCACTAACTCTCGAAACGGGTTCATTTTAATTATCTCACCGAGAATCTTCTGCTGCAACCTATACAGATTGACAAATTTACTTCCAGCGAAATCGATAAATAAAGTAAGTTATTTGGAGTAACTATAAAAATACACCCAGTAACAGATAGGTGCACTTCCATAGGAAAATACAGATTGCCTCTAAAGTAATGTAAAACAGCACTACTTCTCTGCGTATTTATGCCGAACCATAAATCCGATGAAGATCAATGATTTAGTAATGATAAAGACAGTAAAGGCAAACTCTCCATGCTTTTAAGATGCGCCATATTTCCACTGATACAGACTGACAAATTTATTTCCATCGATATCGATAATTAAATAATCGAACTATCAAACGAAAGACATGAATTAAGCCAAAGTAGACAGGAATTTTATTGTGGGATCTCGATGTTATCAGGCTGCTAGCCATCTACTGTGAACTTTTCATTAATTTTGAATACCTGATTAAATCTGCAACCAAAGTTTCGAAATCATGTTAGAGTCTTATGACCTCCCCCTTGCTAGAGTTATTAGCAAGTAGAATAAGTAAATGATTTCTTGAAAGTTTCAAAGAATTTCCGTCTTAAAATCTAAAACATACAAGTCCCGTTTCAAAAGCAATATGCATAACAAGCCATTAATGATGCTAGCTATCGTCTACTAAGTTTTCAGGCACCTAATTCTTTTCATCCACGATGATCATTGCTTGGCTTCAATAAGCTGCGGTGAACAATTCCTGGTACTGACCAGTCTTTTAACCCTTCTAATGGCCTGAGCATTCAACAAAGAAATCAGTGTTTGAAATGGAACCCGTACTAATTAATATAATATGAAAAGTATTTACAAATAACAATAACAGCAAAGATAAAAAAGTGAAAATTAAGCTAAATTTTACTTCCATTAAATTAATCTTAGCGTTTAATAAAAAGAGAGAGAAACTAACGACAATGTAATGTAATTGTTTGATTTAGAACTAAAAGCTTCTTATTCTTCTGTTAAAATCAGAATAAACCTCATTTTTGAGTATTTTCACTTGAAAATTGAAGATTGCGAAACGGCAGTCATACTATGCTATATAATATACATACAAACTATACAACATTTACATATGCTTAAACTAATCGATGGTGTATGAAATCTCGTTACAAGACAAGGACTTATTGATCCACATTAAAGACTAAACCCGTAAAATTTGAACTGTAACTTTGTAAAATTCACAACAGTCAGGTCTAATTGCCATTATAAATTATTCAAAACAAAAGATATGTAATCGTGAAAAGCTCACAATTCCAACACCAACCACTTTTTTTGTATAATTGAAAGCTTCTTCCCATCCAAAGGCTCGCGAACACGTACCTGAAATTCTGCTAGGAAATGGTCGGCCTAATCAAATCCAGTTTGGGAAAAGAATATATAAAGTTTTCGCTCTTTAAAAGGATGCGCAATTCCATTCTACTTTTTGTTTGCCAAAAACACAAGAAGAGATCAAAGTAATCAAAAAGAAATAATAAATAACCCGAAAGTTTAATTTCCCTCCTGTTTGCTTTCGTCCTTCCATCAGATCTACACTTTCATGAATATGTGCTTTTTCTTCCAAATCAATTAATTTACAATCGGCAGTAGCGATCAGTTTGTCACTCCTTAGAAAACCACCTTTTTGGTAGATCTGAAAAAAAAGAGCTGCAAGAGCTACAAAGCAAATTCCTCCGATGGCACATTAAATCAGTTGCATGGAAAGCTTACAAGAACAGTTTTGTTTCCATGATATGCAGATTAGAAAATTCCGACTGTTTTATTTCCGACTCTTCGGTTATTCAAACCGTCTTTTAATGCGACCGTGCAGTTGATGAAAGACTTCCATTAGTCTACATAATCGGAAATACTAATATGAATGATAAAATGATTTTCAAACAACCTCAAATTTCAAACAGTTCCTTTTTATGACTCTTTGCAACTGCTTCGTTTTTCGATTGATTGTAAGTAGGAATTTCTGATTGTATTCTAGAAATAACGAGACGTAAAATATGTAACTAAATAAGCAGAAGATTGTAACGAAGCCAAAAAAAAGGTGGAACATAAACATAACAGAATAAATCACACTAAAGCATGCGATGGCGCATATTAGCAGCAGTGATAAAGTTTTTCCTCTTGTATCTTATTTTCCTCTTTCTTCTGTGCCTTTAGTTTTCTCAACTTTTCTTTCTTTTGTCTTATTTTTCGAAAATAACAACGCTATCCTTACTCTTTGGTTATGAACAAAGATAGGGGGAATATGAATAACTGCACAGCAAAATATTCGGCAAATGATATATTATACCGTTAACACGATGAAAGGATGAAGTGAAAGCTACGAATAAAAAACTAGGAAAAGAAGATATCTTCCACCTGCAATCTAACTGTTTACATGTTTTCCGTTGGCTATAACAAGTACTCTCTGTCAAGGAGCATCATAACAATAAATCAACTCATAAATATTTCGTTATGCTCTAGCCTATATTAAAAATATAAAAGAATAAATGATTCCCAGCAATCACTTTCGTAGAGTTTGTATATGAAGAACAGCATATGAAAAAGAACACCTGGCGAATTCGTGGCAGCTATAACTTTAGTTCTACCCGTTTGATGAGCGTCGTGGGGAAATGCAAAATTATATTTTACAAACAGATAACCGTCAGAAGGCTTCCAACCTGAAACATTTTTCTTTTAGTTTCCAATAAAGCTTGCATGTTACCATGAAAATTTATTTTAGAAATATCGCAATAATGCTGAACAAGTGTACAGGTTAAGCTGATTTTCGAGCAATATTAGATGATCAGCATCGGCAGCAGAAAACATATCTCATTTCAGCAGAGGCTATAGTACCACTGTCCTTAAACTTAATTTTAACATGGAAAAAAAATAAGAGCAGAGAGTATTACTAAAAAAAATGCACGCGACAGCATAATTTGATAGATCTCCCTCGCTGGATCTTTTCAACAGCACCTGCTCTTACCATCCTTTCAATAAATATCATTTAAATAAAGAGTACAGCACTATATAGGAAAGAAGATGAAATGAACCTGCTGGTAACTTTGCCTCGATTACTTTTATTATCGTCAATTCGATGTGATTTTCATCTACTTCCAAGCACAGTTCTACCGAGGGTATGTTTCGAGTTTCGTATCGGAATCTGAAAAAAAAAGTGAATTTAGACTGAAATAGATACTAAAAATTATGAAATGAGCAAATAATTTTTTTGACGAAAGTTTTGAAACTGAAATGAAGACAAAAAAAACAGTGTTTGCAAAAATTACTTACTGAGGCACTGCTGCACTCCTTTTAGCAAGTTCGCGTAAAAGTATTAAATCTCTTTTCGAAATGGTAGACCAAGTTTCGAACATCTTTACTCGAGTTATATCACCCAATCTAAAGAAGTACAAAAGCAGCATAATTTATCAGATTTCTGGTTATATAGGGAAAATTCGTTGTTGAAGACAAAAGACGATTAATAACAATTAAAATTAAACTATTTCAAATTTATTCCTACTGATTAAAACGAGCATACTTTCAGCTGTAATTATTAACCTATAGCATGTGAATTCAACTATGGTTAAAAGCCATTTTAAGAAAAAACTAAGCAAAAACTAACTGCGTAAAAGCAAGTCTATATTCTTCGCAAAGCTTTACTTGATAAATGAGATCCCTTTCCATTGTGGCAAATACTTCAGTAGGTGTACCTGTAACATATACACGATCTGTATTGAACATGTTTATAAATCATATTCACATGAAATACAAGAAAAAACATATTGGAAGGCTTTCAACCCACCTTTAATAGCAGCATCAAAACTTGTGTGATGCTCCAGTGATGGCTTGAGCGTCTTTGCAGATGTTCGAACTTGTGGTGGCACGGGTGTTTTCTCAATATTAACAGACAAACCACTTTTCGAGGCGGCAATCATTTTATCAAAACCCTAAGGATGAGTATTTAATTAAGCAACAGCTAAAAATTTACTAAGAAATAATAATCATCTTTCATTTCACGCACCTCTCGCAACAACTTCTAAAACATTGTAGAGCCTAATATATAATGAGACTTTGGTGCTAAAATATACTTCTATTCTATCAAGAAGTATAATTCCTAACTTCTAAGCTTTACGCTAGAATGTGAAAAACACCTTTGCAGCAAGCAAAAACTTCTTGGCAGCACTCATGTCACCCTTCTTTTTTGCATCAATAGCAGCTTCCTTGAACTGCAGTTGTCGTTTGAGCAAAAAGTCAAGCTGCTGCTTCTGACGTAACTGTCTTCCTGATATTGCCGATTCAGCTGCAGTAAACGGTCCCACTTCAGGCAGAGACCTTCGCGATATCACTATTCCATCTCAAATTTCATTTAAAACATAAACACTACGTCCACTAATATAAAAGTAAACAAAACTAAATCTGTAAATTTAAGGAAAAAATTTACAGAAAATTACTTGTACTAGTAGCAGCCATGTTTCCTGATGGAGGAAGAGGTGGATATCCAGGAGGGCACGGCAGTTCACTAGTATCGACTGGTCTATTTGAACGACACGCTTTGAGTGCATCTTCATATCGCTTCAAAATACGAGCGTTCATTCTGCAAATATAGCTAGTTAAAAGTAAATTGAATGAAGCAAAATGATAAGTGGTGAAAAGAATAAAAACTGCGCGTTATTTAATGCTACTTGTATGGTTGCAGATAATCGTTATAACAGCCCATATCTCAAGAAAGTATGAAAAAAACCTAATTAGCCAAAAATCATCAAAAAGACACCTATACTTCCGATCATCGTTTTCCGCTCGACTTTGATCGCATAAAGCTTTATATTTCTGTATACGCTGTTGCAATCCGTCTGACAACGTTTTTGGAGCAGGAGGGATTTTTTCATACTGCAACAATTCTGTACTTTTTATTCGACGTTAATCGGTACTTTCTTTACGGAAAAGAACTAAATAACACGAAGAATTTTTGTCCTTTTGGACAATTTAATATCCAATTTGCCGGTTAAGGCTTTTGCACACAAGATACAATCACATATCTTTTCTATTTGTATCTGTATCCTATTTTTGGCTTTCATATCATCCCCCAATGTAGTATTACGACTTCCTTCATTTCAGAATTGGAAATATAAAACAGCAAAAAATACATAAACTTATACTCCCTAATTTTTTTGTTAACATAACTATTGAAAATCTAGAAAAACTGCTAAATCTCACCAAAATTTTATGGCACGTTACAGCACGTGCAGAAAACTTTGGTGAGGTTCAGCAGTTTTTCTGTCATTTATCTATAAAGTAACCCATGACACGTTAAATTAGTTATAAAACTCTAGAGAGTGTAATCTAAAGAACAAATATTTCCCAACTATACAAAATGGCAATGCAGCTGAGCAAAGAAAAGAATGGATAAATTCCACAAAAAACCGCATGCACGTTGCCACCTATTTCAATGCCCTCCACCTAATTTAACTGCTTGATAAATTTCATGATTCAGATTTCTATTACACAAAGATTAAAATGTGTTCTTGAAAAATAGAAAAAAAAAAAGACGTTTATTGGAATGTAAGGGCCAGAAAGAAATAAAAAATCGTAAGTGTTATTCCGCTACAAGGAAATCAGAAAATGTTAATTTTTTGGCGTCTTGATGATCATCTAGGTTAATTTTTTTTTCCAAGGAGAGAATTATCTTCAGACGGTTATAACTAAACGTTTGTTCAAAATAATTGAACAAACGTTTACTTCATCATATAGAACATGGTTTAACCTTGGATGATCTGTAGGGCGTAGCCGGAGGTGGAAGTTCATTTTCCTCACATTCTGTCACTCGCCCATCATTCATAGCTTTAATTGCTTCATCGAACTGCTTCGCAACCACATAATATTCATAAGCTTCTTTTTTATCACCTACTACAATGACAAACTTTATAAATCTCAAGTTGTACAAGATACGGTATTTAGCAAGCATTCGAAAATATGAAGAACAAAATCTTTACAAAATGAACTAACATGCACTAGCTGCTCTAGCATTCTTGATATACGATTCTCGACGACTGGTTAGTTCTGTCCTTAGCTGTTCTCCTTTCAGCAAGTTAATGATTGGTTTTCGATAAGTGCTAGATGCTTCACTGATTTCTTCCAAAGCAGCCTGTTTTATTTCAGCTGGTAGTACTGGTTTTGTGGACACCTTCAGAAACAAAGATATTATACAAGTTTTATATTTCAATCGGTTAATTCCATGAACTTTTTATGATGGGTTGTTACATTCTGGTACTGCGCTTCTACTGACAAAAAAAAAATTTTTAAGATATTCGAGCTATCCAGCTGCTACTACTTTCGAACTGTGCTAAGCGCTCAACCAAAGCTTTAGGAATTTCTGAGAATGAAAGATCACCTCCGACTTGGAAATGACTGAAGCACCAGCTTCTGCTGCATGTACTTCAACAGAACGAATTGCTTTGATTGAAATCGGAATGTCATTCTCATCTATTGTTTTTCCTGCTTGTACTTTCCGTACCAATTCTTCGATCTTGCCTAATCCTCTTTGGTACCTAGGTGAAGAAAGAGTACTGCTGTGGAATACTTCAGGACCCTCAAAATTTTTAATTCACTTGCACCTTACAGCCATAACAACAAAGTAACAACCTCTTAATCACTTCAAAAAAAAAAAAAAAAAAACTTTATGACTTGCTGAACATGAGCAACAACGACAGAAAATGCTATTGTTGACTAGTAAATTGTACAAAGAAAATAATAAAACGGCTATACCTTTTAGTACGCAATATATCATTTTTCTCTTTTGCAGCTTCCAGCGCTGAAGTATATTCGTCCTTAAGTTCTTGTAATTTACGAAGTAAAGTTATGTCTACAGTAGACTCACATGAAGATCTTGAAGGAATAGACGGTTTAGAAGATACGGGTGGTCCAATCTCATGGGCAGCATTACTTTCCTGTCCAACCAAATCAGACAGTTCTGCCTTAAATCATTTGATATATACTTGATTAAATTTGAATTTGCCTGTGATAAAGAATAAAATCAAAATGAGACAAAAAAATCAGTTTAAAGCATCCTTAAGTATATTCCTCCTTAAATACTTGAAATTTACGATGCAATGTCATGTCAACAGTAAACTTATATGAAGATCTTCAAGGAAAAACGGTTAAAAAGAATGTCTAAAAAAAATCGTTTAATTGCTGTGAATTGCTACCAATCACAAAAAAATACATACCAAAAGTTCTGGATCGTTTATATCCTCTTCATTATTACTATCCAGATCTTCATCTGATGCATCTGATACACTTGAAATGCCATACGCACCGCTCGTTCGTTGTGAAGCTTGTGTGGATGATTCATGACGACCTATGATAAGCCATTGCTTTTACAGTACATTACAGGTCTGTTCACAAAAACTGCATATTCTTCAATCATTTAATTCCTTGAAAAAAGCAAGATTATACATAGGAAAGGAGCTTCTTCCGATACGGCTTTAATATGCTAGCTGTCAATGTAGTGGATGTCTAAAGTCTGCTTTGTTCCAACAATCTTTCTTTTTCGACTTCTATTTTAGCTTACACGTCAAATTAATTGAATGCTTCATAAACTTATACATAACTTCTGACGGACTGCTGATAGAATTCTCAAGTAAAACCTAAAAAATATTGACTTGTGCTGCACTCACGAGTTCTATCGGTGCATGCTGAAGGTATATGTCCAGCAGCTCGTTCTTCTGCCTCTAAAGCTAACAATTCCGCCATTAGTTCTTCATCGTTCTCCACATCGCCATACATATCTTTCTCCATCAGTTGGAAATCCATCTTACTTATAGAACTAAATCGTGGCAAACGAGCCTGAATCTTACTTATTTCCTTCTAGAAATCAATTAAATTTAAAAAAAGCGAGCGCGTAGTCTCGCATTTGTCACTCGGTCATTTGGTGCAATTTAGAAGAAAACGCTTAACATAATCTATAATTTCTGAATTCTTAACGTGACAATTAATCCCTAAACCCTAATGTAATTAATCATTCTCAACTCCGTAACGTAACTAATACCACGTCTTCCCCCCACGTCACTTTACATCACTCTTCATCGCATGTCGAATTTCCTACGGATAGAGTCAAAATGCAATTTCAAGATCTCTCCCGTACTGTAATTTGCAAAGATTCAGGAAGCGGTACTTACGGTGAGATAGGAAAGAGGAGGAGACGGAATTCATGTATCCACCATTTTGTTCCGATTTGCACAACAAGGAAATTTCAATTGAAATTGGAGAAATTCCTTAGGAACACTTTATCACCACTACGATTGATCAAGATCATCGATGATAACGGTCATCATCCATTGATGGCTGTCATTGTTAAGAATGATCTTTCTAGGAATGGCTCCGAATGCAAGCTTTCAAATTGCATTTTATTTCATCCGTTGTTAATCAATTTTTTGTCCGGTATCATCTCAATTTATCCACATGTAGCATTATTCCACAGCTAGCTTGAAATTTCTGCAGTTACTATCGTTATCAAAATACGAAAAGATGAAAGTTTATCATTACTTTATTGTTGAATATACCATCACTTTCACGAATTGTTCCAAACATTCAAAGAATTTATCTAAAGTTTTTGTACATCAGTCTATGTATTCCAAGAGCTCCCGATCAATCCTTTTATTTTAAATCTAATTTTATTTCTTTTATTCTGCCAATAGCGTTGTCTAGTCTTTAGTAAGAAGTAAGGAGTAATGATACGTGTACATTTTAATATCATCTTTGATGAAAAGAAGTAAGCGCTTTTCTTTCTGTTCATAATGACGGAGAAAACAGAAATAAGTAAGATTAGATTCCATTCAGTAGACGAATCATATCGGAAGCATTTCACATTTCAAGTAAAGTAGTGTAGCGTGATATATATTTTGATTTAATTATTTAATGTCAGCTAATTATTGTACATGATTATTGCTCTCAAGTGAATGCTATTTTGGTAAGTGTCCGATTAATCTCTTTGAATGACGGTCTTTGCTTGGGTTCTTCCATCCAACATTTCTTGATCAGTTCTGTGATACCTGGCGGTACATCAAGAGGTATTTCCATTCGATATTTACTACCATCAGTTAGTTTTTCTCTCACTTCTGCATTACTCATACCTGATAATTACGTAATTTACAAATTCTGAGTTTGAAAATTTAGAGAAATTTAGTGTTAGCATTACAAAACGCATTGGATATGAAGAAAAGATCAATTGTTGAAATGTTCCTAAATGCTATATGAAAGAATAACTTTTTATGAGTTTTTGGACAAAAATGACAGACTTCTGCCTTCCATAGATAATTGGAATTCTTGATTTATTCTTATATTTTTTGCTCTAACACTAATACTTTCCCTTAATTGCCGGTTAATTAACTGATCAATGACCACGATATGGCTCGCTTCCATCGGTGAATATCTCGAACAGTAGCACGCCAAATGCCCAAACATCACTTTTGGTGGTAAATTGCATTGATTTGATTGCTTCCGGTGAAAGCCATTTTGTCGGAAGCTGTAATTCGGAATCGGAAGCTTGTTGTTCTTTGATTGACAATCCAAAATCACATATTTTCAACTAAATGGAAAATCAGTTTTGCATGTTTGACTGTAAACATTAGAGCGAAATGGTAGTAGGATAAGAGGAATTTCAAAAAAGATTTTTGAACCTAAGATTACAGTAGCCCTTCGGATAATGAATAGGAAAAGAGAAATTTTGGAAAATTTCCTCACAAATTCTAGAATAGAAGGAAAAGTAATTTAATTTAACTTCAAGTTAAATCCCACCAGTTATTTTCATGTACCTTCAGTACAAACACGAACCATTAATTTATATTCTGTGAGAAGACAGTTTCTAGCGGCTACATCTCGATGAATACATCGTTTTTCCTCCAGATATTTCAAACCAGCCGATGCTTCTTTACCAAAACGATATCTGGTTGCTATTCCGAGGTGCGCTCCTTTTTTCCGTAGGTACTAAAAATTTTCACAAAATTTTAGGAATTTTTTCAAATCATTAAGAATGAGATGGATCAAAAAAAAGTGTAGTTTTCATTGCTATTAGTCCATTATGTCGTTTAAGCCTTACCACTCTGACATCTTTCTAACTAGTTATATCATCAGAATTCAAAATATCAAATGCTTCCGGAAACCTTTAATAGAGATCCACCACCACAGAATTCGACGATTATCATCAATGGCTCTTTCTGGCATGCAATACCGATAAATTGTACCAAATTTTCATGCTTATATTCCCTCATAACCTTAGCTTCCTATAAGCAATAACACTAGACTTTACGAAATTAAATCATTAATTCAGGCTTTCTTATCACTTAAAGTGTTTAACTTCATCCTTATTACTCTTATTCTGAATTCCAAATAGCCCGGTTTTTTCTCAACCTGACACATCGATGAAGATGGAAGAAGAATTTTAGTGAATTATTAATTCAAAATCTGCATTCCTCGAAACTTTCATCTTTTTGTGTTACTAGAAATCTTTCCCTATGCTTTCATTTGAAGATAGTGGAAAATTTAGCAAACAGAGGTTATACTTTTCCGCAATTTTTTATGAACCGAATAGGTTCCTGAAGACAGCAACACGTAAATTTTCCACTAAGCTTCGCAGTAGTTGGAAATTACTAATAAGAAATTCATAAATTATATAAAAATGAAAATTTACTTGAAGAAATGAAGCTCGTTTTGTTTTATCGCTGGCTTGTCCAACGTATGTTTTTACGGCAACTGTCATAAAAGTGTGACCATCTTGTAATACACCTTTATGAACACGACCAAATGCTCCTTGACCAAGCTCATCTTTCAGACGTACTCGATCATGTGATATTACCCAGGCCTAAAAGACATTTCTATAACCTCATTTGCAGTAAATCAAATATTTGTAAGTATAATCGAACTTCTATCACATTTCTCTTATCATCTGGACATAAATTTAACTATGTATACAATTATTGTTGCGATATCTACATTCATCTTCTGTTACAGTTTCAGATTTGCATTAAATGATTGCAACTGACCGGATGAGGAACAGGTCGTTTTACGACGATGGGCAGCGTTTCATGAATCGGTTTACGTGTACAAACATAATCTGATACCATTTCACTAATTTTTTTGAAACATTTCTGATTCACAAAACATAGACCTTTTTCGGTCAAGCCAATGTCAAATGCCCATAAATCACGATTATAACGCACCACCCATGCAATCGACTGCAATGCATTTGATTTATTCGTTGTTTTGGAAACTAAAAGAAGAATCAATAATCTGAAAATTCCTGTGATATCTTTAAATTAACACCTGTTCTTCGTCTTCTTCCGGAATGCCAAACAGAAAATCTCCATCTCTTATCAACAATTTTTCTACATCGGCGCAATTAACAATACCATGATAATAGGTTTCCGAGAGAAGGTTATTATCCGCCTCTACTAACACTTTCCTGAAATTCTCTTTTAATTGTAAAAGTAAACTTTTCATTGTGAAGTTTTTTCAAATACCTTTAGCATTGCAATTAAAGATATTTTCAGTGAAGGATATCTTTTATTACCTTTTTACTATCTGAAATTACTATACTTTGAAACCCTTCTTTTCGAAAAGAATACTTCTCGAAAATGGGCCAAAATGTGTTTAGAAAAAAACCAAATATATAAATTAAATAAGAAAGTCAAAATATCCATAGAAAAATTCCAAAATGGTCCAGTTATTTCAGCATATTAGAAAACATTTTTAAACCTAGTAGAACGAACCCAACAAATGGTCCAACAGGCTTTTGCTTTTTGAATGTTTTCGTTGGGCCACGTGGTCCTACCACCTCAATGCTTTTTGATATCTACAATTACTTTTTCCCCTATCGTTGCTTTCAAAGTTACTGGCAGGAAATATTTTTCAAGCAAAGTATTCGAAGTTATTGTCAGCTGGTTGAGTTCCAAAGAGGTTGAAGTCTCGATTGTAAAGAAAATTTCATCAACTATATATTCAAAAAGTTTAAAATTTTGTCTCTAAAGATCATTAGAAACTATATTCAAAATATAAATTAAAAAAAAAAAAAACGCAATCATATCTGCACTAGAAACTTTACTACTTCCTAACAATGAGTCTTGACAGAAAAATATGAGTAAGAGAAAGAAGAGAAAATTTCCCCTTCCAATGAAGATTCTGGAACAAAGAAATGACTAACAATTCCAGAACTGTCCTCATTAGAATCAAGGCTCTAAATAGAACTATAGCCCGATACAATTAGTATTACATCAAACATAAAACAAGGAAAGTTACGAATCGGTAAAACATCTCATTGACGAGAGGATGCAACAATGCCGCCTTCCATCAAGCATCTAAATAAGTAAAAATGGTTGCATATTTCGCAAAAATTGATTTTATTTATTTCAAAATTATGTAAAATAAATTATGTGTTGGAATCAGAACATTGAAGAGAAATTTTTGCATGAATTTTTTTATTTTCACTAAAGAAAACAGAATTCATTACGTCTAGCAAATGTTTTGAGAATACCTTCCAGTTCGTTTTAGTTCTCTCACAACTTTCTTTAGTCCTCTATCTATTCTAGTCAAGGGTCAGAAGGTAACTTAATAGAGTAAACCTTTTATAGAGTGAAAAAAGGAGTACGTATATATGCAAATTTCATGTTCTTTATTTAATCCATTTGTTAATCATTCGTTTTTTCCGAACAACGAGATAGCAGCAGTTCGTCGATTAACTTCTAAAGAAACAAACCATTGTCAGCCTGATCAGAAAACATTAATCTTGCAATCCGTGGATCAAATTATGACTCATCCATAATTTGTACCTGCTGAGAAATGTAAAACTGATAGTTATAAAATGTTCAGATCGGAATATTACTTGAAATTATCATAGCGGAGGTGCAACAAAACGGTATAAAGGTTCCTGCTTATTTTTCTTTGAATTTCTTTTTTCCTTATTTGAAATGATAATCGGCCGTTACTTGCAGTTTATCAGCAAAAACCGGTTACTGTTTACGGTGATGTATATTTAGTGAATTCTAACAAATGAGACTTTTTATAATATAAGCTAATCACTACTATCAGTGATTAAATGGTGCTAATCAATATGAGCTATACTTGGGAGTGATAAATTCTCGTTATAATACAATTGAAAAGTTGTTATCAATATCGTGCAATATAACAAACTGACTCGATATGAATTAATAAAAAATCTTTAGGATTAGTAATTTAGCAAAGGATGAATTTATGTTATGATCAATCTGCTTCTTCGATTTTCCACGATTAGATTCGATAATGGTTATCATTCAGTTCTTTCAGTTATCTATCATAGCTTGGATGATAGTGATAGAAACGGCAGCAACAAAATGCTTCTCCAATCAATTTGATAACATGCTAGAGGAAAATTGTGGACCATCTGGATTCTGTTTCATTATGAGAAAAGACAGTTCAGTCAGAGGAGCTAATTATACTGCACGAGGCTGTGATCATTCCTTCCTCTGTGAGGTACTATCACTATCACACCAATCACAAGGGTTAACAGATTTCTTTCCCTTTCCGAGCTGAAATGAGTGGAAAAAAAAAAGCAGTTTAAATTGTAAATCGTGAAAATCTAGTCACTTCTAAAAATTGGATAACTTTAATACTATTAGTCTGCAGTAGTTTTACAAAACGGGATCAATTGAATGGTTTTATTAGAAAGCGTAAAAGTTCAGCATCTCAACCAGATAAAGTTAATTAAAATCTGATCAAATTGCAGCTTATCAGTGAAACAAAAGGCGTGAACGAAGTTGAATTTGTTAGGGGAATAACAAGCTATTGTATGGATAATGTGCAGTATATGAACTTTTTCGGTTTTTTTTGCTGCTGTAACAATGATTGGTGCAATAAGAGTTCCAAAGGTATCAATCAACACTATTCTTCTTAGTGAAACTGAAATTTCGAAAGTTTATTCCGAAAAAAAAATTTAATTTTAACCAATTTGTTTGTTTACTTTTATTAATGCTTGCTTCTCCTATAACATTCAATCGGTCACTTCATTTGGTCACAATAGCTAAGTAATATGGAAGTAGAGGGTGTGATCCAATCATCGACGTTCACGTAGGTCATATCATAAATTTACATACCATCCTGCTACAACTAAGTAATCGAAACATTGTATGGTTCACTGACTTATCACAAATTTTGCATTGAACGAGGCGATTTATCGAATGAAACTTGACCCATATTCTGAAGGTTTTTAACCTCCAGCTTAACCAACAAAACTATCGCAGTGAGTGATGGAACTCTCCCTATAATTCGTTGGTCACATACGCCAATGCTATCAACTGCGGGTGGCATAGATTCTATCGTATATTATTCATCGATAAGTCGGTAAAACTACCACTCACCGTTTCAATTATTTTGTAGTGGAAGAAGTTCCGGAAGAACGCATTCTACAGGATTTAATTCAAGGTGCAGCAACCGAAGAGAAATGGTTGAAACTGCAGGAAATGGCTGAAAAATACGATGTAACGGTTGCAACATAGTAATATAAAGAGTAAACAGTCTCGCATTTCTAGTATATGG
This sequence comes from Dipetalonema caudispina, assembly GCA_013365325.1. Lineage (NCBI taxonomy): Eukaryota > Metazoa > Nematoda > Chromadorea > Rhabditida > Onchocercidae > Dipetalonema > Dipetalonema caudispina. The sequence goes on along the minus strand of JABVXV010000001.1, from coordinate 1,067,847 downwards.
ATTGAATTTGTTCAGTTATTTGAAGCCAAAAAAAAAAAAACCGTTAGCTCAACAACCCTCCAACTAATTTTCCGTGCTTAGTGATACTAGTGAGGGAACTACATTGTTGCAACTTTATTAAAGTCTGAGCGGAATATGCTACACTCCATCTTCTTCGCTGCGTTAATTACTGCAGTAAATTACCAATTCTTAACTTGAAACAACAGGCAAGGTAAACTGTGTAAAAGTCAATTTTTCAAAACGAATCGCATTTATCGAGTAACTACTATATCTGCAAATTTAAATTATCACTACACTTAGACGGGCACAAAAGCCAAGCAGGGTATTGGTCAATGCATTAAGAAAAAAAAAAAAAAAACGATGAGAAATGGAAGACAAAGAAAAACGAAAAAACTTTTCATCTTTGGCTGCCATTTTCTTAACACAGATAAAAATAGATTAAGAAAATAAAAATACTGGAAAATGAGCAAAAAAAAAGGCCAAGCCATGAAAGTAGAATGACTGCATAGTGCTTATCCTGATGTTCACTACCACTAACTCAAACTTATAAAGTGGAGAAATGTTTACTTATTTAAGTCTCTCTTCAGAACCCTTGCGGCTACAAAGATGCTCTAAACTGAAACAAGAAAACGGATAGACCATATGCTAGCCTATCATTTGCTTGCTCTCTGCCAAGCTTTCATAGCAGCGTCTGAGCACTCCCAACACCAGTTTAGCCTGCTCGATTTGATATATACAATAAAAATTTGCAGGAAATGAATTTTTGAAATTGGTCATCTCTGTGTCCATTTCCTCCTGCTTTCTTTTAACAAAATGCTGTTTTGCTTATCTTAGAATAGGAAAAATTGTTTGCAACTAGCAGAATAAGCACTATGACAGGAATTGTAATAGTGAATGAAAAAACACATCTCATTCAAAAAAGTGGAAATTGCAATTTAGAATTGAGATGTAAGCGAAAGAGTACAACGACGCAGTCAAAGCAGACCACCTATGCAAAGGAATAAATCTGTTGAAGAATGCAATGATCAGCGAAATCACAGATGAAACAAGTCAACAAAACAGTTAACAAAAAAAGAGCATCGTGACCAGAATGAACAGATGAGCGACAGACTGATAGAAATATAGCATGCTAAGACTGCAATACAGACAATAGTTAAAAAAACCTTTCTTCATGAATAAGAGACAAGTAAGTTTGGACATTCCAAAAATCTAAAATCAGTACAGTGTATCTCCCCAAATGGCCACGATCTCATATTAGAAGGAGGGATGAACCTTCTGCAAGAAGCATACAATGCCAGTTTTTTTCCACCTATCGGTTAGTATGTTTTTGACAATTTGGACTATTATGACAGAATTTTTGAAAAATTCTTTATTGGTATTCTTTTTTTAGTTCTATGTTAAAAAAGGCACCTACTTCTCAACTTTACTTTGATTGATCCTACGTACACTGTCTCCTTTTAATAAACGTGTACTTCACTTACAATTTTATCCTAATGCAGAAAATGAACCAAAGAAACAATAAATTTCCAAAAAAAAAAAAGCATTTGAAAATTTTTTTTAGTTTTCAACTGCGTTGAAATTAACAACTAATGAAATGCATAAAAGCAACAACGTGTAACAGCAAACAACAATATCTAACAGCAATCGCGAGAAATTGATACACTATTTTTGGTCAGTCAATACTGCTTACTATATATATATATTTATGCGATTTAAACCAAACTTCTTAAGAATTCTTAAGAAATTGACCCTGTCCTTTAACTTACTCCAAATTTAGTAACATCTAAAATTTGACATAAAATCGATAAACTCGGTAACTAATTTGTCAAAATGTCCCAAATTTCAAAAAGATATTTTGGCACAATGATCAGACCTTAGTCATAAAATCATGTATGAACAATTTATTAGTGATTACAGATGGAAGTAAAAGTGAAAAAGATGCGTGAAAGAAATAACTCCAGAGAGCGAAACAAAAAAGAACAAACAAACAAATTCTATCCGAGCTAGTTTGAACAAGTAGCAAACACCATTCCCGGGACTGAATGCCAGATGGCGCTACGCACTGCATGTTTAGTGCGAAATATAGTAGTGAGTTACTCCATTTGCTCCTTCTATAGATGCAACTCTGAAAATTAACAAATAAATCGAAGAAATGAAGAAAAATAAGGGACATACTATTAATTCCATCAAGCTAGTAATGAAAAAAAGCGCAGATCCATAACACCGGTGATGTCTCAAAAAACCTTATTCTAATCCACAATAAGGGAATGTGTTTATGGGGAACAACTATCAATATTTGTAAAATGACTGTACAAGATTTGTAATTTTAGCAACAGGAAGATGTTACTGGTTCATAACAAGAATATGCTACTGGATCATGTTTAATTAAAATTTGGAGGGAAAGAAGCACTTCAACAACTCAGCAAACAATTGCTTCATAGAGATCATATGAAAGTGATTGAGAATGTAAAAATTGGAGACAATTCCGCTCGATAGAATTATAAGATTTCAATTAAAAAAGCTGTTCTAGTTTTTGAATATGAACAAAATATGAACGAACTTGGTAGTAACATCTTCGGTTGGGGCATGTGCGTAATGAACAGCTACCGTATGGACAACTCCTTCACAACCAGCAGTTACATGTTCGCAGTAATGTTCTGAACTAGAAGCATGAGACTGCAATGCTTGCATATCACTACTGGCTGCAACCGGGACAGGCGCAAGACCTGAAGTATGATCTGATGTATCCCGAGCAATCCTCAGTCCTTTATCGTCTGAATGAGAAGCAGTTCTTGACGATATTGTAATGGACGGCATCGTATTGGATTTAATAGAACCACCCGTTCGAGGAGATAAATCAGATGGATCTCGCAAGGTGGTTGAAAGGCACGAACGAAGCGAGCGCAAATGTCCTGGTTGTGAGCATCTGAAATTAGAAAGCTATTACAAAGTTATTTAAATGGAAACCAAATATTTTTTCATTTTATCAACAACCCATAATCTAAATCATAAGCTAAACTGCATTCTCAAGGTGAACCCAGTTTTAAAATGAAAAAGTATCTGAAAAGACAAACCCAAACGAAGCCATCAACTGCTTTTGGTACTCAAAGCAATCGTTGCATAAGAAATTTGTTGACTGCGAGGCGCTCTGCAATTTTTATATTAAGTAATAGCAAGAATTTCATGTTCATCTCAATTTCTATCAGAGCAAACAAATAAACCAAAGTTTGTTATCCTGGTTTTATACTCGCGTAGTTTCAACGCCTCAAATCTCCTGTCTTTCAGTTTCTATAAACATTGTTTTAATTTCTTCAGTAAACTCCTTCCTCAAATTTTGTCAGGACAGCAGACAAAAACATATTTCTGAAGCTTCATGTAAGACAATGCCGTGTATAGGTTAATATTAAGCGTGCAAATGACTGGTAATATCACAAAAAGGAGGGATAAACTCAATGATTTCATTTCTTCGGACGATGTTGCGTCCTAATATCAACACGCTGCACAGCAGGAAAATGAGCCACGATTATTTTCAGCCACTCTTAATGATCCAGAAATACTCAACAACTTAAAACTATTGTTTAAAGTAGACAATATAAGATACAGATATACCTTCTGACACTGTTTATTGATGCAAGTGACCAGTAGTGATGAAGTACTGAAAGAATGAGATAATCTGGAACGCTGGCGTGAGATCGTCCCGGGAGCCTATAGAATTCGAAATGTTTCGCTTATGCTCCATATGCACTCATTCTTAAGAGCTCAGTGAAGTAAAGAAAAATCCGAAATCAAAAAAATATTATCAGAAACCAGGCGGGAGAATGCGTTTAATGCAAATGAAAAAAAAAAGAAAGAAAAACAAGTTAATCCCAACTGTTCGTTATTTAAAAAATAGAAACAGAGAAATTAGATTTGACACTTTTGTACATCTACATATAAAAAAAATCTTAGAAACAATAGTATGAGGATAACTAACATTTTTCGATTGTTCGAAACGTTCTTTCGCTAAACACAAATAATTATCCACCATGTGTTCCATGTACTGATGAGCATGGGAATGTAACCGTGCCGCTATAACAAGATTTGCACATCGCAGATCTGACACTGTAACCTGTTCTGCATTAACTGCCTGGTTCTGAAATAAGATGCTTTCATTATTTCCTTATGTTGCATGCATTGATGTGAGGAAGAAAATCATCTTATGCTCTTCGCTGTTCAAACTAAATAGAAAGTGAAGGATTTCCATTGGCGATTGAAATACTGATGAAGAATTCAAAACATCTACAGCCAGATTTTATAAATTTATGCTATAGATTTATACACTTCACAAGGCTCATATAAATATAAGTCGATAAAAAGTGGGTTTTTTGAGCGTATTCGATATAAAACACTTCGAAACCTTTTTTTTGCGTCCTATTTTCAGCCGTTTTTTGATTTGTTGCGCTATTTCACTCAACAACCTGGCGGAGTGATCTTTAGTGACGAAAACGTCACCACATGATAATGTCATCGACTTCCTTCCTTCCTCACCGCTCACCAATCCGGTTCCAGTTAAATTATGTCGGAATGAGTATCGACGAACCTGAATCAAATTTGTGAAGTGAACAAAAAGGAACTAAAAACTTCACGCCTTAATGAAAAGAAAAACGTTCGGCAATCGTATTTAGCTAAAGCTTGCCGGAATCTTGACAATATCCATATATTCACAGATAAGTGAAAGTCTATCAGCTTCGGTCAGTTCGATCCGTGCCGCTATTTCGGCATCTTCTGAATCTTTCCACCTGAAATTTATAAATTCTATCATAAAAAACTATCATAGCATATAATAAAACTAAAAAAACGACAGCATTCCGGTCATAGCCACAAAAAAGCACAAAATCATGCATGAGAAAAGCAAACCAAGTGAAGTCCGGCCCTGGATCAACGGAGAAATGCAAAGGAAGCAGAATACGGTTCCTATCGGTAATTGGAATGATGGCTGAAAACCGGAAAATTTATGCTTTAACAGATTACAACCAATTTCTATATTTGAAATTAAAAAAAAAATCAGTAACATGATCTAGATTTCTGATGTGCCAGCCATCATGATACTGCTACAGGAATAAGAATGATCCCATTCGACATGCTAAATCTTAACTCACAGTTGGGGATACTAATGGAAGTTTCCTCTCCTTGGTACTAACGATGATACGTATTCCTATTGCTAAAAGAGCAACCAATTGTTTTCGTTTCTCATAATCCGTAATAAAAATCTCAAAAAATTACATTGCAGAGAATTAGGTGCTGTGTGACGCATTGTAACTAGAGCTGAAAAATGAGCCGAATCGTAACAAAGAACAAGTGGTGAACGATGGCACTGATTCGAAGGACATTCCAGAGGTAAATATATTCCGCCAAATGGAATGGGCGAAAGTTCTTCACCGACAGCATTGCGAAGCACTGTATCTGACACAACTGGAAATACTTTCATATATAAAATTCTACAAAACCGAAAAATCCGAAATCTAGATAAATCAAAAATTTGAGAAAATCAAGGAAATGAAGGAATTCAATGCGAAATTTTTATAATTGTACCAATTATCGGACGTTTGAGAATATGAGCAAGTGCAAAGACATGAATGGATTCTAGACTTTCGTAAACTTGTTCAGTGCCTTCACTACCGTCAGGTTCATTGTCTTCCCTGAAACTTTACCCACATGTTTGAAAGACAAGCACATCTTGAAGCTTACATTATGTACTCTTATGGATTAACATTTCCCTAGCTTTTTCAAAATAAAGTCAAACAATACGAAGTAGTAAAAGTTCTTGGAATTGCTGCGGCCATGTGGAGAACATTGTCCCATTCACGCTGCCACTCCTCATCCGTTAAAACAAGGCCTGATTGCAAATTTGACTGACTTTCCGTCCATCGCCAACGCCGCCAAAGTATATGGCGTCTACTCCCTCTGGAAAGGAAATTTTTTTATTTATCTGAAATCAAAATTTTTTTGAAATTCAAAATAAAAGTTACTATCATTTGAATTTGACATAACAGTATTGTAGTCAGCGAAAGTACGCCGAAATGTTTAGTATTTTTAAAAAAGACACAAATGCATCTAACGTGCAGTCCGGTCAAAAGAGGAGCACTGCACTGAATACCATTCAGTTCTAGAAATATTCGTAGATAAACTGAATAAGTATTCAAAAACAAACCTCGTCAGCATCTCATATAAAATTTTCCGCAACATCAACTGCCTATCATGGATACCCCACATACCAAGCGATGCTGCATGCAGAAGACAATTACCGTCACCTGTGGTACTCAAAGGCCACATGCGTTGCCCACTACCATTCCAACACCACCAATTCAAATGGCCTGAAAGTTTTGTTGAAAAATAAATATCTCAAAATAACTAATTTCACTGCATTTTCTGAAAAATATTATCGGAAGATTTGAAAAAATTCAAAAAATTTACCAAAAACAAAAGAACATCTTCCATCTATATTCACTCAATATCTGAAAGTGGAACTTCTATTAATACACTATTTCGAAAAGCTAACCAGAGTTTTCAAGCCGTTTAAGAGTCGATGTTTCAATCAGATCTTTTTCTAAATAATTTCTAAAATCAGCTGGCTGTTCAAACAAATTTGGTAGTACAAAGGCGTAAGATGGCCAGCACAGGGTCTCCTCATATTCTTTGCTCTCCTCCACATCCGAGTCATCTACTTTATCTGCAAATACTTCGGAATACTGTTATTAATTTCGAATTTCAAGACCAGATTAGAAACGAAGCCCCAATTCAAATATCGTCACATACCAGCAGAATTAGAAACATAAATTTGCGGCACTGTATCATCTGTATTCTTCCAACCGTAATAATACTGCAGTGATTTGTCATAATCCCATTGCTGTCCTAAAAAAAATGTACTGAGAAAACGTGAATAGGAACACAAGGTGTAAAAACAGCACGCCAAATAATGTTTGAGAGAGCAGGAAACAAAATCTCACTAACACTTAAATGTTGCAATGTCGCACCAGACAAAAAATTCTATCCCGAGGCACATCTCTGTACTTAAAACTGATGAACCATATAAAAACCACCAACACTGTTTAGCTACAGAGTGAAGAGGAAAGAGTGAGGAGGCTGAGAAGAGAAGGAAGACAGAAAGGTCTGCTTCATTCATCAAGTATAGAGGTACAAAGGATGGTAAGAAATGACAATTATATGAGCGAAATTTCTTCGAAACAACAAAATTAACAATACCTTCATGAAAAGCAAGTGCAGTGTTATGCGAAGGGCGCGTTTCATTCATGAACGCCTCAATCAGGTCATCACGACTTTCCATCTCTTTTTTTACTATCTTTCTCTCGTTATTCAGCTTCTCGAAATCCCTTGCATTTTGAAAAGCTTATCTTTGCTTCTATAATTTTTACAAAAATAAAAAGAAGACGGAAACGAATATGTAACACTGTAAATGATTAATAAATCCCACTAAAAAAAGAATAAAACAAAGCCCATGTGTGTTTGATAACATGAAGACCAGTGAAGGTGTAAATTGGTAAGAAATAGACTACCAAAGTATTTATTACCAAAGCCGCCATAACTTCTTAAACTCTCCATGGTAATGAACTGCGGTTCAAATATGAATAAGCTTGAGAGACCTTCACTAAAACATACCATTTATGCATATGGACCCACTCACCCATACTCCTACCTTGACCCGAAGCCCACCGCACCGCGACCGTTTTACCCAGTCACCACTGGCAGCAATTTTATGAAACTATTAAATCTTGCGACTCGTTTCTGTAGTGATGTGGACTGTTGGGTTTAGTCTGAGTTAATCTTATAAATTATGTGGTTTCTGAAGAGTTCCAGTAGTTGCACTGTTTACTTGACCGGATATCGAGCACAAATTAGTAAGTTGGAATGCTTCTCCTAATGGAACAATTTTTCAGTAGATGTGGGGAATTTTAAAGAAATCGACTCTAGTGAATAAAATGAATTTGTGATGAGCTAAACAAGAGTACAATTTATATGGTGGATTCATTCACTTTGGCTGTATTAATTACGAAAAATAAAAAGTTATGTTTTTGGTGAAGGTAGTGGCTTAAATTACGGTTTGGATTTAGTTAACACCGGACATAGAGTTGGAAGGTTTTAAGTTTGTAAGAAACAAAAAAAAAAGGAAGGAATTAGTCGTTACCAAAGCCGATTTCAGTGCTGCAAGATATCTGAGTGATAAGTAGGAACTGATAGACTAAAAATGATCATATTTCAGGATGACTGAAAATGCTGGTCATCCGGTCAGTGATGCTACTCTTCGGCCATTGATTACTGGTTTATCACCCAAAGAAGGAGTTCCTGGGACACAAATTAAAATTCGTGGCGAAAATCTTGGGAGGAATCAGTCGGATCTGGTTGCTCTATCCATTTGTGGAACTGATTGCTTAATGTCAGCGAAGTGGAAATCACCTTCCCTGATTATAGCACGTAACGATAACTTATGAATATCACTGACATCAGGAATAACGTCCTGAAACTTTCGATCTTACTGGTTACTTGGAATGGACCTTTCAGTGACCATAAGTGATAATCTAGCTAGTAACTTCTAGTTATCATACTGATTAGTCAGCGTGAAATATATGATATTTTCTAGTCTTAGTTTTCCAGTAATCTTGATCCTTAGTTTGAATAACTTAAAACAGTCAGTGACTTCAACAGCGTGAAACCTCTAGTAGTATTAGTTTATCTAGCATAAACTCTGATTTGTGGAACTCAGTATATAATGTATTTTTCAGGTATTGGGCAAGCAAAACGTGGTGTTGGAGAAGTGGTCCTTCTAACAAAGTCAATGGGAAAAAGTACCTCAAATGTCACATTTCGTGTTTTTATCGTGCAGGTTGGTCCACTGGAAGAAAGTGCTGTTTGGGTAGATGAAACAAGGACGGTTCCTGGTCGTGAAGCTGTCCATAATGTTCCCGAAACAACAGTTGCTTTGGATGCGTTAGGATTGACGATTGAACCGTAAATTCTGCAATTGTTTCCGAAGATAAACTGTAGTTTCTATGGTTTTTCAGCGAAATTACTGCAGTATTTTGGAGTTCTCAATTAATTTATGGTCTTTCCTCAGGCATAAAAAAATGGACCAAACGTCTTTGATGCAAATGTTTCCGGAAGGTTCAGGCAACCTTCGAATGGAAAATTTCAATCCAGCTTGGTACTTGCTTGAAAATCATCGTGAAACAAAGTAGGCCTTGAAAATTATTTGGACTTTGAAAATTGTTATGCTTCAAAAAAAAAATTTAGTGTCTGCCCAGCCACTATTTCAACTAAGCGTAAATGCTTTTTTCTTAGTTTTTTTCAAGAGTATCATACATGGATGTTTTCCAAATGTTTGAGAAAAATGGGTCAAATATCTCCAATGCAAATGTTTCCACAAGGTCAAGTACGTCATCATTTGCACGGGATGACTAATAATATCCCAAATACTTCACCATGGTTAGATCGTTTTCATCTGTGCTTTGTTGTTTTTCAGACTTTCTGATCTCAGAAATGGATTAACTTATTTAACACAAAGCACTAAAGAAGGCGAAAAAAGCAGTACCGATTTGCATCGTGCTAATTTATACTCACTGATTAACTGCGTTGATACACTGGCAGTACTTCATGATAAAATGCAGCTGGAGAAGAATGCTCGTGGTTGGCCGCTCACAAAAAATATTTCTGAGAAGGTTCGCAATACATAGTTTCCGATCTTGTTTTGAATGACGAAATTTTGATGGCTTATAAATAATATTAAGAATCGAATCTTTATTCGTATAATCCTCTTTTTATAGCAATCATTACCGGTAAAAATTTTTTAGAGAATAATTTTTAGCTGGCTGAATCACATACGGCAGCAAATGCAGTATTCTATGAGGTTTTAACACGGAAGGATCGAGCTGATGCCACACGAAATGCCTTATCAGTGCTTACTCGTTTTCGATTTATTTTCTTCCTCTCCAGTGCCATTGATCAAAATTTAGCAAAGGTGATCAGGATTTGTGTTTTCGCAAAATCTTTCTTGCTACTTAATTTCGGGTCAAATTTCAAATTTTTTAAATTTGTTGCCTGTTTGTATCTCTTTTGGCAAAACATAGGATTCAGTGAAGTTGTGTGCACTTAATACTAGACTCCTAAATTATTTGGTGTCCTTTAAGCAGAAGTAATGGAAGCAATCCTCATAGTTTTGGTGGTATTATTTCTAGGGCGAGTATTCAACGATTCTAAATGATTATACTCGTGCAAAGTCACTCTTCAAGGATACAGAAGTGTCGTTATTTAAGGAAGGTAAGCTTTTCTTTTTTTTTTAAAAGTTATGTCTGATTCGTTACGTTTTTTAAAAATAGAATTTTTGCTAGGTAACATAACTGCTTCAAGAGTAGTTTTCAGTGATGGCTGAGTTGGATCAGAAAATGGAAGTATTCAAGAGAAATATGAAACAGCGTTTGATCGATATGCCTACGTCATTTGAGGATCAAAGTAAACTAATTAAATATCTGAAAGTAATGTTTATTATTATTCCCTTCTCTTTTGCATGTCTGTTTGTGTATGAATTGGTTTTGTAAAGTCACTATAACATTTTAGATAAAGAGAGATTTAAGTCCAATACACAGCAAACGAGAGATTTGCAGTCAATTACCAATTTTGATACTCTGATCCTAATTGCATTTGCAGGTCCTTGAACCGAATTCAGATCCAGCATGGGATTGCATTACAGCATATCATTGCTGGTTAGAAGATCTTTTGTGGCAAACGCAAAGAAAGCATCTGAAGTTAGGTATTACTTGAAAGTTGAATTTTTATTGCTTCATGGTTTACTATTTCTTTTGCAAATATTTGATTTTACAGCACTTGGCCAGGTCAATAATAAGAAAGACTCGTCGGGTGTATTCTCATGTAAGTATCTTCAGAGTACTTCTGTTTGTGTGATTTTATCTTGGAAATATGTGCTTAATTCATTCATATTTTACTTTTATCACTACCGATAAAAAAATTGTTTGAAATCTTAGAGCCTGCAACTCCGTTTAATATCTTCATTAATTGATATGCCTTATTTTTAATTCATACCGTCCATTCCTTCGTTTTTTAAAGATTCCGACCTAATTCATGCGAGAATGTTTGGAGGTTGTTTTAAGAAAATTGGGACGTTCTTAAAGCTGCAAATGCTATTAAGGATGATGCTAGCATATGACATTTCCATTTTCCATTTTCTCTCGTCCTGACGAAGATCTCATTCAGTATGGCAGGATCTCGGAAATGAGAATTTTTTAGAATAATCATTCTAACATTCTCTGATCACTATTAGCAATAAAAAGGTTTTTTTTTCCATCATATTACCTCCTAGCACTGATTTTTCATTTCTTACAAAAGTACTACTGTTACAGTAGTTGAGGAAAACTCGCATAATCTTCACGATTTCGTTCAAGAAATGGTAGATCTTATTACCGACAAGTTACAAATATTCTGGAAACTTTCTCAGATATACTCCTCATCAGTTACAAATCTAACATCGGTGGATCGATTATGTGATATTAATGTCAGTTCAAATTTTTTGGAAACAAACAGAAGCAATTTTTTCTTTTTCGTTAATTTTTCAAAGCCTACTTCGACCTTTCTCACTTTAATTCTCTTACGATTTCTAATAGTTGAACAGATTAAATTTTATTTCGTATTCCAGTCCTCATTGCATTCTGTATTTCGTCAAGGAACTTCTGAAAATTTCCTTAGACATCGTTCAAGAAAATTGAGCCAGTTCCGCTCATTGCTGTTTCATGAACTCGTCTATGTATTTTCAGCAAATGCTCATAAATACAATCAATGTTTCATCATGGCTGATATTAAATGCGTTAGTACCTGATGCCTTACCTGAATCAGTTTTACGGAAATACAGCGAACAGTTCGCGAAATGGCCACCTACCACTTCATCTCCTCTCACGCATCAGTTATTTTCATCACTAAAAATTCTAAGGTAAGTGGAATACTTTTTTTAGATGTAGTAAGATTAAATCTTCAGAGTTCGACATACTAAACATCCATTTCTAGTTTTGCTATCTATAGTGCCAAATTAAAAAATGCTTGAGCAGACTCACTCAATGAATATTTTATTTTGAGTGATAACAGTGAAAGCAATATGCTTTAAGAGTTTTATACTAATCAGGAATTCTTTACACTAGTTGTTCATGTCCAAAAGTAAAAAATGCATGACTGTTAAACGGTAATACTTGTGGTATAATTATACTCGATGCAAAATATATCAGAAACAGTTGTGTTGAAATGCATCGTCAGAGTTTGTACAGTCATGTTAATGTACTAATTTGTCCTGTCCATCTTGATCATTTAGCTATACCTACAATCAGCCTTTTCAGGTCATGCGTAAGTTTCATGCTGGATTGCAATTTTACTTCAGAACAACTGCAGCCACTGTTGGAGCTTTGTGTTACCATTCGGTTGAAATGCTTATCAAAAGTAATTGAGAGAGTTACTCAAGGCAAGCGTTGCCGAAAATCTTTCAACTTATTCCTATATTAAAATTAGTATCTCCGAAATTATCCTGCTTCGCGGAGGATAGCCATAATTTGAAGTAGTGATTCAGTTTTCTCCTTAGCTTTATATCGCTTACTGTGATTTTCCAGTCATCCAGATGTCAAAACCGTCTTTCATGTTTCCACGGTCTTATTTTAATAGAATGTGAAGCTAAGCAAATGAAGTGGAATACTTATATGATGCAGGTAAGGCAACCGGAACCCTCAAAGTGTTCAGAAAAATTCCTGTTTGAAGCGATTACCATCTATGCTCTGTCATTTTATTACAGGAGTAATTAGCTTAGGGAATGGAGAAATCTGGAAACTAGAGCATACGGGTTTATCGAAAACAATTTTGCCGGATCTGTATGAAACCGAGGTAAGACTTACTTCATCCTTGCAAAAAAATAAGGGCTACTCAACAATTATTTTTTAACTAGTTCCATGTTTTTAACCCGAAAGATATGTAAATGGAAAACAATTATTCATAAAAAGCATTCCTGATATTGTAAAAACAGTTGGATCATCCCTATCAGTTCTGAATAAATTATCAATAATCTGAAAAAGCATGGTTTTGGTTAAGTAAGATTCATCACAGAGTTCTTTAAATCAGATTAAAATTACCTTTGTTACCATCCTGTTTTGCAGTAGTTTTTTTTGAGGTGAATGACAGCATGGGACAAATTCGACAAATACTTTCATCTTCAAATTATACCGGTGAATTGGATTTGTTCAGTAGGGAACGGTTTCGTCTGATGTTGGTTGATTTATTTACGATGATTCTCACATCAATTCGCGATTGTATAGAGAATGTTCTACAGCTGAGGTATATTGAATTTTACCGCAAAAACAAAATATATTGCAAAATTCGATGAGTTTTAATGATAATTTTAAAGTGGATAATTCGCTTGAAATCTCATTATTAAAAAAAAAGCCATATTTTCTTCTTTTTTTTTTTTGAAAATTGTACGATTTAATTTCTCTGACTGTTGGACTTAAGACCCAAGAATTAATTATTAAAAAGCGTGCTAATACTTGCCGGGCATTTGTAGTAATAAGTTGAAATGAATAACGAAAAATTTTTTCGAAAAATTTGTTGCAAAAGTAACTTATTGTAAATTATGTAGAGGTTGTGTAAAACGTCCATCAATTTTATTCAATGAAGGAACAGCTAGTAGCCGAAAGTTGCTCATTGCCGTATGTAACATTGAATATGTACTCGGTAATTCTTTGTCTGCATTGTGTCGTCGCTTAGCTGAAAATGGTGTCAAATATGGTGACGTCATATTTGAAGTGAGTTTTTGTTTAAACTTTATATTTTCGATGCACACCATAGTAAAACTGAAGAAAGTACCTGTCACTCTCTTCATTTGAAGAACTGAATGCTTCGCTTTTTTGACACCTGAAGGAGTTTTATCCAACTTATCTGCCCTGTTTTCTTCATAATTAAGGTTTAAAAAAATTTCTTTGGAAAATCCCTTTCAGAAAAGCAAAGGAGAGTTATTAATGTTTCGGCAGAACTTGATGAAGTATTACCTGCAAATGAAATGTGCTACGTTTAGTTCCATGTTTGGATCAGCTAATTATGACGATTTACCAAACGAAGGTGATTCGATTTTATTCTTTGTATGTCTACTCAGTTCCTCAAATTCGGAAATGGTTGTACGAACAAAAAATTTTCCTGACAGTATGAAGAATAAACCCTTTTATTCGAATAAGATGAACGACATGGCTAAAATTTTTTTTCTATTTATGATTCCTTGCCATGCCTCATTCACCAACCTGCTAACATTTGAATAAACTGGTTTGCTGCCAAGCTACTCACCGTTTATTTGAAGCTGACATCTAATAAGGGGCATATTCCTAATTCCCATCTTTATTCTAGCTGTTTCAGAGGCATCAGATTACATCAAAGAACTCGTCATGTATCTGATATTCATTCAGTCAGAAATACGTTTACTTGCTCCACATCTCATGCGAGAGGTATTTTTTCAATTCGTAAACGCTGACATGAGGTGCATCTACATGGCATATGTTGTTGTTAATTAAGTTTGAAAAATTTAGAAGTGGTTAAAAAATTTCGATTCTCTATCACTTTGAGATTATGCTAGACTGCAATCATTCCACTAGAATCAGAAAAATCGACGGATTGAGTTCTTTAACTCGTTTACATTTACAGCTTTCATATTTTTTGAAGAATTATCTGCTGTTCGTTATCGCTACTGAGAGCAATCTCTTCTTAATCCATGAATGATTCTTGTGAGGTCAATATGCCTAACTTGTTACTTTCAGAACGTTGTTTCCCATCGCTGTAAACGAAAACGCGGTGAACATTTATGATCGAATCATATTATGCTTTTAGGTCCTCAGTCCAATAATACAAAATGCATTTGACCAGCTAATTGATCGACTTGGTCATTTACAAAATATGTCGTTGGAGCAAACTACACAGGTTGTCATCGATGTTACAGCGTTAGAAGAAAGTGTACAAAATTTCTTATCACTGGAAACAAGGTTTGAATTCTTGGTAAATTGTTCATCTTACATTTTATTCTAAGCATATCATATAATAACTGATAATATTTCTATGTTTAGGACTGTTGTAAATTCCTTCCGGGCCAAACTTGTCAACAGTTTGGATCAGTCGTAAGTTTCACTTACTTAAAGTTCGAAATTGAATACTTGATTACTTGTATTACTTTTTCGATTTGAGATTACCCCATTTGTTAATATCTACTCTTTACTTATCTTTACGGATAGAAGAAATATTCGAATGCTGTGAAGAATGGACCAATATATATTCAAATGTAGTTTGAGGCTTAACGGTATCTGAATTAGTTAAAACCTTTATTGATAAATTTCAAGAATAGGATTCGCTTTTCCAGGCTTTTCCAGCGAAGTCTCCGTAATTTTCGCGCTGCAATGCGAATGGCAATTGCAAGTTTGAACTGCGAACATACAGATGCAAATGACTCATCTGATATATGAGCGTGACAATGATTGAAGAGAAACTGTATTATAATCACATCTAGTTTGTTGTTTAAAACTGTACATTACATTCTCTTAATATGTAGTACGAAAGATGATCTATACAGAAAGGGCATCAGCTAGTTGAGCTAGGGAAAAGATAACACATAACCGCAGTCATGAAATCCAAATTGTGCTCTTATGTCAAATGTGGTTCTTTAGTAATTCTAATTTTATTTCGAAGCTGTATGACCACTTTTTACTTGTCCTATGGTGGTCACATGCTTCTGGACGTAACTAGTTTATTTTCATTAGACGTGTGGAGATCATGTCTCAAACTACATACAGAAGTTGAAATGCAGATCACTCATAAAGTGATACGTAAATAAGTTCAGCAATGAGTAGTGATTCAAAAAAAAAAAAAAAAATTAAGAACGCTGGGACTAAGAAATTCTCGTAATCTATATCCGACAATATAGTGTAGTTCGCAATGCAAGAACTTGACAGAACACCTATTCACAGAAATCCGGGAGAAATTTTCTTCCTTGCAGTGCAAGTTGCTGTCATAACCAAGCTTTTTTTGGAAATTCATTGTCTGATTATCCGATAGCTGAGATCTCAACACTACAACTGATTGCAAATGAATGGTTACAAAATCATAGGATGATGAATACAGAAAACTTCAGTTACACCTATTTGCTGAACATACTTCGTGGGATAATTAGTTTTACGAAATTCGGGAAGCTCTACACTATATCTTAACCACTTTTTGGAGTAAGTTTGGTTTTGGAGCTTTTTGATTTAAACACTGCGATGGTCATCACCGCCTTCTGTATATAATACATTTCTCATCACAAGTCACAATTCAATCAAGATTGTTATGCGAAATAAAAGGAGATGACACTTCCGAACAACTTACCAAGCTCTATCCCTTTCAAATATAGAATGACCGTGAAGCAACTTGTTTTTAACTCTCCGGTAGTTTCTAACATAGCTGATCTGCATGCGGACCAGTTGCAATAATTGCGTTCAGTTAATTATTGTAAGTTTCTGATGGCCAGTCAGTATATTTCGATCCGAATATCCTTAGCAAAACGAATCACTGCTACGTAACAGTTTCGAGACCAAATTTGTTGATGTTGCGAATTGTCCTCTTTACTTCATGATCCATTTAAATTGAATAAAAAAAAGATCGGATTCCAACTTTTTTTAGACCAAATATAAATTACACAGCAATAAGTCTTACAAAAATTGCAATTGCTCTTTTACAAACCGCTAAAGAACTCAGGAGGATTGCACTAGATTAGGGGGTTATGCACAGAATACTTGGAAGTTATCATGAAATAAATTTGTGGTAAGTACAAGGCGTTAATTTAACTCGAGGGGAATAATAGGACGAATTAGGGAACGAAGGCCTCATGATTTTATGTAACTATAGATGGACACAACTACTAAATTTCAGAACATCAAGTCGGTCAGAAGCACTAAACTGGAGATAATTGCATACAAGAGATATACAAAGAAAAACAGTTCTGAACCTGTGTGAATGAATCCTCAAAAATCCGAATTATAAACAAGAAGAACAGAGGGCCGTCTGACCCCATATGAAATCGCGACAAGGACAGATTCGTCGAATGCTCGGAATGGTCGGGACGGATGCACAGCTATACAAATCAGGACTTTCTTGTTTTGAACATTCATATGGTGCATAAGGACTTGAGATACTCCTCAGTGTTGCACATGATCCACTCCTGAAAAATACAATACAGTTAACCAATACATAATCAGTCCTATACATTCCACAATATCAGCAATAAATTCATTTCATCCTATAAAAATCCATGATTGGAAAAGTTTATGCACCGAATGAACGGTAGTATCAACAATACAATGAAATTTATGTGTGAAAAATCAAAAGACGTACTTGTTCAAAAACCCAGACATATTCACGATACGGAAGAATGAACGCTCACACAGAAGGTCTAGAAATAACCAATTATAAAAACATTGGGGCTGTTAACTTGATAGGAAGTACTTTCTCACAGAAATGTACACTGACCATCAAGGCCCCATAAAATTTCGAACAGATGAACAAAAATTCTGTTTCTTATTAGGACTTCACCCGCTCTTCTCATTTGCCCGTATTTTTATTCGGAACCATATTGATTCGCCTTCATTGCCGACCATATCAAAGTTGTATTAACGGTAAAACTAACTATGATGACGACATGCATCTTGGCAAGACTGCACTGGAACTGCTTCGACAGTTAACATAGCATGTAAAGGAGGAAAACGGCTGACATGGCAAAAGTCCTGTTTGGAAACAAGAATATTGACTCGCTGCAGCATTCCCAAAACTGTGAATTCGAAAGGGATATATGCAGTAGGCTAGAAGTGAAATAAGTTATGTTACATATTATTTAGTTTTTGCTTCGGTCGGATGATCTTAACTAAACGTAAAACAAGCAGATTTTATAGGGATAGGTTATTGATATTGAATTAAAGTATTCTTCGAAATATGTCATAAAGTAAAACGACTGAAGAACACTCGGTTTTGCAGGGAACAGACATTAAGGTCCTGATTCAGAGATGTCGCATACAGTTCGAATACTGCAGTCATTGAGGCAAGTTTCTAGCTGTAGAACAATGAATTCATGATTGAACTTATTATAAATTAATTTCGTTAGGAAATTCATAAAGACCTGATCTAAATACTAACTTTTGAATGCAAAGCTTCACGTATTGCATCTTCCACTTGCGATGAATTCTCAGTGTCAACAGTTAATACATGGGGCCTACCAATAAAAAGCTCCGCATAAGGATTTTGACTCGTTAGCTGGAATTTCCAGAGCACTTGAATTTTATAAAATGAAACTTCAGAACAAAAAAAGCACCTAATTATTGTCAGTGATGTTTTCCGATACATTTGGACCTCGATCTGCTCCGAACCTTTTTGCAATGAAATTTCATAAGTCATATAGGCTCAGCGTTGCAATAATCGGAAATGACTGCAACTCAACAACATCAGCAGAGCGACCCACTAAAGTCCAATCGAACACGCTAAATTATGAACGTCCGAATAACTTTTTTTAAAAATTTACTTCACGTAAAGTTGGTTTGTCCTTGAAGAAATCAGTTGTTTTCCGTGATTTCGGAGGATTAAACAAAGGGTTGATGAAAACGGCACCGCTTGCAATGGCTTCCAATGGCGCAGGGCCTTCAAACGGAAAACCAAGACCCAAGAATATCTTTGCCTTTCTCATCAAGGCGTGTAATTCGGGACCTGTCAAAACTCCATGATTTATTATAAGATTATGGAAATCTGGCAAATTATCGCTAACTGTTGCATGCACTTCCGTAAATTTCTGTACTGTTTCAATGAGTCGTTTCGCATTTTTCCACATATAGCCTGCTTTGCCATAAACCTACAAATGACATGAGCAATCAAAACTTCCAATACTTCAAATCAAGATACTCATCGGTTCAAATCCAGAATGATACTTTGAGTGTTAAACATATCGGCAAAAGACGTAGCCTACAATATAATCTGGCCACCAGAAGTGTCAACAATGTCAATTGTTATAAAGCAACTGAAGTCTTGCTTTTAAATATCCGGATTATATTTAAGATGAAGGATCAAGTCTGTTCAAACCTCCTGCATATGTAGAATTGAAAATATCATTCTGAACTAGATGTTTATTGATAAAACCATATCAAATGTTTACCAATGTAATATTATCTCTCCTGATATCCTCGTTAACTGGATGCATTTCCACCGCAAATCCGAGAAATGTGTTATCATCTGTATGAGGAAACATCGTCATGAACTGCTGCAAATCCAACTGATGGTTACCCCACGGATTTTTCTTTGATCCACCCAATGAATTTTTATGAGTAGCGAAGTAATTTTGAGAATTGAATTCCGCATGTGTGCCGAACGAGTCCAAAACTCGCAATGTACATCTTAAATTAGGCAACTTTACTTAATCGGTGGTTAAATGAATCCTCTTCCTCTAAGTTTCGTTGACTTCCGTAGAAAAAGGTGAGTTTGAATAACTAATAAGAACGAAAGGAAATATACTAAAATAATTCTCTCTGATCAAAGAACAAAACCTAGAGGTAACACATGTAGATCTAAATTTAAAAATGCAAAACGATTTTCATAGAAAACGAAAACCTACCGTTTTATCAACTTACTTCATTTTGTTAAAAAAATCTCTCATTTTTCCACGGAGATATCTAAGGCCAACAATATCAGTGAAAAGGAGATCAATTACCTCCTTACGTTGAGATGGACAAGGAAGTTTAGAATCGATTTTCTTTATATTTCTAAAAAATAAAGCAAATGCAGCAAAACTAATTCAAAACGTGAGCATGGAAAGGGGATTCCCTCTCTGATAAGAGAATAAGGCCTGCAAAGATGTTAAATCATTACAACGAAACAGACAAGAGAACGAGCAGTCCAGGTCTGATTAGGTATAGTGTTAAGTTAGCTTTTAGTTGTGATAATAAAAATAAAGAAGTACTCCTTTCACTCAATCCACTACTGAAAAAGGTTAGACTAGTAAACAGTTCAGAACTGCAAAGAAAACTTAGTAATATGTCAGAACAAGGCTGCCCTAACATTACTTACCACTTAATAGCTATTAATTTATTACATACTTGTCATACTCGTTATCGCTTTTCAAGATATGCTAATGAATTATCCCTCAAAATTATTGTTTATTGACTACAAGACTATTTCTTATTTATCTTGGTAATTCACCAAAGTTTGGAATTGAATTCTTAGTGAAATAAAATCACTGGAACTACCCAATAAAAGAGCTCCATCTTATCATCCATGCTATCTTTCGTTATTATATGAATATATGCAAACAACATACTTTTTCAATGTTTTGACTTCAGTAGAAATCATGAGATTGTGGCCCAAAATATAAAGTGCTGCAATTAAATCGGACCACTGCACAAGTTCTCCAAGTGGTCCACCAGCAGATGAAAGCTCACCGAATTTAAAACCAGCTTCCCGGCTCAGGAAACCCATGTGTATTATTATCTACAACCAATCTATATTCAAACAATCTACGGTAATTTTGGAAGAAGAAAACTCAAAGATTTAAAATTGAAATCTGCTCACGTTCAATTTTCGTCGTGGAGACACGATTTCTGGCCATTTGACCATCAATTCATCGTAAGCACTCAACCACTTGGGCCATAAAAGAGTAATTCGAGTCTTCATAAATTTATAATTCAACTCATTATCAAACATAAGTTTATAAAGACCTGACAAGGCTCGTTCTACCTAGAAGTGATTTTTAGTAAAGGATAACATATTATGCTTGCGATTCTATACATTTATTGATTGCTGAATTCATCTTAAACTTATTTCCTTGAATCTCTCGGATTTCTCACGAAATCCCATTTAATATCCCTTAGCAGTGTTCTGGAATTTTCAAGAAGTCGAGAAAGTACTATACTACATACTAGTTAAAGACCAATGGATCAAACTATCGACAAACTAAACAACAGTTAAAGTGAAGTGGCAACTTGGAATAAATATCGCGAATGCTTTTGCTGCAACAATATCACTAGATGCAGTGCTACGCACTGAATAATCGGAAACAAGATTCTGATTTACCTCGGGATTTCCAATAAACCCAGCTAATCTCTATTCCCTTAAAAACACTGTCAAATAAACATGAAACATAATTCCAAAAACAGCGCAAATCAACTACCGAGGGCACTTCATTTTTAGGCAAAACCGCAGTGTCATCTTTTAGGGCTTTTCGCCACGGCAAAACCGGGCAATACTTTTCGATCTCGGAAAGATAAGTTCTAAATGAACAGAACGTTCCATTTACGCCGTAAAATGCATAACATTCGTGTGTTTGCCATCCTTCCTCCATCCATTGCATTTTTTCTCGGCAGTAGGGATATTCGATAGCATCTGTCTCCGATATATCACATTCTTGTTCTTCTAAGTCTGCAATTAATTGTTAATATGGTAAGGCTTCCATCAGTAATAGAGTTATAGCATATTAGCTTCTCGATCCTTTTCCTTGCTTTTCCAAACAAGACATTACTGTATGTCTCAAATAACACAGAAAAAAATTTTCGGAAAATAATAGCTTTTAGAACAGATTACTTTTCTTTCGAGTTGACTTTATATACTCATACTTTTTGACAGTCTCATAATTAAACCCATCTTCATCCTGAAAAGACTACAGATCTGTACAAGTGCAAAATTTTGATTACTTCCTTCAAGTTCGTCACATAAAACACTCTATTACGAAGAGAAGCAATTTTTCTGTTTGGAGTCATGCCATGGATGTGGTATCAAAAAACTATATTATGATAGCACTTGATGAAGATATTGACACATCAATTAAACTACCACCAAGTGTTATCAACCGTATAAAAAACTATATTTCGCAAGTTAGTCCTAAAAATAAAAGATAATTCAATATCGCTAGAGAATGAAAAATTTTGACGGCAAAAAGAAACTAAAAATTTGTTTATGAATGGAACTTTATTTTTCGCTGATTTTTTTTGTAACATTGTCCCTCAATGCTTCATCTAATTAAACTCTTCCCACTATATTAGTCCAGTATTCTGATGGTAATTAATTTACAAAAAAAAAAAACGAGTTAAAAGAAAACGTGTTCCACGAGTTAAAGAAAAATTCCATTAAGATGATACATTACTATAGAAATTTTGATCTTAAAACTAAATACAATGAATAGTTTTGGTCAAGGAAATCAGTAATAAACTCTTCCTACTATATATATATATATATATATATATATATATATATATAATATTGTGTCCCGTTCAGACCAGTATGGAAGTGAACAGGGAAAAATCACAAAAGAAAGATGAGGTTTTGATAAATTTAATTTCAGTTGTAATTGTTAGAAGAAGAAAACAAATTGTACCGTAAAACTGTCGTGCACCACTAACAATAATATTCCAATGAATAGACTGGCAAGTATAAAGATTGAACAAAAGAGCAAAGCACAGTTTGAGCATACATACCTGGTTCGTCTCATTAGCCATCGGATCAAGGAATACATGACTGTTTTGTCACGGTATACTGAAATAATGATAATCAGAGAATATATTTGTTCAAAGAAGTGCAAATGCTGCTTAACTAGAAATTTTGATATTAAAACTAAATACAATGAATAATTTTGGTTAAGGAAATTAGTAATAAACTTTTCCCACTACATATAATATTGTGTCCCGTTCAGACCAGTATGGAAGTGAACAGGGAAAAATCACAAAAGAAAGATGAAGTTTTGATAAATTTAATTTCAGTTGTAATTGTTAGAAGAAGAAAACAAACTGTACCGTAAAACTGTCGTGCACCACTAACAATAATATTCCAATGAATAGACTGGCAAGTATAAAGATTGAACAAAAGAGCAAAGCACAGTTTGAGCATACATACCTGGTTCGTCTCATTAGCCATCGGATTAAGTAATACATGACTGTTTTGTCACGGTATACTGAAATAATGATAATCAGAGAATATATTTGTTTAAATGCTATTTAACTGGAACATTGGTTAGATGTTTCAGTATGAACATGCACAATGGAATGGAAACAGAAGTTTTGAAAATTAAAATTGAATTTACCTCAGGAAGAAAAAATTTGCATTTGCAGAATGAAGCGATAGGATATCAATAGACAACATACAAAAGTAATATTCTGAAAGTTGCTAGAAAAAATTATTTTTAAAAAATGAGTTTTCACAACCTTCATTTCAGGTGGGATATCTCCATTTCCAGTAGTATATTATGGAGATTTGATCGATCAGGAAACTCATCCTCATACTCATGCAACTATAGCCAGACACTGTTCCCGAATCATTCCTCCGCGGGATAACAAATGATGCAATGAGCAGTGTTCTAGTTAGATTGCATGGCGTCCCTGATCGTGTGATACGACACCGTGATAGGTTCATTGAGAAATTTTCAACCCTCTAAAGTTTTGTTTGTTTGATACGTGTAAGAGAGAGAGGAGATGCTACGTTCCTTTCTCCTCAGAAACATTCAACAGCGAAGGATCTATGCTTATTTCATTAATATTTGTCGTTTAACGTTGGTTAAAGCCTAAACGATTGGATGAAATTGATTTTCTGGGCAGAACAGATATTGGTGAAATAGAAAGGAACACAACACTCACTGATGGCGTTGAATAGAAAAAGGCAGAATAGACATCGATTGATACTTCACTTAATTTCATTTATTGAAGCAAATTTCAGGAGTAGGCTTCATTGATATTGATTCACTTATTACTTACTGATACTGACTAGTACTCCTGAGATTTATGTTCTGCAAACAGAGTGCTTAGAAGATTTGCTAAGATCGGGATGGGTGAGATGAAGCAAAGGTATGATGAAGTAGTGGTTAAAAATGATAGCAAGTAGTCCTTGCATGTAACTTCTGTTAACACTGGATAGAATCTAAGTCTTCCAATCTTATCAGTGATAAAGATGGGATGATTGATATCTTGCAAAAGGTTAACTTATGTGAGGCATTACACTGTTATCTTCAATCCAATTGTTAGTTATCTGTAATACTAAATGATATCAGAAAGTTATGAAATTATGCTGTCAATCGGTTGTAGTTTTATATCGATTACAATTATTAATTATGTAATGTATGTGAATGTCCCTGATCAAAATATCGAATATCCATTACTGAAGCAGAGATCATACTTAACTTTTTATTATATATCAACGGTTTGAATGGTCCATTTGTGAGCGTGAGCGTGCTAATTCATTATTTTGAAATTTCAAAGAAATATGAACATACAGTACGGTGACTGTCTTCACTGTTGTATCCACTGTTACATTACCATAAAGCAAGAAATGTGGATTGCCGATTATTTATGAGGACAGATGATGAACTTTTTATGAACTGTGATCAGTTTCTTCGAGGTCCATATGCAAAAATGCTCTATTAACAACAACGTATTTCTTTCTTCAAATTATCACTATTCAGATGAAGTTTTATCGCTTTGACAATTTTCAGATTCTTCGACTCAGATGCCAAAAGATGCTGATCATGCAGAAATGAGTTGGAGCCTTGCTAGTAATGCGGATCAAAAAGCAGAACATTTAAGTAGCCTTCTGAAATATGTCGTTAATAATGGTTCGTCAATGCAACCGGATGAAATTATCCTATCAATTCATGTTATTGGTACAAGTTTGGATAAGTGTAAGTGGACAAATCTTTTTTCATAACATTTTAGAAATCGATAGATAATACTACATATAGCCTATGTGATGTTATATCTTTTTCAGTATCCGGTAATGACATATTGTTTGCCAGTGAAGCATACCGTGTATTGATCAAGCAGTTTACGAAACATTTGGATGAAGGACGCGTTAATACGATTCATCTGGTGGATATCGTACATTGTTTGTTGGCTGGAACAGCGCTGCCCAGTGAGTATCATAGTTACCTTTGCTCACAGGAGTGTAATCAACAGAAGCACGACACAGATGAAGCTGCTCAACCTTCTGTACAGTTAAATATTTCTTCTGTAAGTATTAACTTCACGTGAACTTAAAAAAGCAATGAGTTACTCGACGTCTCAACACATTCCATAATGAAAATAAGTGTTCTGCACATAACCTATATATATATATATATATATATATATATATATATATATATATAAAGTTCAGATGCATAACTTTTTGTTTCTTGTTATGTGTTACACATAAGTGGAAGCATTGATCTAGTTACTAGAGTGTATTTTTTAGTTCAAGTACGCCATACGCTATTTAGTTCACATTGCTGCTATAGCATTGGTAGCGAACTGAATGATGTCAAATTATATAGATGATCAGATCATTGCGTTACTGGAACTATGCACTTTTGCTAATTAAATTTTCTGCTATGTGAAATTCTTTTCTAACTACTATTTATGGTGGTATTTATCATTTTTTGAATAACTACGTAGAGCAGACGGTTAATTCAGTATAGTGTATTTTGCGCTAATGATTCCATGAGTATCCTGAACAAGACTATAGAAATCCTTTTCCAATTAGTTCTATCTGTTAAAGTGAAGCATTTCCAGTCAACTATTTAGAAAAAATTAGTAAATTTCAGAAAGAAATATTAGCAATAAACGGGCTGTTATTATTTTCACCTTTTCGTATCGAGAAATTAATTTCCCTTTTAATACCTGCAAAACTGCTTGATCCATTTCAAAATGCCATCGTACTTCGATCGTTTCCCGCGTATTCTAAAATTGATCAGAGGTTGGTAGCATTTTTATTTTACTAATTTAGCGGAAATTTTGAGTGAATTTTTTTCCTGGTAGAGTGTTGCAAGTAATTTTGGTGTCACCCAACTTCATTGTACTAATGTAAAACCGTTTTGTTCATTCCATTCACTGACTACGACCGGTCCAGATTTTGTAGCAGCGACCAACCAATACGCGGGATTTTCTTGGTTTGCTAAAAATGTCGGCGTTTCATGCCTCGTCAACCATTCCCGCTCTTGAGAAGACTTTAATAGCTGTCAGTTTTAGTGACATATCAATTCTTCAAAAGGGAATTACTGATATCGACAAGTTGTTACGCATCGATTTTGGTTTGGCAACTGAAACTGTAATGGAATATATCAGTGGTATCTCAAGTGCTCTAATTTTGATGATTAGTTCGTTAGCATGTAATTGTACTACTGAAGAAATGCAAACGGATGCAGGAAATGCTTGTTGTGCAGCAGTAATTAGTATACATAGGCGTGTCACTGAACAGGCAGTAGGAACACGCTGCGCCAGAAATCATTTAACGAATTCCACTGAAGTTCTTGTTTTCTGCATTAATGAGGTAAGCTTTTACTGGAAATATGTCTTAGTGGTTAAAATCCGTTGCAGTAGGAGCTGCTATTTCCTTTACTGAATAGCCACAACAATCCCCTGCCGTCCAATGCTGCTTCCGCCAAATTTAGCAGTAGGTTTTATATACGTATATATATACCGCATACTACTTACTGTATTGGTCTCAATGAAGAAATTTACGAAATCGTTCATAAGTTCTCTCCATCTGATCCAGTTCGGTCCTCAAGTATTTGTTATTCAATAACCTTATGCGTTTCTAATCTCCGAAAAGCAAAATACTCATGCTTGAATGCCGACGTCTTAGTTGTTGACCACATCAATTATTCTGTATTGGGCGCTTTACTTTCAGTGTTTTCAGTACCATTAGAAGTCCGTGGAAAGATCTCGGACTTTTAATTCGATTTGATAGAAAGTGAGATCATCCGTCCTCCTTGTTTTCTATTACTTTCTCATGCTAACCAACCAAAAATAGAAGTTTTTTGACGAAAAGAGGGAAACATTAATTCGTTCTATCGTACTTTTCTTCATTTACAGTTGCTGAGGAACTGCAAAATGGACATAGCCTATGTTTTCGCTAATCGTTTCCTCAATATGCTTCCAACGGCATTATCATTTTTGACGTTCATATCGTCTGCTCTCTATGAAGCACTTTGGAGTGTTGCTAAGGAAGCACTACAACATGCATTGAGGCTCGGTGATGCTACCTCAATCAAAAAGCCAGCCTCAGCAGATTCATCTGGTAAGGTTTTTTTTTTTTTTTTTTTTTTTTTTTTTAACTAGAAATTTGATTTGTCTGACAGCATTGATCTCTTCAAAGTTTGCCCTTCTGATTATTTTTTATAATTTTTAATCACAATTTCTAATGAAATCCATTGGAATATCCAGTGAATTACAGATGATCCGATGGCAGGTGTTGGCGACTGGTTGGAAAATATTCTGAGGGCCGTACCCGTTTTGATGGATCAGCAAGAAGATGCAGTTAATTTGCAAAAGGCTACTCTTTTTACCATCTCATCTTCAACGGTAAAATAAAAGGGATCTTGTTGAAGCACTGCGCAATAGCACGATAGTGAAAAAGAAAAAACTCATGCCAATTTTTCTAAATTTTAGCTGTTAAGCTTATGCGAAAGAAGCTTGTCGATGTTGCTCTTTATGGGAAACACTTCCAACATTTGGACAAGTTCAAGTTTCAATTGTTTCCGGGATTTATGTGCTGCATCAGCTGGCGATCATGGCTATTGTGGAACAGAAGATGTCAATGTTTTATTAATACTGCTTCTAGAGAATTCCCTGGACAAGGGTTATCTGGATGAAAATGATGAGGTAGCATTTATACAGAGGGATTACATTTCTTCATGTGACTTCAGGTTTATCAATAATAAATTCTCGATTCAGATGTTTTTTAACTAATTCTCCGTTTTCTTCAGGAACAGCTGGTGAACTCTATGTTATATTTTCCAAAGGGCAACGAATCGAAAATTATTACTTCGGATCCGTTTTGCTTGAAAATTATTGCTGTTTGTGTGTTAGGACGTCAAAATGCAGTACAGATTGTTCATTATGTTTTGCGCTCAATAGATGCAGAATCAAGGAATGGTACTCCTGAGCATTCCACCTTCTGGCTTCTCGAATGTATTTCCGAACTTTTGGATATCGAAGACCTGAAAAAGTCAGCCAGTTATGCGTTGGACATGTTGTATGATGCCTTGAAAAGGTTTTTTTTTTTTATTTCGTTGAGACTTTTGAACTAAGTGGTACGTGGGAACTGAATTAGTGACTCACACGAATTCAATTTTGTAGCAACAATACCTTTGTTCCATCCATTATTTCATTATGACAACTCTTATCATAGTGTTGTAGAAGATACCAGCAATCTAATTGAATTGGAAATGGACTGAGTATCGGCAAATCTTTATTACAAAGTTTATTGAATTCTACTGTAATTTTATTGAATTCTACTGTAATTCATTGTACATGTTGAAGTGTTGTAATATTTTTTTAATGTTGCAGTGACGTGAAGCGCCAAAGGGTGCGTTATGCATTGGAAGCTGTTCATCTCTTATTAGTTGGTGGCCAGTCACGTGGTAAGAGGCACGTAGTCATGGAAAAGTTTCGAAAATGTTGTTGCGATTTTTTCGGTGGGATATGCTCTTTATTTCCTTAGCTATATGCCATAGTTTAAAATAACTGATCATATCAACTTCAATATTTAAAATCTGAAATACTTCATAGTGCATGGTATTTTCTTGCCGTTCCGAGAATCTAAAATTTCGAATGGATTTAAGTGTAACAAAACAATTCTTACAGATCTAAGCAGGACACCGAAATGGGAGGGTACTCTGTTAACTCGTTCTATGTTTAATTTCAAACTCTGGGATGAATTGCATGATTTGTATATCAGTTGGCTCTATGATGTGCAATGGGATGAGGAGCATCTTCCTGCATATATCATTTTGCCGGTACGACTGTGTAAAAATTTTTGATCGTTGATTTTTATTGTTTTACGATTAATTCTTTGGCTGTATTCAAATAGGTGAAACCAAATCCGATGAACATCATCAGGATATTCACCCCTCCACCTGTGTGAGTTGTCCTCTTAATTCAAAGGTTGGCTGGAAGGATGTTTTGGTTTTCTCATAATACTGAAAATTGGAGATTTTCTGTATCCTTTTAAAAACTCTTTGCCTCGATTCTTGGGATGTTTACTTATGAGAATTTCTTTCTATCTTTCAATTTTCATCACTCATTAGTATCATTTTATAAAATCATTTATCATTTTAAAGTCTTCTTTTAAGCCTACAGTCTCGTTTCTCTCAAAAATTTTAAGTGGTACTGCCATTCTTCCCGCGGAACGTTGCCATTTTGTACGCATTCGACCCTTGTTGCTGGACAGCATTTACGCAGCCTATTTGAATGTAAGTTTCTACAAATTGTGGATTTTACTGTAACAGAGAAATTCCTGATGAGTCGGTGTATCGGTATTTCTTTCGAGAGAATAAGTAGCATCTGAAACTTGAAACTTCTTTATATATCTCGCTGTGGTGTGACATGTAATCATAGTAGTCAGGAAATTTTTGTTCGCTATAACCGATAGAATGTCAGGAATATCAGGCGAAATCCATAGGACCTCATAGAGATGATGACTCTATTTCTGATATTATTTTATGGAATATGTACAGTTCATGTTTCTGTATTACCTTTTCGACGAGTTTAATTTTCTTAGAAATTTAATGATGAGGACACAAATGTAAACGTAACTCACGTGCTTAAAATCGAAACGCTTGTTGCTGTTGGTTTGCCGATTGTGGATGACTGCGTAAGCCTACGTTTGAATTTTAATTTTTTCTTCTACTTCCTTCACTTCAGCATCAGGTTGGGCTTAGATTTTCAAGTCAAAGCTTTTCAGATCCAAATGTAACTTCCATCAATGATATCAGAATTTGTAAAACATATATGCAAAGACCTTTGATTTTCATTACAATAAGTATCGTAAGGGATATTTAAATAAGCTCAACGAACTAGTTGAAAATACGAATATGAAAATTGAGTTGATAATAAAAGTTCATGGCAACAATAACAAAGTTTCTATATTTAACAACGCAGCATAAATTTGAAATCACACTTTCTATTGGAAGTTAATGAAAAAAATTGGTGGACACTCGTGCCGTAAATTTTCTTAGAATGCGTATCTATTTTCCAGTCTCTCATTGACCTCGTAAATCTGCCACTGATGTATTACGATTCTGTATTGCTATTTTACAATCAGCTAAGAAAATATCATTGTTCAACAGAGGAACTCATTCGGATGACTGAATTCGTTTCTGGGATGTATAAGAATGCAATGTGAGTACTTCTATACATGTGATTTGATCCATTATTCAACAAGAAATCAAGGAAATTTAAGCTGGGAATCTTTTCTGTTACAAAAGTTGAGATGCTTTACGAAGACTATACCATTTACAGACCAACAAACAGAGAAAACAATGCTGATGCTGCGAGTTAGCCACTGATTCTAGGCAGTAGAAGCTATTTAATAGCTTTATCAGTAAAAAGAGAAAATGAAATGGTTTAATGGATAACATGGAGACTTTTTAAAATAATCCTGTCCTGATCATATATGGTCACACGAATCATTAAACAATTCTGATGATTCCTATGTGTTCATCAGCTAGGTTCATTGTGTTCCAGGAATGTGATTTGTGAACGTAGTAAAGTCACGCTTTCTTTGGGTGCGTATGCAGCATCGTTGTCGCTTGCAAAAAGTGACGTATTGAACAGTGCAGTGCCGCATGCGCGCGGTGAACTTCATTCTATTTTGAATGATGATTTGTTAAAGTTGGTTCGCACGTGGTCAGGACTTATGTTACCTGAATTAAGGTTTTCTTGTACACCAGCTATGTTGGATGTAATAAGTGATACATTTCAATCACCGTATTCTGTTGTTGCACAAGTACAGGATATTAAGAAACAGGTAGGAATTACAGTACTACTTAATTTTCCGTATTTCATTTGAGGTTAATTTAAAAGTTTTTGTAAATATCCATGTGTTTTGGATAGCGAATCCCAGGTGTTTGCATATTATAAATACTGAACTCCGGACAAATTAGGTTTTTTGAATCAGGTTTGGAGAGGTTTTAGCAGTTGCGAGCAATGATCTTTTTTGTATGGATTTTTTGTTAGTGATAACCTAGCTGTAACCAAGATGGATTTATTTTTGTATTCAGCCTTAGTATTGAGCTCAAATCACAGAGAGAATGAAGTAAAGTCTCTAATTATAAATCGTTAAACAAATTTGAAATTTTGCTGATATTCATTCAAGTTGCAATATAGAAACGAATCTGTAGAGGAAAGAGCATAAAAAATATCCTGGAAATCAACGTATATCGATGATTGTTCGGTTTGCAGTTAACATTTTCTCGCTTTTGCGCTGAAACTTATTAATTGGAAATAGTTTTTAAACTGTTCGGGGGGAAGAGAATGTTCGTTCTCATTTGCAATTCGCTTTGCAGATGTTTGCTGCATTTTGTTCACTTTGCGATAACACAACTCGATTTGTACTTAATCAGCTCTTATCAAGGTTAGTTTTTTCTGATTTTTATGGCAGACAGTATTTCTTTAGTGTTGGAGGATAGAATAGATTACGTCAATAGTACTGGTCTGTTTAACATATTTGAAGTAGCAGTATTTGCATAAGTATCATTGGTGTTTGAAATTGAAAGTGAGAAAGGACGAAGAAGTGTACGCCCAAAGAATTTCATTGGTGATATTCAATAGCAAAACCTTAGGACTACTTTAAATTATTGAAATAGTAGACAATTCTACATTCTTCACCAAACTTTTTTTTTCAAGTCACTGATTAAAATTAAAGAAATGAGAGCTGGATGATCTAAGATTGGCATTTTATTTAGGGAGTGAAATAAATATTTAAAATGAAGATACTTTAGAAGCGGTGTACAACATCAAGATGAAACGCGATTGCTTCTTGATTGGATGATTTTTATCCACAGTTCAGATCTCACAGGAACGGCAACGCGTGAATTGAACCACTCGGTGTTATCAAAAATGAATGTAATTCTGGTAATGAGCCGTCATCTAGCTCGTATTGTTTCTACTTTGTTGGATGGAGTATTAGCTCAACAGACTGCTTCAGAAACTAATTTACTGTATGCTTTCTATTTCAAATTTTGAAATTTGGATATTGGTCCGCGTGAATCTCCATATGATCACGGAAATTTTTAATAATTTACTAGAATTTTTTCTAGTAGTCCGGCATGCCTTCAGACAGTTCATTGATCCGCTTCTCAAACTAGAATTTCTAAAAAAAGTGGTTTTGTTATTATTCAATTTATATCCGCACTTTTAGAAATGGTCAATCAGTTTTTTGCTCCATCTTAATACATTTGGTCTCGTCACAAAGTTCTCTCAATTTGCCATGGAATACGCTGCCAGAAGATATCTTTTCATCTGTTTTGGATCGCCTTGCGGTGGATGATTCACTTATGAAACGTTCAGTACCATTTGTCAACTTGCTTTCAACCATATGTTATTTAAAAAGTAAGTTATTTGTAAATAGGTATTAAAGATATTACTGGAATATTGTTTTCTTTTGTTTTCCTTTTTTATATCAGGAATTCATAATTTACGAACGGTTTGAAAACTTTAGTTCCAGCAGACATAGGATTTGAAAATCCAAGCATTCCGTTGAGTATCAGAGTGAAGATTATTACGTTTTGTTCAGTCTTTTTGCTGCTTATATAATTCTTTTCCAGATGCGCATTTGAACTCACGATTTCTGTCATCGCTAGAGAAACATCAGGATTTACTTGTTCAGTGGGTCAGCGTCAGTGCATCCCCGCTTGAAACATTTTGTATGCTACAACCTTTGATTGAACATTTGGCAGGTGATAAGGATCGAAAGGCCAGTTTCGCAGATCCAGAGTTTCGAGTTTTATTGGAGCAAATGATTAATGTTCTTTTTGGCGAGAAAGTTCATCAACGAACAGCCGACAGCTCTTTGATTGAAGTGAAACGAAGCGATCGATGGTCGTATGCATCATTATGCTGGAGAAAAATGGTATTAATTCTTCTGTTTTCTAACATTCTTCATTTAAAAAACTAAAATACAGAAAATAGTAAGAGGCATAAGTTATTTTTTCCAGAACAACCAGAATGAAAAAGAAGGTAGTGGAACCGAGGATCGTAAGCGTGAGCAACTCAAAGAGTTGGATGTCTTCAGTAAAGGTTTGCTAACGCTGTTAAATATTGGTGGTCCGAAAATACACGTTCATTTGATTGAGCGGTGCGGAAAGCTGTTCGGAGAATTGGTTGATATGGTCCGAAAAGACGGATTAGAGGTAATACTTAATTTCGTCTAGGAGATTTGATATTTTTGTCTTATTGTTAACAAATAATTTTGCGAAATTACCCAGTCAGTTTTGAACTGTAGGCTGCTGTCTTGAATCTTTTTTGGAAAAGTTCACCATGATATGTGTGATTTATATGTAGTTGGACTTCCTCTAATAGAACTTTACAATGAGTTTTCTAAGTAATTCAATTCAACTTCTGTCTTCTTAATAAGTTTTATGTATAATTTTATACGTTTCAGCTTTTAAAAGGCTCACCTAACGTATCAAACTCGCAAGTCACAGCTGTTTTGTATGCATTTATTTTTCTCTGTAGTATACTCGATTACATCGATGGTTTGTGCCGGACCCTTTGTCCTCCAAGTGTTGTCAGAGACGATTCAGACGACCTTTCCGCAATCTTTACTCCAAAGCATATTATCAAGGTGAAAATATTTTGAGCTACCAAGATTTGCTTATTGTGACTCTAAATAGATAGAGATGATTGGAAAGCGTTTAAATCGGTCAATAACGCTGAAAGTGCAACGGGGTAAATGTCTGTCTAACAATTCGAATAAACAATTTTCGTGGTATGCAGTATGATGTGATGATGGTCTTAATTAGTAAATGAAAACAGAAGAATGTTTTGTTGACTAGTGACATACTAGAAGGCTTCAGTTAGATCAGTGCCAAAATTACGAGTACTCTATGCATATAGTTTTGTGTATAGAGTTAATTTAATTATATGTTGTGATTACATGAGTTATGTTACAGCAGTAATGGAAATAACGGCTTGTTCAGTAAAACTTAGGATTTCGATGTTTTTTTAGAAGAAGCCAACATGTTCACGTAACCGCACGTTACCACTGTGTACATTCGCGTCAACGGCGAAACAGTTTGTCCAGCAGCATTGGTACAACTGCTATACTTGCACTATGGTTGAAGGAGAAGGCGTTTGTTCGGTGTGTGCAGTTAATTGTCATCGTGGCCATGATCTGTCATATAGGTAGCACTTAAAATCTCATTTAAGTTCTCAACATCTGAAGACATTAAAGAATGTAGCCTGAAATCATTAACTAATGTGTTTTGGAGGACAAGTATTATCTATCGTTTCCTTGCTTAGATTAATTCATTGAGAAATTGTTTTCCATGAAAAATGAAAATTAGTTAATGAGACACATTATATTCAGCTTTGAACAAACGAGACATTTAAATTTGGTTTCGGGACATTTGAGAGAGAAGATTCCAGCTAGAGGGAAATTTGGGATGAATAGCTTGCTTGATCGTTTTAATCTTCAGTAAATTTGGATCATTTTTTTGCGATTGCGGAGCAAAAGGTTGTACTGCGTTGAAGTCTACATCATATCCTAAACCGCAGCGTGCCAGCAATCAAAAATACGCGACGTTCCCTAGCAATCGATCAAAATCGTCAAAACGCAGATTGGGTGTATTCAATCACCTTTCGGTTATGGATGAAGATAAGACAGAAATTGAAAATCATTTGGTATGTTTGTTTTTTCCTCAATATGTTGATTTTTAAGAAGTCTTAAATTTAAATTTGAAGGAAAAATATTTTCCTCGAAATTGATTTAGACAATTTAGAGTAACTTGATGATAGTAACTCTGTTAAATTTCGAAACACAGCGATGAGAGTTAATTTCTACCTGAATTCTTGAAATCGAATAAATTTAGCAGCTGTTCGTACATATATAACATTTGTTTTTATGTATTATATCTCCCGAAGAAAACTCCATATGATTTCTTCGTTTTCCATTGATCTTTATTCAGCACGACAATAAAAATTTCATCATGCTTATTTTACCAAAATTCCTGTCTTACTTTTGGGCAATTCCGTTTTAGTGTCAATTTATGGAGACACTGACTACTAATCGTGAGAATATTGTTTTGTTGATTACTGCGGTGAAAGAAGGAGTGCGTTTACGATCAGGTAAGGCGCGTAAAACACGGCTAAGAGAAGTTAATGCAAAGCTGTCGCAAGGCCTGACAGTATCAACAGATCGTGTTATTATGGTATGTGTTACTTGCAAGAACTTGCTAGAACTGAAAACCTCATTTGGTTTTGAGAGAGCAGCCAGGGTATTAGCAGGTGGAATGTTAGGTATCACTGGTCAGAAGACGGGAGAACTGAGAGTTTTAGTGAAAGTCATGTAGAGCAATACATTTTTCGGCAATGTTAACTTACCGTACGGTACTATGTTGCCGACTCTGCTGGCTTCATTGGACAATTAGTGACATGTTCAAGTCCTCTTTTTAAAAATATCGAAATTTGTTCTCATTTATTACTTGTAATTCTTTCAATTCGTGTGATTTTAGGAGCCGTTAACTTCTTATCCTAAAGCTCTTTTTGATAAACGAATTGAAGCGGGAAAAAATGTTGATAATATGATAGCATCTCTTGAAATTAGTGGCACGATTCTTCTGGTTGCTGTGCAGGAAAACTCGAAAATTGTTTTGCTCGGCATCCGATCGTTACTAAGTGCATCTATGAAGGATTGTGATATACCGGTTAGTTTTACTTGTAATTAGTTAAGCTAGAAGCCGTTTTCATAAGCTATTCCCGCTAATTTTGATCATCCGCACATTTGCATGACATGTGATAAAATTTGCAACGACAAGATGAACAGTCATTGCAACTGTTAAATGACATTGTTTTAATCAAACAAACTGTAATGGCCTGCTAAAAGTCACCGATGCTGACTAGGGAGTGGATAAATCTAAAGGAGCATATAGCTGGTACTGTGAATTCTTTTACCTGATCCATACATGCATAATTCCCCGGCGTTCAGTCGCACCACTTCATTTTTTTTATTGCTCTGCTTACAGCGAGTAGAATTGGATGCAGTTGGATTCAAAATAGTTGCACTTGCAAGTATGAAAGATTTACTAGCTGTATGCGGCTTGAATCAGTGTCTCATTCTACGGATTAATAAGGATGGTGATATATCTGAAAGGCAAATTGTTGAATTTGCTAACTCATTTCCATCTTATGTTATTCCCAAGGTGTGTTTTTGACTGTCTTTATTAAGTTTCAAATTTTGTAGTTGTCACAAATTAACGGCAGGAGTTAGCAACTTGTTATTTAAAAGCCTTTTTTTTTTAATTTGTAACCAGAGCGAATTCATAAGAAATATTTCGCAGAATATTCACCATTTCTTCATGTAGAAAGTGGAAATATATAAAAAAGATGGAAATAAAAAGAGGAAACATGATCCCTGTTTTACACAGTCACACCTTTTTTAAAAGCTAGTTGAACATTACTGTTGTTCTCTACTATCTAGAATAATTTTTAACAAGAAAATCAGAATTCGATTCTTGCAAGTTTGAATCATTTTCATGCATAATCAAGTATCCTTATCTCTCATATCAGCCTCTTTTTCAAGGTGAGGTGGATAAATTATGATAGCAGCAATATGATAGCGGTTGCGGCACTACAGTTCATTCGAATTTACGATTTAAATCCGGCGAATATTCCATCAACTTTTGAATTCGTCCTTCCAATGGGCGATGTTACCGAACTGGCGTTTGGTATGTGAAGTTCGGATAAGGAATAGAAACTCTGCGAATCTTTCTTATTTTCAGATTCAGTTTTATACATATTGTTTATCTGTCGTCTGAAGATTATTAGGATATCTTAAAGTAAAAATAAATTGGTTTTAATGTAGCTTCTTTTATAGGTAAGCGGGACGATGGTTTGATCATTATCATTGTTCTATCATCCGCAGGACACCTTTACATGGAAGAATTGGAAAAAGCTAGACGTGCTGATGGAGCTTCTTATTTCATGACAACAACACTTCAATTACCAACAACATCCAGTGCCATCTCCATGCACTATTCCGCAGAAACTCGATTTTTATTCGTTTCTATGGAAAGTGAGCTGTTTAGATGACGGGATCCTTTACGCCTTTATACAAACCTTCTGAAATTAACTTACATTGTCAACCGTTAATCTTTGTCTTTTGATTCATTTTTTTTTATCTTTTTGTACTATGCTAAAAATACTTCCTCTGAGTAAATTTTGTTTCAGATAATACTTATGTACTGCACTTCAATGGTACAGAATTTGAAGAAGCTACAGATCTTCCGTTCGACTTCCCGCTATCGAATTGGTGTGAATGCGCTGGAGTGTTTGCAGCTCTCTCGCATCCGTCGTGTACCTCTGCTGTTTTCCTCTATCCATATGGCAATACTGTATATACACAGACGAAAACTCTAACTGATCCTGTAACTGCTCAGTGCATGTTGCTTGGCTCAGATTGCGTATCTCAACTTCTTATACAAATTCTGGCAAATCAAAACCTACAACTTTTTCGAAGGTTACCATTACCTTTGCAATGCAAGATTATCAAGATTTGGAGTACAGTGTTGTCAATGTCGAATTAAAGTGCATTTGCATGCTGAGCACCTGTTGGATATATACTTTAAGTTCTCCAAAAAGTATCCGGAAATTTCGAACGGAAATATAATATTTGTGCAGCACGTTAAAATACTTATCATTTTCATCTTTTCCAACTGGTGAGAAGTTAGAAATGATTTCACAACTGTAAAATTGTTTCAGGACAGATCACTTTACACTAGTCGGGCATTTTAGTTCCCAAACATGGTGATAGTGATGCTTGATAATCTTATTTTTACAAGGCAAATACTTGTATTTTGATCTTTTTTTGGAAAAGTTAAAGAAAATAGGAATTTCAGTTGTTGGTTAATGGAACCTGATTTCTGGGTGAAGGATGTGGAACGTTCAATGTTGGAAACAGAAGTAAGACCATGCACCGTTGTGGAGGACGAAGTCCCAGAACCAGATATGGTTACAGTATTTGAACAGTGCCGTCCGATCCAAAAATTAGAATTTTACAGCAAAGCACTTGAGCACGTTTATGACACTGCTGAGCTAACAAAAAGAATTACTTCTGCCGGAATGAGCGTTGTCTGTCTGAAGGTACGTTCTATCCTTCCTTTCATCCTTCTCACAGTTGCTTGCAGTTTCTACAGGGCGAGTAATGGCAAAAGCAAATCTTCTAGTTAAAAAAAGCAAAGCATTTTAAAAGCCACATTTTTTTTTTCAAATTGAATTGGATGTATTGGTTATATTTATCTGATATTTAAGTGTGTTCTCTTATTATATATATTCTCTTTTGAGCAGGCTAGATATCTAAATGAAAGGAGATGTGATTAAGTAGGATCATAAAATTTTTCATTTTTTGTTGCTGAATTTTTTTCGAGTTTCAGCAAAAAGAATTTGAAGTTGTGGTGAAGAACCTAGATTGGAACTTAATCATGTGTGCATTACGCATCGAAGTCACACCGGACAAGTGCCCAACAAGTGTTACAGTTTTTGGCAAAAAGATCAACCTGCAAACAAAGACGTCACGGATGTTC
Organism: Dipetalonema caudispina; assembly: GCA_013365325.1. NCBI lineage: Eukaryota > Metazoa > Nematoda > Chromadorea > Rhabditida > Onchocercidae > Dipetalonema > Dipetalonema caudispina. The sequence goes on along the minus strand of JABVXV010000001.1, from coordinate 1,029,239 downwards.
GATATACGGCTGACACGAAAACAGTCTATCAGTTGGTAATTTTTTTCTTTTCCAATTCGTTGTTGCAATTTCCTGTTTGTAATCTTCCTCATAGGTGGCACGGTATTCGTTCGGTATATATAGACAGAAACTGCAGATATAAACGATCCCAGGATTGGTTTGAGTTTTCTGTTCTATTATTATTATCATTAACCAAGTGTTAGTGCTTTCTGTAATCATAAATATTTAAAATATACTCACATGTGATCTAACCCACGTATCGTATTCCTAGAGGAAACGATAACAATACGTATTGCAGAAATAGGGTCGAAAATATTTCCGGGGACTTTAAGCATATTTAAAGGCAATACTGCTTGTTGCCTATCTTTCGGAGTGGTCTAACCCTTAATCATGTTTAACTTGTTGGCTTAACGCAGAATCATATGTCTTATATATTTATAATCCGCGTACACCAAGGAATAACTATTGATAATCTTTTCGAAAGCTCTTAGTAACCAGTTATACTAAATCAAAGCTTTACGTTGGAGAGCATTTGAAGCCATAGCTCTGTTTATGCTGTATACTGTGCGATTAAATTGATAGGAAGAACTAAATAGTGCTGAATTTTACTCGTAGTTTCTTTACGATTATATATTTGCAGCAACAATGAAGTGACGCTGAATTTCACTTGCAACAATGTACCTGCACAAATTTGGTCTATTAAGGTGAATTCTTTTTCATCTCTTTTGACTAAATTTGAAATAATCATTCTTTTTGATTTTTGTAACATTTCAATATGTAATTTCAAACTCAATTGAGCTTTTTATCATCTACGATGTATTATCAGAATTTTTAGGTTTTCGGCAAAACGAAAAAAGATTTTGGTTTTCCCACGGCTTCCTATCGTTTTGACCAAATTATTACTCTCCCTGAGCAACTGGTTGCCTCATTTATCTCTACATGTTGCAGGCTGCATTCTTGTACAAAGCAAAAGGTTATCCTTTTTTTTAATTTCACAGACTGATGTTTATAATTTCTATAATATGTCTGGTGAACTAATAATCCTTCCCCAAATGAATCCAGAAATTGGTCCTTAATTTGCTTTAATTTTGAAAAGATAATTATAAGTTTTGTTAGTTTGACTTCCCATTTTTTCAAAGCCACATAAGTATAATTTTAAATTTTACGACTTTACCATGTCTTATTTTCAGCGCATGAGTTGGCTTCTACCACTTGTACTGAAGTTCACAGCCCCGGACTTCGAACATGTCACCGTGAGTCATCGAGCATTGATCTTACTGAGGCATTTGTCACCTACAGCCACGTCATTTCTCGAAAAAAAGGTTATTGAAACAGTTCAAACTTATTAATGTCTAGCTTGGTAGTATTTCTTGGAAATATGGATCTGAAGTCTGCCCGGGTAACAATGAATTCGCGACGCCATACCTGGCCTGTGATATGTAAAGTAATGAAGCTGTTGAGCATTGAAATACGCCACTGTTTTAGCGGCATTGAATATGATCAAAGAGATCGTTCTTTTTACGAATATGAGAATTTCAATTTTTTTGTTCTTTTCGTTAGCAAATTTTTACTGCTTTTTACAACTCTAGGATGCGGCTTTATTTTCATCACTGATAAGCCATCGAAATACTGGAACCTTACAGCTATCGCTTTTCAACACCTTTGCCACTCAGTTGAAAGTGATGGCTTTGCATCGTGTGGCATCTTTTCACCAATTAATTAAGAGGCGTTAGTTTTGTTTTTCAAACTTATTTTTCATTGGGAAATCAGATTTGAATATTAACTTTAGCTTCAAGATGTGAAAAATACAAACTATTCTTATATTTCTTCTTTATTTCTGAATTTGGTAAACACTACTTCTAGCAAATAGTCGATAAAGGAGGAAATAAAACAGAAAGCAAATGAGTTTAGCATATTTGAAGACTAGTATTTTTCTTGTGTATTGGATTTATTATTTTCTATAGTTTTACTCCTAGCAGTGCCAGTGGTAATGTTTTTCAAGCATTAAAAATATACAGTTTGCCAGCAACAATAGAGCATTGTTAATTATCATTATTTTACCGGTAGATAAACAGTGTATATGTACCAAGTACACTCTTTAAAATAATATTAATGTAAATTTAATTAAGTAGTCCTGATATTTATTTCATTAATTATTCAATATTGTTTATTTCATTTGCTTTTAAACATAGTAGGACTTTAGTTATTCAATGAATAAACCTGAAAAAGTTATTTCTGAATGAAACATCGAATTGAAAAATATTGAAAGAAATGAGCTAACTAACTATATCAATCTGTAATTTAATTTGATTTTCGTAATTTAATTCAAATTACGTATGAAATTTATAATTTAATTCAGTTTTATATTAATGAACCTTGATATTTAAATGCACGAATTTTATGTTGAAAAATTGTTATAAATTATTTATTCGATATTCAAAAAAGTTATTAGAGGGAGTTAAATCATTAAAGGCTGATGACCAAAACTAATAACTAAAAGTGAACTAGAAAAAATAATTGCTGTCTCAAGACATCTTCTGAATACTTAACTGGGTAACTTACTGAATGGTGGTGTAATAATAAAGTCTTGTTCTTCTACAAAATAAGAATTCACATATTAATCAAAAGTAAATGTACAATATTTATTCTAAATCGATTAAAAAAGTACTGAGCGGTTTCTCAAAAATAGTAAGCATGAATTGAAAGTTTTGAAAAATGCAGTAAAAGGATTAAATAAGGAAGACTAAGAATTTAATCAGAAAACGACAAAAACAAGAAAAGTAGAAATGATTATTTAGATTTCGGCGATATACTTCCTTTCCTGAAAATGTGTGTCGAGTTCGTTTTTTCTAATGATTTTGCTGCGGATGCAGTTTTGGAGCAGCTCTTGATATCTGCTTTCCTATATCTGGCTGTAAATGTGGAGAATTCGACAGAAATAATGCGACTCATCTTAAAAATATTGTTCTCTGATGTTGGTTCCAAAATTTTTTGAATATTTTTACTCTTTCGAATTGCTTTAAATAGTATAAATTGTAAGGATTACTCAAACTTTTTGGACTGATTTTAATTTTCCATTTTATGATCCGCTCCTGTTGTCTGAAAATGGCAGTTGCGGTGTTATATTTTGTTGGTTTATATTTCTAGGATTTTTTAATTCCAGAACATAGTCATTGCCCATCGCTGCAAATGTTTGATGTCATCAATTATTTCGAACTACTGCATTGCAAGTGTCCAGAATCATAGCAATTTGTTCTCATTTATTGGTACTCTTACGCCTGCAACTTTAACGGATAAAAACACGACTTCCACTGAGGGACTACATATGAGTGTTGTAAGCCAAAGTGCTGCTGGAGGATTTAAGCCGGCGATTATCGATGAACTTGAAAACCAAATAAACAAGGAAAGATGGATCCCTGTTCAGTTGAAGCCTTTATCGGATTTAGAGGATTTTAGCAAAAGTAAATTTCCTTGCTTCTTTCAGTTTGCGAGACTGAATTAGTTTTTAGCCTTCAAGTTTAGGTAAGGATTTTTTTTCGTTTACTCTCTAAGTTATATAACTGAAATTATAGCAAGATATCTTAGACCATAGCCTCCGAAGTTTACGATTAGGTGGGATAGCATTGTCACATATTGATCATATGTGATCAGTGGTATTGATAACTTTCTGTATAGCGACTCTGTTCATGTGTGCATCTTCTTTGAATGGTGGTTCCAGGGTTATTTTGTTCTTTTAGCTCTTCAGTGCAATATCCTTATGTCACTGGCCACTTTGCATACTTTTTTCTCTAAAAGTAACGCAGGCAATGTACGGCATTGTCAACGAGACCAAATTTTATCGTTTTTAGAAAGCGCATCACGTCTTGATCTGATCGATTTCATTTAATCTAGATTTTATTTTTTGATAAATAGAAATTTTAAGCCCTAGAATTGGCATTTTATGTTAGATTTCAAACAGAAGAATATTACTATTGTTTCTCCAGAGATGGCCTGGATCGGGCAGTTGTTGCTAGCTTTTGTTTCCCGACTCGATATTTGTAATTGTGATGGTATACGCTGTTTAGCACCAGCGCAGACAATACTGTTCTTGATGGGTCAGCATGCTCCAGATCAGCTAACCGATCTTGTAAGTATTTACTGGATTTAAAATTTTAGATTTGGAAGTATTTCTCGAAATATCGAATGTGTCAACACATCAGTGATTTCAGATCGATTATTTGATAAGTGGGCTAGACTTCAGCAAAGTGCAGACAGAAAGAACGGTGAAAGCAGAACGTGATCAAATTATCCTACGTCTGATATATGTTATCCTTGTTCAATGTACATCACATAATTGGCCATCCAGGAGTAGCAAAAAGATAATCGATGAAGGGGTTCATCATGTTGCAGTGCCAAAAAGTGAAGAAGTTAGTTTTTTATTAGAGTGGTAAGATCTTTTGTTGAGTTAGGAAAGCAGTGGTTTTTATTTAGAACTATCAAACACTAAAATGAAATGATGTGTCAGTGACGGGAATATTTTGCACATATTTTAGCGATAGTGAAGAACATTTTTATTAGAAAATATTGAAAAATTCTCGATTTTGAAAATCCGAGAAGTAATTTGAAATTTATTTTACAAAGAAATAAGCAAATTTACTCCATGATTTTAAAATTCCGTCATCTTGCAGTTTACTGCAATATTAGATACTGCTGAAATAGTAGCAGTCGCACCGACTGGAAGTGTTGACGATGGAGACGATGCAGAAGCTGGTGGGGAATCCGATTTGGAACAGATGGAAGGTACTGAACTTGCAGGTGATATATCATCATCTAGTCGTGATGCAACACCGCAACAGGACGATACTGACATTTCGACAATGAATGTTATTTCCCAAGCGGGAAGTAAGGAATACGAAGATGCATCGGTAACTCCTGAGCCGCAGGTTGCTTTGGCTCTGAAAGTTGCACACACTTTAGTAAGTTTTGAATAAAGCTTTTTAGAAGCGAATAGTTTGTTAGAAAATTTTTCCGTTACTTGTCTGATCATTGGCCTACCATGAGTTTCTTGTGTATTTAAATCGTCTGCGTTTTGAGGCTTTCAAGTGACGCACCAAGGAGTTGCTGTGCGGACTTAAGAGAGACAGTTAGAGCGGACAGGTGTGAAAAAGTTGCTTCTAAACTTCAAAAATTCAAACGATAAAGTGACTAATTCTAGAATATCTTTCTTTTGTCTTTATTGATTTGAATTCAAACGATTCAGGTGTCTGTGGGAGCCTTGAATTATTGTTATGTTCTTTTGCAATCCTTGAAAACAGAGTGGACCAAACAAACGCATTATCCCGAGCAGGGTATCCAGAAACTCTCCTCTGTCCCACCAGAGTTACAACCTGATCTTGCACCATTGTTCAACGCTCGTGTATTGAATGTCAATCCAGGAAATGTCTTCTCGATATACACAACACTTCTTGTCGAAATGGCACTTCGATTGCCCTATCAGGTAAATTTTGATTTTATATCTCTGAAAGTTTGCGATGCGTATTTAAATCTAGAATAGTGTTATTTCGGAAGCCTTTAGCGATAGGTTCTATCTTGAGACAAAATGAAGCTTGGTTCTCAGTTGGATTTATGTCCTTTAATTACCATTATAGATGTAGTCAATCCAGTCTTTCACATGACTTACTCCACTTTTCGTACTTAATTATTGTTGTTCTTGATAAATAATAATGCGGCCATACTAATTAAAAGGGTTAAACTGTAGACCTTTCAAACAACTAGATAAAATGAAGGTAGATGTTTTCCAGGATGTCAATAAATCACTTCGGATTTCTTAAACATCAAGAGCTATACTATAGGAATATCAGCGTGACTGAAATTGTTTCATATTATTCATCTTTTTACCGTTTAATGCAGATTTAACATACAAATTTGACTTTGAAGTATTTTTTGCTGCAGTCTTTCCATGCATTTGGCCATCTAACTTTTTTTGAATTTTTTAACCGAAGTTGATTAAATAACATGATGATATGGTTTGCCTCCAACTCATTTTCAGCTCAAAAAAATTTTGGGTGATGAGCTGCTACTGAACAACAAATGGGAGAATCTTTTATGTGATTACATTACTCAGGAGCCATCAACAATGCGCAGACTTGCTCGGAAGCTACTTTTGTTGATGTGTGGTTCTGATACGGTAGGTTAACATGATGATATGGTTTGCCTCCAACTCATTTTATTTTTTCTACCTATTTCTCAACTTATTTTTCCACCCTATTTTCTGGTCCATTTCACTTTTGTTTTTTAGTGCTGCCCACCCTGCTGACAAGTACAGTAACTAAAGGTAGAATGAGATTGACGCTTATTAAGTATGGATTTCATTTTAAAAATGAAATAAAAAACCCTTAATTTGCTGAAATGAGCTTATTACATTGAATTATGCCGTTATTTGACTGACCTAATTCATTCACTTGTTTAAAAGTGTTGTTTCAGCTGGATAGCATCGCCTGTATAATATGATTATTCTACAATTTTTCCAGGTCAAGTACCGCCAAGTTCGTGATGAGCATATCATTCATGATTTGCTGGTTAATTTGAAGAAGCGCTTGAAAGGTCGTTCAAGTTTGGAATATTTCGAATTAAGCGACATTGTTGGCCGCATCAATGGAATCGCAGTAGTTTCTGAGAGACGCTGTGTCGTCTGGCAGAGAATATGTTTAAAGGAAGTGAGCCGGCTTGTCATCTGCTTATTTAACTTGAATTTGGTAGGAAAAATTTAAAATTGCAGAACTCCTTTTTTAGTTACCATGGTTAATGGAATTAGCGTGCATGATGCCTGATGTTGCATGCGATGCTGTTCTTAATCTTATTTTACTGGCTATCCGAACATCCGAAGATTCCGATGATGAACTGCTGTGTTGTTCACTGGTCAATATACTTTTAGGCAAGCAAAAGCCATTTACATTGTTCAAAAGGCTGATTACGAGGTATTTTTTATATTTCACGTGATCTGTTCTTTATAGCAATATCAGCGTAAAGTATGCACCGTTTCAAATCACACTCAGTACCCGAAAATTTTATTATATTTCAAAACGAAACTGTGTCATGCATCATCTACGTTAAAAAGAGTAGTATGCTAAACATCATCTTTGGTTTGTCAATATTCTAGCATTGAGAAATGTGTTAATTGCGAAAATGGCGATTCTGTTTTGAGGAGAAAACCAAATTCTGGATTAGCTTTATGGAATTTGCTTTCAAATTTGCAGGTTTCTGCTTGGTGAAAATGAAGAGAGACGTTGGACATTGCACGCAATTCTGCGTGCTACGCTACAGCTTGCATCACGACCCAATCAGTTACGACTAATTAATCATCTGTACAGGCATACCTGGCCTTATGCGCAAGAAATGGGTAATCGGACTGCACAGCTGGTAGATCTTCTCTCTTGCTATCTACCTCGATTCTTATCAAAGTTAGCTTCGTCATTTTCAGTCTCAGTGTTGGTGATGTTACCTTGTAGAAGAACTTAATCAAACATTTCAGAGTGGTACTGGAAGATTTCTCCAATTTTAGAAGAAAAACTTTGAAGCTGGAGTTAAATTTCGTTTTTTGACAAAATCAGGTTATTTGAGGATGAATAAGTTTCTTTCATAATTTCATTCTAGCATTTATAACTTGCATTTGAGGGATGAATTGATTACGGTTTATAAGGAAGCCGTAGCAACAATCATTGGCGCGCTCTGTACGATAGAAAAAAGTCGAACTTCGGTTCTTTTCGAAAAATTATGCGAATTTATCGGTAAGATTTCAGGCTTTTTCGTTAGTTACTTTGCTTCATTTGTGCACTCTTTCTTTCTATTTCAACTCGTATTTTTTCAAGTATTGGCTTCTATTTTTACTGTTTCTTGGCATTATTAGTACAAAGAAAAAACATTTCGCAATTTTCTTTACAGTGAATCATATGATACCGAAAGGAACACTCTCTTTACAAAAACTAATCGATATGGCTGATTAGAATTTTAATCAAATTCATGATCCAAAGAATATGAGAGGAAGGGTACAACAGCTAAAAGTTGTGGGGATTTTGAACAGAATCTAAGTATCCCTATATTGGTATTAAAGGCTACATTTTAAAGTGGTAATATGAGGTGACCCTTCAGGATCACCAGATATTTCTGTACTAAGTAAATCTCCATGTCTGATATGTTCGGATTCGGATCATCCAATGGAACAGTTGAAATTATCAGCCATTAAATTGGATTCTCGTTTCACTACGTCAGCACAGATGATCAAACTGATGGGTCATTTTGAGGTATGCATAATTTATTTCGCACGACTGCTATTATATGTTCAGAGAAAGAGCTTGGCACTTTTTGTAGTACCTGATTCAGGTTTAAAAAGAATACAAAGAAATAATTTTGAACAAATTGATAGAAATACCTACAGATCAAAGTCATAGGTATCACGGATCATCATACGTTTGAGCGAGATCAAACGATCGAAGATGGTGAAGCGGTTCAGGTTTTATTACTGCAATAAAATACTTGAATCTGCGGTTGATCTCAAGAATCGGCCTGAACTTTGGGAGAAAGCAGCTGATGTCAAGGTTGTACTTATGTCTTTTATAGAGTTATAGCCAAATTATAGCGAAGAACTGTGTAATGTTCGAAAAATATAGGGAATTATGGATATTAATCTGGGAGGGAGCGGGATTGAATCTCCGATATGCATAGTTATGAGGAAGTGTGTATACCCATCTCCTCGATCACAACTTTACGAAATTTCCATCTTTTGTTTCGTCAAAATATCAGAATTTTGTTTAAGATCCTCGATATTGACGTTTTCATTCGTAACCTTCATATTAGTACTGGAAAAAGCAGATATTATCTCTCGTTTCTCGCGCTAAAAGCATGTCTACAGGTAAATCAAGGAGATACTGAAATTGATGTACAACTTCCAATCCCAGTTTTTACTTGTAATGTTGTCTTGGAAATGGCCGAATTTTATGATACAAACACGACTGGAGCTGCAGACGCGCCAGAATTCGTACACTGCCCACGATGTTCTACTTCAGTAGCACCGAATCCAGGGATATGCTCAAACTGTGGTGAAAATGTCTTTCAATGCGTGAAATGTCGAGCAATCAATTACGATGAGAAGGTCTTTTCTTCACTTAATCAGTTTTCAGTTTCTATGTTTTTCGTGAATTTGTTTAACTTTAACTGGAAAGTAAGGAAGTAGTGGTTGACTCGGAACGTATAGCATGGAGCTGGTATCAACATGCCAATGACCGATTCTGAGTTGGCAGTGCTACATTCTTGCCGGATTGTTTCTTTTAAATGATACAGTTACTCAATATATGTGTTTTTTGTTCAGGAACCATTCTTATGTAATTCTTGCGGTTTCTGCAAATATGCTCGCCTGGAAGCAGTGCTCGTTGGCCGATCGTTACCTTCAGTGCAGGCAATCGAGGATGACAGCGACCGGAAGACGGTGAGTTATTGCTGCTGAATCATGTCAACATTTTGGGCAAGCGTTGTTAGGGGCGTACTTTTTTCTACGGGATCGTATGTTTATTTGTTAACCATTTTGGACCATAGTTTAATCGTTCCGAGTATCTCAGTTAAGGACGTTAATATGAATTATACTTTGTTTTTGGATATCAGGCACAACATTCAGGCGTTGTCTACTATTCTTTGATTGACACGTTTGATTTCGTAGAATGCGCTTTTGAGTTCATGATTAATAATACAGCAATTAAATAAATCTGAGATGTTTCCAAACCTTGAGAGTTAACAAATGATAATAATAACCAAAGGGAAATATATTTTTAGACATACGCCCTTATGGAAGCTTTACTGAACGATATCGAATCGACACGTTGTCATATTGGGGTCATTGGCGCCCTTTTGGAAAGATGCTCATGGGATTCGGAACCATCTATTCGACCAAATATGATTCTAAAGCACATGACTCTGCAGTCGTTTACAAATTTCATATCAAGTCTGAATCTAAAAGAGGTGGGATTTTTATTGTAATGTGTTCAATTTTATCAGCTGACCGTTTTATTTGATTCAGATCCCTAGCTAATGTTCAAACATTTTCGAGAAGTTATGCCAATTTTTTTTACAGGACTATACACTTGCAACACTCTATCGTAGTGCTGAGAAATTGCACAATAAATTATGCGAACAAACTCGTCAGTTAGCGGCATTTCGAGCAGAACTTCTGCGTTACGATATTGAAAATGGTGATGAAACGTTGCAGGACAAACCTCTCACGAGTAATTTCCATTCTAGCTCGTGAGTTTCTCCGCATATATTTTCGTAAATCTGTCAAATCGGATTCTAGCAATATTTTTCTCACTACTAGATAATTTGTCATTCCTAAAAATTCAGCTAGTAAAAGTTAGGATATAATCTTTGCTGGGTCCCTTTGATTTGCGATTCGTCTCTGATTCCGAAAAGTGTTGTTCTATCGGCTTCAAAAATAGCGAGGTTTAGTTCCATTAAATCTACATTATTATGTGCAGAATATGTCTTACTTCGGACGCATGCATAAATTTATAGTCCGATTTTCATAGTCAATATTTTGAAAACATTTCAGCTTTCATTTTCATTTATGTCCGATTCGTCTTTAAAAAAATTGAATTCCACAAATATTTTCAGTGATCATTGTGTAGGCTGTGTGTCCGCACTAATAGTGCACTGCGTTGCCTTAATACAAGCAACGTGTAGTGATACCAACGCTATGGAGGAAGTTATTCGTGATGGCTTTGTCTTCAGTGGATTGGTAGGTTTTGTTAAGAGTATTCGGATTAAAAAAGTGTAGCTGGAGTCATTCAACTTCATTTATTCAAATCAAGTGATCTGATAAGAGTGATAGGTCGGGACTGAAAAGCCGGATAGACTGAAGATTTAGTAGTAGTACCTGACGTGCGATTGCATCTCAGTAGCATCAAGAGGTATTTCATTGAAAGTGTCATCTGGATTTTTCCATAATTTGAATAAACTGCAATGTAAAGCTATTTTTAATGGCGGTGAACTAATACTGATTCTACCTTTTGTTCTCTGAGCCATGACAGAAGAGTCATTGTGATATTTTTTCAACAACCGGACGGGTTAGGAAGGAAAACGGATAAGAGGAAACAAAAAGATGTTGGAGACAGAACAACAGAATGAGACAAAAGAAGGAAGGTAAAGTGAGAAAAGGGAATAAAAAACTACGATTACAAGAAATATCTCTTTCTTCACAATCCATCAAACGTTTGAATGGAAAAGAATTTCATTTTCGGTTTTCCTAATGTCATGAATTCATCCCCTTATACTTTTTATCGTAATGGTATTGCGATTTCGATCTTTCTATCCAAACTGATCGGTCGAAATGCATCTTTCGTTCAGGTCATTTACCGTCATTTACTATCCGATATGTTATGTATTGTCAGATGAAATCATATATATATATTTCGGTTATTACGGTTTCGCTTTTCTTCTTTTTTCTTTCACTTCCTTTTTGTTGTTTTACCTATCTTCTTTCCCATTTATACTTTGGTAGAAATGCCTCAATGACTCCCAAATCATGGCTCAAAGGAACTCGGAAACACTGGTAATCTATGCAAACAGTGTTTTTGCTTTTAGAAATTAAAATAAATTAATGGTAAATAATGACTATATTGTACAAGAAAATTAAAGATCAAATTTGGAATCAAAGATGACCTTGTCGTGATAAAGGAATTTCGGATAGCAATCTATTTCAGAATAAAACTCATGAATAAGAAGTGTTAAGCAGGTAGCGATACTTTGAGTTGAGTTTTTATTTAGTTAAGTAATATTTTATCATCAGAATTTAAATTATATTTCTGTCTATTTAATGGGTCAGCAAAACTGTTACTTGGTGAGATTTTCACTACCGAATTCCAGTTATTAGGCCTACTAGTAATGATTAATATATTTAATCATATCAGAGGTTTGAAAATTTTAATATCCTGTTAAAAACATACTTGTGAAAGTATGTGAATTGCAGTTTTACAGTTCAAAACGGGTTGATCAGTTACTAGTTAATTATTGGCACTAGAAAAGTGAAGTAGGGATTTAAAACGAAATAGAAAAAGTGATTATTCACGCTAAACAGATGGAAATTAAAGTAATCAATCTATGAATACAAGCAAAACTCTGTTTAGAAATGTCAATAAAAATTTGGGGAACATTGAGAGAGCATAATCTTTGACTGTATCTTTTTGTTACATTGATTTTTTGTACTTAGGTGGCCGGGTGCGCACTTGGTGACCCAATAGCTCGTTCTATTCATAGCCTGATTTGGAATCTCTCGGAAGTTAGTAAGGAGGCAACGCAGAAAATGTGTGAATTGGTAGAGAATGGCGCGCTTCCATGTTACTTACTAACGAAATCGATATTTGAAAACAAATTCCGGTACTCTCATATGTTCATATAGCTTGATTTAATAGGATTTATTTCACTATTCAGTGGTAATTTCGAGACTCGAATATTTAGTCCATTTCTGTGAGCAGAGAGCTTATGCGAAGATTTCAATAAAAAAATTGGTTATCATTTTCGGGTGGTTTTTGGTCCTTCCTTTATACATCCAAACTTTATTTCAATCCATTTACTAGTAGTTTCTTACTTATGCATTTGTATCGCTTGTTAGCTGCAGATTGTGTAAAGGGATATGCTTTAGGTTCTGGGAGCAAAAACTGCGTTGCTTGATGCGCATGGTTGTGGTGGGAAATGGTAACACCGAGATGGATTTGCATGCACTGGCTGTATTTTTGAAAATTTGCTCACCATATTCAAATCTGAAAAATACTACTGCAGTGGATTCATCTGGTTTCAGTGTTGATAGAGTGAGAAACACTAGTGCCCTTCCTGGTAATATTTTATTAGTATATGAACAAATTTTTTTTCGCATAGGGCTTATTCTGTAATATATCATTATTGTGTAAAAAAAAAAAAGAGAACGTCTTCTGCCAGGTCATCTTTTACCCCCACATGAAGAACAGCAATCAAAGACAGTTTTTGATGCCTCGCGAAATATTAGCTTGGAAGATAATGATAAAGAAAGTGAACAAGAAGAAGCAGAACAGGTTTGAGCAATTTCACACTTCTAAAATATAGACTGTTTGAAAGTTGAGAAGAAATTATTGGAAAGCATTCACAAATATTAGCACATCTCTACCTGTAAATTCTTTACTTCATGAAAAGTAACTATAATAGAAATAATATGAAGTGAAGCTGTGGACTTCCATGACGACGACATGTTGAACGAGTTGTGGGAAGAGTAGCTCACTTTTCGTAAATGATGAAAAGTTGCGTTAAAAAGAGTAATCTTGCATTATGCTTTATAGAACCTTGTTCTGGATGAAACTTTTTTGCATAAGATCATGGAAGATATGAAAATGTTAGACGAAGAAGAACCCGATTTCGACAAATTGCTCATACCTTCTGAACGATTTCCAACAACTGGCTGGCTGCAGGGAAGGTAAGAGTAGAGATTGGTCTTTTTGTTCTTGGTATTTGTATCTCTTTCTACTTTCGAAATTTTCTAAGCTATAATGCTGCAGCAGACTTTTTCTCTTTTTCGATAATCATTCATTCCTGCAGAGCTTTCAAGATGTTGAAAATGGTGAAAATTTCTAGATTTATTTGGGCGGAATATACAGAACTGCTGCAGAACAATGGTCCAGAAAGAGAGCGCAGCATTCTTCAATACATAAAGCGTTGCACCGAAAGTGATCCAAAACGGAAATTTGTCAGTTTTCGCTATTCTCATTGCTCATTTATTAGTATGGCATTCGCTTTCCCTAATCTATTCTACTTTCCTAAATCTACAGACTTCAGCATATTCTCTAAAAATTCCATTCTAGAATCTTTAATCTTTTGAGAGAATTATCCACACGTTTAAAACGTGTTAAGCAAACTTTAACGTCCTCGGTATTGCAAACGTGATTTGAATTAATTACTTCCCTTACTAAACATTTGATGAAACAGCTCTATGTGTGTATGTATTCGATTTTATGAGTAGTACCATTTCAAACTTTGTAGTCACTCTACCATTGGCTTGCGCGTTGCATGTTTTCATCAGTAGCAGCAATTCGTACTGCAACCTGTCGTCTGCTAGTGATGCTGTGCTTTGAAATCAACAGCGACGGTGAAGCACAAATTGGATCTCCTGTGGACATAGCTCTAGTATTGCAAAAGTAAGTTGCCTTTCTATTTATTAGGTTATTAGTTCTGTGGCGGGATTATTTGCTTCGAGGTTCGGTAAAAAATGATATACATTGAGATTCATCAGATTTCACTAGATTTCAGTCTATTTTGTACGTTATCGGAAAGTTTTCCTTTTCTTATATCGCAATGCTTATGTCGACGATATCTAGTCGGGAAACTAAAAATTCAAAAGATCAAGTTTTGGAATAGGGCAGGTGCTGGCTTTTTTTATGATTTGGCGTGTGACTTTGAAACTGTCTCAATTTTGAAGGTTTAAATTTAAATTTAAATATGCTTTCTATAGCAGTATCACTGAATTTAACTGACACTAGCTCTTTCAAAGGAGTTTAGTGTTATTAAAATCTGAAGTTCGCGAGATTTAAGATGCTTCTGTTTCTGCCCCATCTTTACTCTCAAAAGCTGATTCTATGACCATACTCTTATTTTCGCTGATGACAATTTGCTTCAGTCTCAACTGAAAGTTTATTCAGGGTACTATTATGGATGCGGAAAATTCGGAACTTCTCGGCTGATACTATTGATGAATACTTTTGTTTGGTGCGAACTCTACTAACAGTAAGCGAAATTCACAATGTTCTAGTAACGAAACCAATTGAATTCCATGTTGATATCGTGAAGCGAGTTTTGTTGGTATGTTCTGATTTTTTTTTTTTTTTTTTTTTTTTTTCTATTTGTGATAAGGAAATTATTAGCAAACGCGGAACTTATATCAAGACATTTAATAAGTTGTTTAGGGATACTGATGGGACACTTTTTTCATTATAGTGTTTACAGGCAAGTTTGGATATACGTTTGCGTGAAGTGAACGGGCCACCGGGAGATCTTTCAACTGGAATTCTGTTGCATCATCTTATTCGTAAGTTTATTTTCGTAATGCAAAAAAATGCACTACTTGCCAGAAAAGCTTTTATATGCTTGCTTTCTATTAAAGTAAATGAACAGGAAAGTAAGTGTACCTAATAATTCGACAAATTAACTTCAGCAGTCGATCACTGAAACAATGAAATAAACTCATAAAGATAGCTAATCAAATGTTTTCTCATAAAGTCAAATGTTCAGGCTACTTTGAGATGAATGACACTGTTACCTATCTCATATACTGTTTCAGATATATTGAATTGTGTGATGAAAATGGATAAGCAAGGTTGGAATTTGCTTTATGAATCAAGTCCTGTTATACTTCCACTTCTGCTTCGAGCTGCTTGCGCACTTAAACAAGTTACTATTCATCGTACCTTGTAAGTTCATAGTGCCATATTCTAACTTTTACATCAGAAGTATAGTGTTACTGAAATGTTGTAGAATGGTAAACACCTCAAGTGACAGTGCTGTATTTCCAGTTATGTAAATGAATCTGTCAAAGACCTTAGTGTGCTGCTGATGCGCATTGCACTGAAACGGCCAATCTTAGTGCTGAAGGAAGCAACACGCCGAATAGGAGCTCATTCGCAAGAACTGCGTATACAAGCTTATCTTTTATCAGTCATCAGTGATATCATTTATCCATTACTGAAGAAAGAGGAAGATTTCTTAATACAAATCGAGAAGGATGCACTCCAGGAAGATTACTTACAAGGCAGAATGCTAGGTAATCCATACAAGAGTAGTGATGCTGGCATGGGTCCTCTGATGAGGGATATCAAGAATAAAATTTGCCGAGACTGTGAGTTGGTCGCACTGCTGGACGACGACACTGGAATGGAGGTAACTTCTTCAGCATGAGATTTTTCTTATTTTGCTTACAACTGGGTTGCGGCTAGCTATGTCTTATTCTCACTTTGCTTTATCATCCGAAATCTTTCTTACGCTGTTGCTATTAAGGTTTGCTAGCACTAAGAGAATGGAGATAAATTGGCATGAAAGGAAGAAGAGGAAAAAGTGGTGTTAGGCGCTAAGAATAATAATTGCAAACGTTAGATTCTCTATAACTTGCTTCCATCCTTTCTATACCATGGTAATGCTACGTATTTCTTCATTTTGCAGCTTCTCGTGAATCAACAAATTATTGCCCTAGACCTACCGGTTAATGATGTTTATGAGAAACTGTGGCGGTCTGATCATCACGGTCAACCGATGATTATCGTGTATCGGATGCGTGGTCTTCTTGGTGACGCGACAGAACCCTTCATAAAAACATTGACCGACACGAATGGTATGTTTAACAATTTTAGATAGTTAATCTGTCTATGTTATTGTGAATCCTAAGGAGTTGTAATTTGTATTTCTCTAATGTTCTTTTATGAACAACGGTGTATTGTTAGCTTTCAGCAGAAGTGAGAAAGAAGAAAAATCTAGCTCTCACTCGTTTTTTAATAAACCAGTAACAGATGCTTTTAACAAATGGTAACATATATATTCTCTGTAACATCCAGGGAATGATTTTATAACTTTTTGATAGTTTCTTCCGAAAATAGAATTTGTCAAAATATTCAGCTATCTCAGTCTACTTAAATTCAATTTCAGTCAAGGAGAAAGTAGACGATAGTCAGCTTCGTTTGGCTAGTGCCGTAGGCTTTCCGATACGCGCCTTTGCAACCATTTTACCGATACTGGACAACATTGAACTAACTGGAGGGGGCATAATATTGTTGCGAGAACTGCATCGATTGCTTACGTACTGCATAAAGGTAATACATTTTTGGAAGTGTAAAGTAGTAAATTTAAAAGTCAGGTTACATAAAACTGGTGAAGAGAATAATCAGTTCCAAGAAAAATTTTTTTTAGGTAGAGAGAAATCGTGAGCAACTGATTGAACATGGCGGTATTCGAAGATTTTTGCATGTTTTCGAAGTGGCTTATAGAAGCGGCATTAAAGAAAAATCGATTGAAGCCATAGCTTTGCAGTATCTCGAACTTAGTAGGATTCTCCTGGTTGATGTTCTCGCTACCGATCGGATCGAAAAGGTGTGTTTTTTACCCTTCCTTTTAAAGCCATATATTTATTACATTGCAGTCTATTGGTGGCGCGAGTTTTGAGCAGATGTCATGGTTGCTAGAACTTTCAATGGGCAGCGATGAAGAACTTTCAGCATCATTACTTGAAGCGGTGACATCCATTGCACCGAACCTTTGCCTTGGTAATGCCGAAAGTATGGATGCTTTGGTCGAGACATTTCGGCCGTGTTGTCATTGGGATGAAATTGGTTCGTTCTACATTATTTTGTTATCATAACATGCAAGCTTCATATTTTTATGAAATTGGATGAGTTGATGCTAATCAGACACAACAATCAGGAAATGATGGAATGTGCTGTCCTGTCACTGATTTGCTGCAGTTTGTCTATGTGCTGCTTACGGAATTATTCTCTAAAAAGTTCACTAAAATACCGATGAACAATCTGATTAATTCGATTGTGGTTTACAAAATGATGAAGTCACCAAAAAAAAAAAAAAAAAAATATGGAGTAAAAGGAATCAATGTTATAGATAGCGATCGAACAATTCGAGATCGAGTGGTACAGAAGGTGGAAACATTGTGCAAAATAACGAGCGCTATTCATGATAGTGCATCTGGACGGATTCTTAAGAAGAAAATGATGGATGCTGGATTGATTGCAGATGCATGCAGATATCTAGCAGAGAATCATCCACCCATATTCAATGTATCTGTAACGGGACCCGAATGGAAGTATTTTTTGTCAAAGCCTTCGCTAAAATATGTTCTAAAACTAATGGCTGGCATGGCACGAGCTCATAAACCTTCGCAGGTATCACTCTTTTTATTATAACTGGGAGATTATTTGTCATGAGTGAGATTTGTTATAGTACAAAAAAATGCCCCTGTAATGTTTGTTTGTTTGCGTTGAAATATATCCTTTTCGTAGATTGTTATGCATTTTTCCGGTTGGACTATTTACAAATATCTGTCAACTTCATTTGTTATTATCTTTGCTTTGATGCGTTGTTTTGACTGTTTTTTTGTAATAGTGAATAGCTAATTTAATAGCTTCGAGTTATAATGAAAAAGTTTAAGAGCTTTTTTGTGATCCCGTAGTCATATGCAGGATTTCGAAAATATTGAATCACAGTTGTTTAGTTCGAGAACTTTGCTGTTTCATTACATTATTTCTCTCGGAATAAGGTTGTCTTGAATATGATTCTGACTGACATCTAGTTTGTTACCCTCCTATCAAACAATTTTCTGATTCTTTTTTCAAATAAATTAAAGCTTAAAAAGCGCAAAAATCAATGGTATGCTGTCTTTCGAACAGTTGCTTCCAAGGGCTCATAAGAGAGAAATCGACATAGTTTATGACTGCGATCCATTTTTACAAACATTCCTGTATCGAACTTTGCTTCATCCGCATGATCAAATCGTTGTGACAGTGACGTTATTTTTGCAGGAAGCAATTGCTGAAAATTCTTTGCCCATATTACATCGTTTGGAACAAATTTCATCAGCTGAACATATTGGAACATTGGCTGAAAATGTAATGGAAGAGTTGAAGAAGAATGATCAAGTTGCTGTGCAGGTACTTATCAAATTTGAAATCTCAGGAGTTAGATTTTTAAAATATTAAGAAGATTCGTTATTCGTCCTCATATAAGTTTTGTGATTTAAACAGCTTGTTTATATTTTGGTGTTACAACCAGTTTATGATTGAAGATTGAAAAAGTTCGTCAAGAAACGAAAGTAAAGAAGCGTCAGATGGCAATGGCTATGAGGCAAAAACAGCTTTCGAAAATGGGTATGGAGATCGGCAAAAAAGGACAAGTGAAGGTAAGTTATTCTGTGTTTTTTAATGGGGGTTAACAATTGCATGCTATTATTTCTTCTTTTTGCTTTCATAGCTCGATTTTTTTTTTTAGCATTGTCGGCTATCCTGGAATAAATATTGGAGCTCCTTAATATTTTGATAGCACATGTTTTTTTTTTTTTTTTTTTTTTGTATCGGTGGTCATTGAATCCTTCGGTTTATGAATAAGAAAATAAAATATATTTCATGTAGGATTAAATAGCCATCCTTGCAAGGTAAAACTGAAAGGAGTTAACTAACGTAGAGCAATTCAAAACCCTTTTTTATCCTAAACGAGAATTGTTATTTTTGCTTGAGGGATAATCACACTTCTTTCAGGTGTCTGCTCGCAAATTGGTCAATGAATCGCATTCATTGGAGAGTGTATCAGACATTAGTATTTGTTGCATATGCCGAGAAGCAATGGACGCTAGTGCAAAGATTATGATGGTCAGTTTGCTTCTCTGTGGACACGATTTTATTACCTAGTTCTGTTTGGTTTCTATGGATGGTTTTATATTGAAATATTTTTATTTACTCTTGAATTTATCTATATCACAGTGAGAGAATTAAATTATGTTTGAAAGTAGTCATGAAAGCTGAGAGAATTTCTTCATCTTTATTCAATATTTATTTGCTTACGGACTGTATAAATATCTAGAAAGAATATCATCTTGAAGGATATTAAAACTGTATTACGGATCTCTTAGTGGCTAGTTTATTCACCGATGCAATATGGAATTTATTAGGAATAATAGGACTCATCTACTCTCTGGAATATAGGCATGATTTGAATAGGAACAATTTCCGATATAGTGCAGATAATAAAATGATGAAAACAAAATGATTAGTAATTTAAAATTTTTCAACTATTTGAGTCATTGTTTTGAATTTTTCTAAATTTAATCATTTTGTTTCATCATTTTCTCCGTATTTCCTTTTTCTACCGTATCATTTTCATCCGTTCTGTCTGTCTGTATATTATTGCCTGCTTTTTTATTTCCCCCTTCTAGGTATATGCATTTGCAAGCCGACTGAATCTAAAAGAGAACAAAGTAATTAACGGTCGAAATTACTCATTTACAACAGTGTCACAGATGAATCTAGTTCATCTGGATTGTCATTCCATAGCTGTCAGGTATTTTTTTGGTTGTTCAACTTTTCCAATACTTTTTGGTAGCTAATAATAGAATTAAACTCTTAGTAGGTATTCTTTCTCATTCTGCGAAGATATTTATTTTTTCAACAGAATGGCTGGTTCACGGAGCGAATGGGCGAGTGCAGCACTGCATAATGCCAATACGAAATGTAATGTTATCATGCCGATTTGGTCAAAGCGAGTGAAAGATTCAGATATGGAACACTCCTTCCAAAGGTGTTTTTGAAGGAACACCATTTTACTAGACTTGAAAATTGTAGGCGTCAAATGGTTCGCTAATAGAAATTCACCAGAATTCCACTCTTTTTTTCTTATGTATGAGTGATAAAGGCTAGTAATGTCGAAGTTGATCATATCGCAAATTTCTTATGAATTGAGAATACAGTGCAGCCTATTGGTTCGACAGTACGAATTTTTGAAATTTAGGAGATTACACAGAATAAGCTAGGCTTCACTTCAGAACGTTCGTAACTAATGTCTTTGAAGCTTTTGAATTGTTGTTGCTTCGCCACCCTATAAGCATCGGGTTTCCTTTTCTAACCTTTTATTTAAACTTCCAGAATTTTTTCATATCTTTACATTCTACCTTGTGCACTAAATATCTATTTGGGTTAACTGAAATCCTCATTACTCATTTCCAGGTTATCAACAGATTTGGAAGTAGCTGTCGATTGTGATACGGTAAATTTAGATACCCTCACGCTGGATATAGCAGAACTGCTGGATCGCTTTGTCAAATTCCGTTCATTTTCGGCTCTTTCGCATGGTGGTGGTCGTGAATCAAACATGCAGTACATGGCTGTTTTAATTCTTCTAGTACAATATTTGAAAAAAGTGTCGCCATCCTCTGAACCTGGAGAAGCTCATTCATTTATTCATCAGATCAGTATCAGTTTGGTAATGGACACTGCGGAGCAGTGGAATGATAAAAGATTGGATTTGTTAAAAAGCTTGCAAGAGTCCAAGCGATCCTGGAAAGATGCAAAACATGAATTGCTTGTCTGGACAGCCGTTGATTACTATCAAAATAAAATTCTTCAGGTAATTTTTGCATGAAATCCTAGAGAGCGAGGTCTGGGAGAGCCGAAAAGCCTACTGCTAAATTGGGTAGTAAGTTCTGAATCTCGTTGTTCTGAAGGCACTGTGAGGAATTTCCGTCCGTGATATTTCAGTTCGTAATGAGACAAGTTCCAGTCGGCTTCAGATTTTCTTTCGTAAAAGAAGCGAAGTGGAACACCTTTAAAAGCATTAACATCTTATTTACGTTTCAGTGTAGAACTGATGATCGCACTCAACACATGCGTGAAAATATAATCAGAATTATGGAGAACTGTTCCAAATTCGTTAGTTATTTCGACTCCGAACTTTCACAGTGTGGAAGTTATGACGAATTAATGAAAGCAATTGGTAAGCGTTAGCTTCACTTTTAGATTAATGCAATCTTTTATGGAAAGCGGTGTGACCAACTTTACAGCACCACAAAACATGACCAGAGTTTCAGATAAGCCAAGGGAATCCCATGCATGGAATAAAATATAGTTAGGTAGTTCGAATGTGATTGAAATTTTTTGACGATTATTTACTTGTTCCAGGAGGTTTGTACACCGCAGTTGTAGTCTCTGCAGTACAAGTATGACAAATTAGTGAGAAATGGATGACGTTTTGGCTTTTTAGATGAACGTAATGAAGTAAATAAATTCACTATTTTCAGATATCGATGTTGGTGATGTTATCCTCGAATAAGAAAACTTTTTGCTGTTGCTGGTGTTGGTCCGTTCTTTTCATCCATCCTGCTCAGCTGACTAATATTCAATAATTGCGTACAAATTTAACTAAGGAGTACTTGGAAGAAAAATTCACATGAAATCTGGAAAGTCCAAAATTGTTATCCTGCATAGGGCGAATTTCTTACGAATTTAACTAGGAAAATTGTGTCCTTAACAGCATGTATCCTTGACCAGTAAATTTTCATGAATACGGGCTTTGATTCATTTTTGTATACATATGATCATCATCCTTTTTGCTTTAAGTATGTCGTATTTAGAACTCATTTGAAACGTCTTGATATCTTCTAACCGTTCTTTCCTTCAAGGAATTTTGTAATTTCCATCCGGTAATGCGATGGTTTTCGGGTCAGGAGGATGAGTTTAAATTTTTTAAGTTTCAAAGAATTGATTTTATTTAACGTTTAAAATTTTAGGCAGAATGTGATAGTCACTCTGTAAAGATAGCTGTGGTAAAATTTTTTGACTAAAAGAGCGAACTACAAAACTTAACAGAATGAGCTGAAAATGTGGGAGACTGATAACCGTTGCTTTCAAGTAAACCGATGATTTGTGTTTTTTTCTTATATATATTTGTACTTCTGAAATTGTTTGAAATAAATCGTATGTTTCTTTTTTGAAGCGGTATGGGACATCATTGGCTATTGTTTTGCCAAGGGTTGAGTTGGATAGGATTGATCGAAAAATAGGTATATTTCGTGAGAAATTAAGATGTAAGGGTAATAATCATTTCAAGTTATGGAAATTTTCGTCACTTGTACATACACAGTTGCGCTGATAGAATGGATATCAATTCTCTTTTGTGATTAAAATTACTAAAATTGCTGGATGTTCAGTAACGTTTCAAGTTTTAATTGTGGGCCATGATACTGTGGAACTTTGCAAGCAATGAATCTTGCATAAGGACTAACCCTCGCAGGAATATGACAGTAATCATTAATTTATCCTGAAATTTAAACATATGGTATCCTTTCTCCATTTGTTCCTGATGATATCCAGTAAAACACCAATTTTGATAACCTTCCTTGCCGAGATTACAGATTTTCATAACGGTCGATGATGTAAATAGCGCGGGAATAATTGATTATTTGAATCTTTTTAATTGTAAGGGATAATTGTATGTGTGTTTACTCTTCATTATGGTTATTTTACTGTAAAGGATGTATTATATGACACAAAACGAGAACATCCTAAGTATCATTTACAATGGGAAGGACAATTATTGTGTGACAATTAGTTGAGAGCATTCCTTTTATTTCATATTTCATGAAAGATTGCATATTTTTATAAAAATATTCGAGTATTTGATAGTGTTGAATGATTGAGATTGTTTTTAAGTAGTCTTTGAAATACACATGTCATCATCCTCCGACGAAGAAATAATCGTACGAAATCCGTACATCGCGATTGCAAGTAATGGACGACGTAGTGGTCGTAGGTCACATGTATCACGTGAACAGGAGTCGAAAAATCGAGCATTGGAAGAAATGAAACGAGCACGTGATGCTGGCAGTGTGCATCGAGTAGATGTATGTTTCTTTCTAAACTTCCATCAAACTGCAATCTACAATACAGTTAGACTTTGAAAAATTAAAAATTGTCGTCGTTTATTATTTCTTCACGTGTTGTTTATTTTAGGTGGCAAATTTGATAAAGCCTGTGTATGAAGAAGTGGATGAGGAGGAATATATGAGAATTGTACAAGAACGACAGAAGGACGATTTTGTTGTTGATGATGGTCCTTGTTTAATTGAAGTTTCGCTTGATTTAGTTTTGATATCATAAAATCTGAATCCAGAGAAGATTTTAGTAATTTGAATTTATACTTGATTGTTTTTTCTGCATAATAATGCTTATGAGTTCTTCGTTAAAACAGCTTTAAGAAATTCAAAAAATTTTGATAATTCTCTTTCCAGATGGTAGTGGCTATGTTGATCATGGCATTGATTTTTTTGACGAAGGACAACACAGCACAACAAAAAAAGTTAAAAAATCAAGGGAGAAACAAGGTAGAATGTTTAATTTGTCATAAAATTGTCAAATAGATAATTATGATAATTTCAAAACTTCGCAATCCAAATTAAGTTTTTTTTTTTTTTTTTTGTTGAGATTACTACTTTGAAATCATGAAAAAGAATCAGGTTTATTGCTCATGGCTTTCTTTTCAGATAAAGCAAAAAGGAAGGCAATTGATGACTTTTTTCATGCTTTGAACACAAAGAAAGTGAAAGAAGAGGTTAGTTTCTCGTTATTCTACAACTTTATTGTGAAAAGATATTAGGAAGGCGTTAAACTTGTTGTATTGTGGCTTACTTACCTAACTGTATGAAATAAATTAGTGGATCTGCCCGCTTAAATCTATACGCAAATGTATTTTCCTAACATTACTTTTACAGAATGCAGTAACTGTGGTTGATGACCCAGATGTAGAAGCATTACTTAACGAATGTGATTTGTCGAGCTTTTTAAAGGAAAATGCAGTTAAAAAAGTGCGTGATTTGAAAACCGACAATGTGTTGTGGATTAGGTTTGTATCTGCAAGTATTAGAGGATTGCTGGATTTAACATTAGCGACCTTGAAGTCTTCAATATTTTAGTTTTTTTGAAATTAGAAATAATTTTTCTTTTACTTAGTTGATCCTGATTATTCTCAATCTTTAAAATTTAACACTGGTTCAAGCAGGAAAAGTAGAATGATAATCATGAATTATTCTGCTTTGTTATCTTGCTTTTAACTGTTTATCTATTCAGCTCGTCGTGTAACTGTCTTATTTTTAGTTTAAATTTTCAAGAGATTAAAGAACTAGTTTTGCAGGAACCAATATCTTAAGGACTCAGAAACAGCATCACAGTTGATGGAATCGAAAGAAGTCGACGAATACAGAGAACGTTTGAGTGTGACTGCACTGCAGTCTCCGCCAACGATTGACTCTATATCTCCAGAAAGAGTTGAAAAGGTGTTCAACAAAGGATTTATGATTATCTGAGATAATCAAAAAAGTCAAGTTGTAGTAGAGGATGGTGTTAAGGAATAATAAATGCCTGATTTTCAAAAAAGGAAATCAAATGAATGAGAACTCCTATGTTTGGGTGCTGTACTAGTTGTTTTCCTGACAGCCAGTGGTTGCGAAAGCCATCACAATACTCTGTCCATCCATTGCATTGGTTTAGTTTTCTATGGTTGAAATGGGTAGAAAACCAATTATGGTATAAAATGAAATTTTTTCGTTCGTAAATGTAGCTGCCAAATATGAAATGGAAAAATGTTACTTAAACACTTGGAATGAGAAGTTATTTTTTTTGAAACGCAGGAATCTGAACATGAGTCTATACGTACGAGTAATTTTGTGGATGTGCATTCTGTTATCAATAAATATGTCGATAAATGCATTGTGGAGGAAGTGGTACAGCCAGAAACATCTTTCATCTGGGCAGATAGGTATTATTATTTTTTTAACTTGGTATGTAGTAGAAAAAGCGTAAAATAATACACTTAACATCCTATTCGTTTATTAAATTTTTTTCTGCCATTTGACGAATCCAGGAAGGATACACCGGATGAAGAACCTATGAAAAATAGTGTTGCTGCTACATTTGGCTCTTTTATGCACACAAATTCAGAAGAAGAATCGGTACTGCGTTTTTACTGGCTTGATGCTTTCGAAGATCCCGTTAAGATGCCAGGTTTACTGTTCTTTTTTTAACAGTCCGTTGGTTACTGTAGAAGTTCACTTTGAATTTTTTCTCCTGCAAAAATTGATATATGATATCATGATACTGGAATGAACGTAAATATGATAATTGAATATTTCCCAATAACTTTTTCAATTCAGTTTTCAAAAATATATGGGTTTATTAAATTGATGAAACAACATTCTCTTGAGCAGATGGTTTGGACATTTTAGTATAAAGTAATACGTAAATTCGAAAGACTACCTTTTTTGGGTTTACCGATTTCTATTTTAATTCTTCTTTTGAAATTTTTATAATGAAGTTCCCTGTAATATTCGTAGTTTAGTTCCTGCAATTACTTCTTTCTTTTTAGGAACAGTTTATCTTTTTGGTCGATTGATCAACGGTGGTATTTCCGAAAGCTGCTGCGTGGTTGTCAAGAATATATGGCGACAAGTTTTTTTCTTACCTCGTGAGAAGGTTCAGAATAATTCATGCCCATTTGTATATCTTATGTACTAATTGTTTCAAATGTTTGATGATGTCAACTGTAGATATCTTGCTTTAATCATTCACCTTAATTATTCGCGAACGGGCTAAATTCCTGCAGATTTTTCTGAAATATTGTATTTTCAGCGGCTAATAAAGGAAACACAAACCGATGAAGTGGACTTAATGCAAGTCAATGAAGAAGTGCAAAAAATACTCAAATCGATGGGAGTTAAAGTTGTCAAATGCAGGGTTAATCTTCCTATTTGTATTTTATAATTTATGGTTCAAACTTTCTAATAAAGTGCATTTTAAACATCACATCATTTTACAAGAATGAGAACGATCATGTTTTGTCAACGCAACCGTTGTTGTCTTCATAATTTTAGAATAATCAAGTTAGCCTAAAAACTATCGCACTTCTCCATATAAAGTTGAAATGGTTTGAACTGTCAACGTGGAGACGGGCAATGTAAACGGCTAAATAACTATTTATTTTCATTTGCTTTCCATGGTGTTGACCGTGGTAACTTAAGTTGGGATTTGTACAGGATTTAATTTTTTAAAATTTTTTCAGCCATGTGAGAAGAAATTTGCATACAACGATGGAGTCGTGCCGCAGAGTGCTCAAGTTCTTGAAGTGCATTACAGTGTAAGTTCACAAAACTTCCGTGGCTTGATTTGGTATCCGTTCTAAATTTCAAAAGTTAATATCAGATGTTGCACTTCAGATATGTCCTCTCCGTTTTCTAAAACTGTCGTCGTTGGTACTTCGTATATAAAGAACTGGTAGAACAATAAGATGTTATATTCATTTGAAAAAATGTAACAAATTTGTAGTTTAATGACCCGCGATTGTCAACGGATCTTAGTGGAGAAACATTCAGTCATGTTTTTAATACAACTGCTAATGCTATGGAAAGATTGTTGGTTGAAACGGGCATGAAAGGACCTTCATGGATAGAAATTTCTGGCTGCGGTATATTAGAGTTTTGTCAATAATTTCTCCATCATTGCCTTTTCGTATTTTAGAAATTTATTTATTATTTATTTCATTTTGAAAAACAACAGTTCACTGCCGATTTTGGAACCTGAATCATCAGTTTTGGGAGAACTTTTATAAATCATTAAATGAAGTAGAATTTTTCAGATGTCTCTTCTCTTCAAGTAAGTTATGTAAAACATGAATTTACGGTTGATATGGAACGAATGAAATCAATTTCTATAATTGACTGTTCAGACTTACCGCCAGACCTGAATTTGTTAACAATGAACGTAATCACAACTGTCAATCTTAAAAAGGAAAGCGAGGTACAGTTGATGATTTTTTCCCTGAAATTTCTAGTCGAAAAGTTTCTGAAAATTTTTTTCTTTTAAACACCAGCTTTCAGATTGTTTTAATCTCTTGCATATTTGACCGAAAATGCACAGTTGGAAACCCTACGTTAAATCGAAGTCTTTTGGAACGTTTCTGCAGTAAGTCTTCTAACATGTTTAACTATTAATGTGAATTTCATCAAAGGAAATTCTCCATAACCCTTCATTACATGAACTACTTTACTTTCTCCAGATTGAAACTAACCGCTGTAGAAGTCATTATTTTTCCTTATCACTAAATTTCATTAAAGCATTTTCTTCAATTTAAAAAATTTAATTTTATTTTTCAGTCCTTACAAAACCAACCCTTTCTGCTTATCCATTTGATCTTAAAATAAATCTGAAACAAGTCGGGATGGATACTGTTGTTTACGAGACAGCGAATGAGCGTCACTTGCTTAATCATTTCTTGTGTAAATTGCAAAATTTGGATCCTGATGCGTATGCAGTAAATTTTTTCTCTTATTTTTGAAATTTTATGAGTGAAATTAGAATTTCAGTTACCCCAATATGTTTGCCCGAGATCTGTGAATTCGCCTTTCTTTTATTTTGTATTCGAAGTGATATAAAATACACTTTGTATTTATTCAATCTATTGTGAAGAAATGTTCTATTCACCATGAATTTGAAGCATTTGGAGAATTTCGTTAAATATTATTAATATAGAGAAATTTACTAATTCATTTTTTGAACTAATAAAATTTGATCTTACATAGGGGCACGATTTAGCGGCTCAATTTGCTATATTGTCTTCGCGTCTAGAAAAACTCGGTATTGCTCATTGGTCACGTTTGGGCCGTTTGAAGCGTTCAATTACAGTTAGACAAGCAGCTCAGATGAAAACTTCTCAATGGGAACTGACAGCTGGACGTTTGATTCTAGATAGCAGGTGATATTTGTGATAGCGCTTCAGTAGGAAATGTGAGCACAACCGCTGCAATATTTCTGTCAACGTTACAATGGCTAAGTATCTGCATAGTGAGAATTGAAAGTCGTTAGACTCTGATTTTTTGCAGCCAACTACTGTGGATTCTTTTTTTGGAAATTGTGTTGAACTTCTGACTAACAGTGTCTTTAGATAAATTCTGTTTTTTCAGATTATCAGCTATGGAACTGGTGAGAATGCGAAGCTATGACTTATCTGATCTTTCATCTGATTTGCTTGGAATAAACCATCACTTTGCAGTGAAGCAAGACATCTCTGCACATTTTGCGTAATTCTTTCAGTTGTTTCGAATTTATTCTTAATTCTTAATTTTAATATTGAATTGGTCACTTAAGTCCTTTCGTTTGAAGAATGTTAATTTCCTGGAACATAGATAATTCAACGATTGATAGGTTAGCCAATCAATATATTTGGTTTTATCACTGATAACGCTCGTTATGCTCTCCAGTTATAGTTGAACTGCTCGTTGATAGGTCGTTTGTACTAAATTGCATAATGGTTCTAATAGTTTGATATATCAACTGTAATTTATTGCAAATGTTGCGCAAATTGATTTAAGGAATTCAACACAACTGATCAGATTTATCAACAGTACTTGGATGGATGCTTGGTTATCCCTTGCGGTTATTGCTGAGCTCAATGCTTTACCGTTATTTATTCAAATTACTAAAATTGTGGGTGGTGTACTGGTGAGGATGTTTTCAAGACATATTGTGAAGACAAAAAATTGATGTTAGATGCTCAGCATTTGAATTTTTCATCTGAAATTCAATTTAATTAATAATCATTATTTCCGAGATTATTTCCTTGCTTTAGTCGAGAACAATGTTGGGTGGACGAGCGGAACGAAATGAATATTTATTATTGCATGCATTCAACAAAGCTGGTTATGTGGCACCTAATAAGTATCAGTCAGATTCCAAGAAAAAAAAACAGTCTGGATTGAAAGATACCAAAAGTATAGGCAATAGTCATTCGGAAGAGTATAATAAAATGCCGCAGAATCGCAAGGGACAATATGCGGGTGGTTTGGTGTTGGATCCAAAAATTGGTTAGCTTTTTATAATATAAAATTTGAGTCATAGATTTTGAAAAGGTTTAGTTTTTTTAAATTACTATAGTCAATTCTCAAGTGGATTTAATTTGTAAAATCGGTTTCTTTTTCAGGTTTATATGACACATTTGTATTACTATTGGATTTCAATAGTTTATATCCAAGTATCATTCAGGAATATAACATTTGTTTCACCACAGTTGATATGTCCAAAAAGGTTTGTTGAAATTGTCCCAGAATTTTAAGGATTCTCGCAGCATTGGTATGATTAGGAAATATTTTGCATAGGATCCTCTTTTGTAATCCAAGATTTTTCTGGGTCAAGACAGGCTATTTGTAGTTCCAATAAATTATAGGACAAAAATGAAATGCCAGAATTGCCAAATGATACAAATGAAGGTATACTGCCTCGTGAAATTCGATCTTTAGTGGAAAGAAGACGTGATGTCAAAAGGATGATGAAATCCGAAAAGCTTACACAGCAACAAAGGCAGCAGGTAAAACTTTATCGCTATTCCCTATTAGTTTCTTCAGTAGATAACATGAGGTTATGAGAGCATTAGTTATCGGATTTTAAAGTTTTTGTCCTTCTTGATTCAGTCAAGCTCATGGTTTTCACAAGATCAAACACTGAATTACTTCGTTATATTTATTAACCGTTAAGCTGCTCCAGATTATTTGATTTGACGTATTAAATAAATGATATAAAGAATAATAATTTTATTGTTATTCTTTATATCATTTGTAGTAGATGCGCAGTCATTCTTTCTTCTGTTTGTCGCTGATTAATCCCTTCGTTTCTATTTTCAAATGGTTTTCTTAAGTGATAGTTTTTTTTTGTCAAAAAGGGATACTCTCTTGGGATTTTATACAAGGGTATTTCCAGTATGATATTCGTCAAATGGGATTAAAGCTAACAGCTAATAGCATGTACGGATGTCTCGGATTCCAACAATCGCGTTTTTATGCGAAACCACTTGCTGCATTGATAACGGCTCAGGGACGAGAAGTACTTTTTTATTTATTTTTGTAATACCAATAACGCTTAGTGATTCAGTACATTGCAGTTCCCTACAGTACTACTATTATTGTCCTTTAATTTGTTGCATGATAGACCTGTAATTTCGTATACTTTGAAAACAGTCTTTTCATTCTACAATAAGTCTACTAGAAATTGTTCTGTAATTGTCCTGCAGATTCTTATGCATACGAAGGATTTGATCGAAAAGAACGGTTATTCTGTTATTTACGGTGATACTGATTCGGTGATGATCAATACCGGATTCTCAGAACGATCCGAATTGCAACGAGTAAAAAAATTGGGAAATGATGTGAGTATTTGCTGCCAAATTCAATTTTTTGATTTTTTCGTACGGCATGGTTGTCTTTAACTTCATTTATCAACCTCAGCAACAGCATTTCATTGAAATTCGGTGTTTAAGTAAAAAAATTTTGTTATGACAATTACTTGTTGTCGAAATACTGATAATCAAAATAAGATATCGAATCTTTTGGATTTTGAACTGTTGAAGCTTCTCTTTCCCATACCGGATTGCCATGACTATCTGACTTCTTTTGACTTTATTAGCCCTCACTGACGTCACTTTCAGATCAAAAAAATAATAAACCAGTCCTACAAGAAATTAGAAATTGATATCGATGGTATATTTATGAAGTTATTGTTGCTGAAAAAGAAAAAGTATGCTGGTTTAGTGGTCGATCTGAATGATGAAAGGAAAACAAAACGTGAAATTAAGGGTCTGGACATCGTTCGCCGCGATTATTCGTTCATTGTAAAGCAAATTGGAAAGTAATTTTGCATTTTCAAAATTTTTCATTAAAATAATAATGTACCTTGATGAGGTTGTTACAAGATTTTTCCAAAATTTTTTCCTTGGAATTTTTCAAATTTTTAAGCATCTTATTTCTATTTTTACAGTGAAATATTGGACATAATCTTATCAGTGGAATCACAAAATCGCGATGAAATCATTGAACAAATTCACACTCACTTGCGAAAACTGAGAGAGGAGATAGCCCAAGAAATAGTGGAAATTTCGATGTTTCAGATCTTTAAGGTTTGCTAATTTTAACTCTAAAAAAATGAACTTCGATCCTTGTATAATTCTTTTTTAGCAACTAACCCGGAATCCTGAGGAATATCCAAATATCAATGTTCAGCCTCATGCAGCTGTTGCTCAGCGACTAAATGCGACCGGGAAATTCAAATTTCATCGGGGTGATGCGGTTGGATATATAATTTGTGAGGTATTTGTTAAATCAACTGTTGAACGTTTATTTAAAGCATGTGTCTCCAAACCATCTTAGGTGGCACTTTAGTGCGATGTTTCTTTTGCTTTCCGTTGAAACCATTCGTTACTTACCCGATGGTTAAGTTGGGTAGATTCTTTGTTTTAGCTTGTTAACGAATAATGCTTTATTAGCTTGTCTATTTGAAGTATCGTGACATGGTTTGCAAACTACAGTTAGATTTCCTGCTCAGGATTTCATACCCTCGAGAATATGATAGAGTGTTCATGCGTTGGACGTTGCATGATGACTTGTTTCCTGTGTCTTATAAAATAAGGAAACACTTCGTACAAACTTTTTAACTGTACTATGGCATCATAAAATTATCTTGCAAGTTTAAATTTCAGGATGGCAGTGGGAAATCAGCTACTCAGCGTGCCTACCACTTAACAGAAGTTCAGGAAAATAAGAACCTCAAAATTGGTAAGAAAAAAACTGCTACCCATCTGTGAACAGTCACAATTTGTTGAGTTCTACTATTTTTTCAAAACATTTTGTAACATAATTCTTGGGGAAATGTGGATCTCACATTTTTTTTAAGAAGATGCTTTTTAGATTTTCATTATTATCTGGTACAGCAGATTCTTCCAGTTGTAAGCAGGCTGTGTGTTCCAATCGAAGAGTGTAATGAAGCTTGGGTAGCACAAGCATTAGGTTTGTTTATCAAAAAAACTGAAAATTTATGAATTTTTAAGAATCAAATCATGACGAAACACTATTCAGCTGTAAATCATGTTTGCTTATATTTATGTTCGTACTCTTTCGATTTAGAATATCTATTGATACTTGAAATAGTTTCCGTATTAGCGTAATAGAAGCGTTATGATTAGAACAACATCAGTATATCAACCTATATATTTCCTGGTAATGTTTTTGTCATAGGTCTCGACAGTTCAGCGTATCGGAAACATGATATGTATGAGGAAAATATGGATGAAGAAGAACAGGTTCTGAGTCTTTCACACCGCAATCTTGAATGTTGTGAACCGTTCAAGTTTGTTTGTCCAAGCGATGGTTGCGGACATGAGTTCCTTATTCGTGAACGTGTGGTACAAGATGTGAGTTTTTTTCTCGACTGTCTCAATTTGCAATTTTATTTTATATCTGATAGTCGAAGTTAGTAGAACATAAGGTCTTGTTAACTTTTTTCGAAAATTTTATGCTATGCCCTGTCCAGTTTACCACCAAAAAATGTTGCGCTGGAAGGTTTTGGATTGATGATATTGACAACATTCTCTGCATATTCTGTAAATCATGCTTACTACAGTATTTCTAATGATTTTACAGGATAACGATGGACAGAAGTTGTGGTTGAGCGAGTGTCCCGTTTGTCACAATTCTTTATTATGCTTTGGTGTATATTTATACAATCAACTGCAGTTGACCCTTGACAGAGTGATTTCTGACTATTACAAGGCAGGCTTCATTCACCAACCAGTTGCTTCTAGTTTCAAGTCCATCCTCAAAACTTTTGTAACTGTTATTTCTAGATTTTATATGTATGTGATGACATTGGTTGCGCATATCGTACGCGAACATTAGTTTTGGCATGGACAAAAGAAGGTGTTTCATGTCCGAGATGCAAAAATGGATTCATGAGAAGAGAGGTAATCAATGTGTGGTAAATAATAAAGATTGAGGCGTAAACTTACCATTTGTTTCTAATCTTCATAAATCTCCCTCATATTGGCAGTGTTCCAAGTCTACTACAAGGTATTAAAATCTGAATTCTGAACCCTCAAGTCTACTAGAAGGTTATAAAAATCTGAATTCAAATGCATAGTACTTCCATACTTCTAATTTTTCATGTCAGTACTCATCAAAACGGCTTTATGAACAGTTGCTTTTCTATCACAAGTTGTTCGATGTGACGAAGACGACAGATAACTTTACCGAACAGAGAAGTTTGCCTTCGACTTATCTTTCATTTTTACATCTTGAGATTTTTTTATAGTATGATATATTTTATGATCTGATAGTGCCTGAATAAGAAAATTATGTCCTAAGATGTATATGCACACATCATTTTTGATATGTAATGCGAAGCGGGGAAAATGTGCAGACAAACTATCAAGTAGAAAGATTCTTTTCAACTTCTGAATAGAAAAAAAAACAATAAAATGAAAAAAATTTCATTAGAGAGTTGAATGGTTAGTTCCCATCGTTGGACTAAGTAAACTATGACCACTCTCTTCGAACACAAAAACTGAATCGCTGAATCTTCTTTTTAGTGAAATTACGATGTGGAAGCGGGTGGAAGGAAGCTAATGCTCTGCTCGCTGGACTACTCTCATTATGTGATCAGTATATTGCTGATAACCAGTACAATCGTGTGTCACTTTCATACTTGTTTTCTACTATGAGACAATTGTAAATCATGCAACACACTTTTTTACTCGCTTTTTTTTCAGCCTTATGCATCGGTCTCAATCAACTAATTTGTGTATTTAAAATAAATTTGGGAAAAACTTCGACTATCCCCCTATTCCTTATGATTTGAATTTCTGCCGAAGAATATTTATTTGCATAATTCGTACTTCCCTTTGCTGAAAGATTATATAATCACTTGCAAGGATTTCAATTTTCGGTAGTGTCCCGTCCGTTACTTATGCTGGTTTAGACATAACAGACCGAGAGCTGAACGGGATTTTTCCAGCATGCTAAAATACTGGTCGCAATCACTGATGGCTGATAAAATTTGCAGGAATTTCTAATTCGATTATTTCACTATCAACAACTCTGGTGAAATTTTAAAAAAATGAAAAACGTCAGCTCGAAAAGTAACGGCAGAGGAAAACACATTGTCGGGGATATAGACTAATAATCAACAAGACATGGAAATATAGTCTTATTATACAAGGATGAAAAGAATTTGTAAAAGTATTCATAAGTGGAAGACATATTTCTTTCGGAGAAATCACCTTCTATTCTCCATAGAAGTACGGTTTCCGTTACATGGTAGTATCAATCAGGGCATCACGCATATCGCCGGTTATGGCTGATGCTTCACGATCGCCAAGTTTAAATAAGGATTCAATGACTGACAATTCTGTACTCGTCGTGTCGAGACCAGCGAAGGCGATCCAATCGTTAACACATAAGCCTGCGGCAACCAAATCCGAACCTCTACAAAAGGAAACTATAGCTTACCCATCCCACAATTAAATCTATCATCCACAATTTAAAACGGCAAAAATACGCCACAGATATTCACTGTACTTGAGGGAGTATGGCAGTATGAGTCTCAGATTTTTGCGCTAAACGAAATCATGTGTAAACTAATTTCCCTATATATTTAATATCATTTTTTCGGAGAGAATAATTTATGTAAAGAATACGCGATGTCTTTTCAAACAGCTAATTATCTCTCAAATAAATTCTTTCCAATATATAAGAAGGAAATATTGATTGCAAGGAGGAATCTTGAATTAAATATACAAGAAAGCTCAGATTCAAATAAGCGGAACCAAAACCTGTCTTTGCACAGTTCGGTGACTTTGTATTATTACTGCGTTGTGATATTGTTGCTGACATATTTTTCTACTGGCTACCTAGTACTGTGTTAAAATCTGGAAACACCGTATACGGGGGAGGGAAATATTTGAAAATACGATAGGAACTAAGCGACCTCGGGATACTGGTGGCAAGCACCATTGAGGCAAAGAATTAATTCTTAAGAGTAAACAAGTAAAACCAGATTGCCTCTGCGGTAGAGTATTTCTTAACCAACAACAGCAGTTACCTGTTAACAGTGCCTGCGACAACAGGGACTTGAATTAAGGCAGCTAATTCGCGTTGTATTTGAGGAGAAGTTTTTGCTTCTACAAGGGCTCCTTGGGAGCTAAGAACAGCATATGAACCAACCTAGAAATGGTACATAAAATAGAAGTACTAAAATAACAAAATTTTAAAGCAACAAAAAGTTGACATAAGCAAAAGTCTTTGATGGAAATCTTCCGATGATATAAAAAACGCAACTTGAAAATCTCTTAGATTTACTGATGAATAACTTACTAGAGCGTGGCTGCCCAGACTCATTCTAAAAACTTCCACTTGTAAGACTTCTTCCAGTGCCTAAAATTGTAAGAAGTAGAAATACAGGAGTAAGCAAGAACTAGAGCGAGAATGACTGCACAACAGATAAAGTATCAAGAAATACCGAATATATAAATGCAATAGAATCAATTTTACCTACTGTGAGAATCAACTTTTGCGATTGAACTATAACTATATCATACTATTTATGACAGTTCTAGCTCGACAATGTTATCTGTTGCAATACAGAAGAAATAAATCGACTCGAAATTAGTTAGAAAAATAATTTTAGGATATAAAACACAAATTAAAAAACCAGTGATACCTTTTCCGTTTCTTTACTGATTTCAGGATGCACCAATGCAACATAATCATTACATGCAATGACATTTCCCAGCGCGGACAGTTTTTCATCTACTCTCCTTACATTCACATTGTCCGGCAAACTGTAAATAGTAACACTTTATAAAATTTCATAAATTCTTCAACAAAATGCTAACCTGTTCCTGAGATGCTGCAATTCTTGATCAGTAGTATCATTAGGGACCAATAATCCTTTTCGATTACCAACTGTTACTCGTCCAACGATTCGAGTTCCAGCGATGGAGCAATGAATCACTGGGATTACGTCAGCCAGCTCACCTTCCACCACACTGAAAGCTCTCCATTTTTAAAGTCGAAAATATGTAACTAAATAAATGATTTGCTTTGATAAATGACTATAAAGAAATATGGAATTTGTTCGCTTTGTAATGTGAGAAACTATTTTCCTCTTCAATACCTACGTCTTAGGCACAACATTATTTATTCCTATGAAAACCCCCAAGAAAATTCTTCGAAGACTGCATCCATTAGAAAACACAAACTACTTCCGATGTCAAAATGAATAGGAAAAAGCCAAGACGCGATAAGGTGAGGAACAAAAGTGCTGGCTAGTAAAATACAAACAGTTATTTACCTATAAAAGTTTTCAGATGCAGCAATCCCAACCAAACAATAACTGTTAGTTAGCTTGCAAAAAACACCGACTTCATTACTTGCTTCAAATTGACAACGAATAGCCATACTTCGCTTCAATAAATTCTGTGAAAAAATGCAAAAGTGAAATCTGCAAGAATGTTAAGAATCAACAGAATTGTACATGACGAATAGAAATGACATAAGTAATACGAACATGATATAAATTTCCGGAAATCTAAAACCATTCTTTAAATGCAACCGCGCAAATAATCACTCAGATCACTAATATACTCCTTCTCTTGATATATCGAACTAACGATTCATTCCTGACATGCATCTCCAGGGAAATAGCTATCACAAATCAAATATAGCTAAATGTAAGCTTCCTGGAGAAAAAGAAGACCGATGCTAACCAACTCCATTTAATCTATCACCTAAATACCGTTATAGAACAAAAAGATATAATGTCAACTAAATCTTTTAAGAAGTAAAATTAGACCGTAAGAAGTAGTTCAAATAAAGTAATAACCATCGACGAAACTAAAAGTTCAAAGTTCAAAGCGTAAATCGCGCTGACTTATGTAATTAGCGCCATGCTTCCTGCATCTGCAAACATCACAACTATCCCATTATCAATTTTCCGCAACTGAACCCAAAATTCCTACTCATGGGACAGAAACAGTTTTTCACGGGCTGACAAACGGCTGTCATTAGAAGAGATATGATTTGGATGGCAGGCGATCGGAGTAAGCAATGAAGGTGGTTGGGTTAACATCTGGAGGGAAGGATAGTTGGTACAGTTTGATGATGTGTATCAAGTATGGGCATGATGTCGTATGCCTTGCTAATCTGTATCCACCAAATGGTGATAAGGAGGAAATGGATAGTTATATGTATCAGTGTGTCGCCCATACAGGACTTCAGGTACATTTCTTCCCCATTGTAATGGACATATCAAGCTTATGTCGGCCATTCGAGCACATCTATATGTTATGTGATGATCGTTATCCCTGCATCTTTGTAGATTATACAGAATGATTCTTTGATTGAAATCAATCCTGAACTGTTGTTCTTCGCAAAGGCCTCTCTAACTGTGATTAATAGTGATCGTAGGTTAACCGTATATAATTTTCGATTTTCCTCTAGTGTTCTCTAATTACATTGAGAGTTAAATGCAGTGATTTCCGTTTTAGTTGCACGGTATCTACTTCAGCTACAAAGTGAAGCTTGTGGTCTCCCACTTTATCGACGTGAAATACAAGGAAGACCGATAAAAACAGGAGCATTTTATGAAGAGGCAGATAATGATGAAGTGGAAGATCTGTATGAGTTACTTACATTTGTCAAGCAGAAACATCCTGATATTGAGGGTAAGTTCTCATTTCGCAGAATGGTTTTTTTTTTGGAGGGGAAGAGATTGTATTTCCTAGAATGAGCTTTTTTGCGTTTTACAGTGTTCCTTTACAAAACTCGGTATGTCTGTATGCACAGTAATATGGCCACACATTCAGTGCATTGTTGCTGGCTTAATTACCTTGTAGAATTTCCCAAAAATGTATTTCGGGGTCTTACACTTTGGAAGGTTCATCTTGCAAGATTATAATCATTTGTGAAAATGTAAGTCTGCTATCAGATCCTTGCTTCCAGCCATTCAGAGTATTTTCCATTCATTGTTTACTAGAAGGCCATTATTTTAACTTCAAATTTGATTTACGGTTAACTTATGGTCTATAAGTTTGTAGACAAGTAATTTTCGAATCTTTACAGCTGTTTCTAGCGGCGCCATCCTGAGTAGTTACCAGAAAAATCGCATTCAAAATGTGTGCACGAGGTTGGATTTGGAATCATTAACTTACTTATGGAACGCTGACCAAGCTGTGCTGTTCAACGAAATCATTTCGTCAGGAATTGAAGCAATCATCGTTAAAGTGGCTGCATTAGGTCTATCAACAAAACATCTCGGGAAAACCTTAAGCGAGGTATATCCATTTGGGAACATCTAGGGCTTTCGCAATGAATATGTGGATACATTATACGCATGAACTTAGTTTGCGTACTCTTTATTCATATGTACTGAATCGGTAACGTCGTGTCATGCTTGTACTTTTTAGATGAAAGACCTTCTGTCCGATCTCAGTAGCCGATATGGTGTTCATATATGTGGTGAGGGAGGTGAATATGAAACATTTGTTGTGAATTGTCCATTTTTTGAGAAACGGATTGTTATAGACGAAGCAGAAATTGTGGAGCATTCTGTGAATGATTTTGCGCCGGTGGCTTATCTTTCCTTTTCTAAATTACATCTTGAAAATAAATGACTTCAGATTGATTTGTCGGCTCCTTAATTATTCTTTGGAGAAAAAGTCATGCAATTAAGATGTCCTAATTTAGATTTAAGGCATCAGTTTTCGTTCATTAATTTCTTTCACTTTCAAGTAGAATGAATTTTCCTTACATGAACACGATTATCCACATGAAAAATTTCAAGTCACATTTTCGAAGTTTTGCGAAATGACACTGTTGCATTCCTATGCAGCCATGTTAAATCTTCATATTCTTTTTCGAACAGCAAAAATGCATAAAATATGAAAGTGAACTTTATTAATGGATTTCAAACGTCTAATGGTTGCATCATTTCTGAGCTATTCTTATGATATATATGCACACATACACAAAGAACCATTTAGTTTGTTCCATGCCTAAGAATGTCAAAGAATTACATTAGCCGTATGCTAAAAATGGAATATCGCAGTAACGCTGTGGCACCAGAGATAAACGAAAGTTTCTTTGGTTTTACAGTTGATATATTTTTTCATTGCTGAGAGTATTTGTCTAATCAGCAGTGATGTTAACTTATTTTTTGCGAAGAAAATTACAGCCAAAATAAAAATGGCAGATGTACTATCTGCATATCACCGCATTGAAATTTGTTAATAACTTCCTGCTAAATATATAGCAAGATATCAAATAGTGAAAGACTTCTAACAATATTAAATATGTTGAGCATTTGTATCGGAACGTAAGCGACATATTAAGACCATGGATGATCACTTGAAGCGGGAAATCCTAATGCTATGGATATTTAAGCCAATTCCAACGAATGTTTGCATTGTGATATGCGGTCTAATTCGGTCACATAATCTTTATGGAAGTATTTTTTAACTTCACATGCTTTTTCTAATGTTAGATATGTAGCGAGATAGTCTATATCGAAACACTGTATATTGTTTTTGATAAGCTCGACCACTTCCTGAAAAGCAGTCATACTAGCCATAAAAAATGATATCAAAAAAAAAATGATATATCAATTTTTTTAGAACTGAAAACATATACCAATTATTTCAAAAGTTCCCAGCGAAAGTTCTACTACTGCATTTGAAAGAAGTGCTTTGTCCCGTTTTTACCAATGGAAGTAGGGATAGTATTTCTTCTGGCATATTTTAAATGTTGATGGTGGCTTCAAATCATTCATTTTGGAATTCCTTAGGTGAAAACATAGGTGTTCAATATTTGCGAAACAAATTTTTCCTGTTTTGGAAATCTCTATCTTCGCTCCGAATATGCTCGAACTCTAGTGAATTTGAACTAACCTTGGAATCCCAGAACCTCGACTTTTCAACAAGCGCAACAGTGAATCCTTTCATTGAGCAGATATCATCTCTGAAATTTAGAAACGATATTCTTTAAAAAAATGGGCTAGGAGCATTCAGGGGAGTTCAGACTGAATCGAATGTAAACCACTTGGAGAAATGCTACTAAAATCGAAACAAAAATCAAAGCAAATCTGTACCTTAGATAAGCTTCCCCGCCACCGAAACGAATGATACGTTTAAGATCGGTAAATCGACGGCGACCGCAGTAAAGTAATGCTTTCCAATTGTGGAAGGCCCTTTTAGTTGGATTCTGCAACTAAATTTTCATCAATTCATTTTGATAATCTCATTAGCTTTTTTTTGCTAACTTAAATTTCTTTCTTTGTTTAGTAAAAAGGGAAATAATTCGAGATGATAGGTAACAAGGACGACAACTCTGAAATCCGACCGAAGAGATAGTTGGCATTTCCTGCCTTCCCTAGGGGCGCTTGAACTCAATCTTGTCAAGCGCATAGCTATTTCAGCAACATGACATTAGTTATCTTGACTGGTTGGACAATTCTGATCTTGAATTTTGAGGCAGATTTCAGGAACCTTTCCGATCTTCTGTCGCCATCGAGGGCACGCCAATGCAAACGAAAGAAAACGAGATTGTGATGAAAGCAGACCGTGCTTCATCAGTGAATGAGTACTTCCCCACTCGTAATTATCGACCTAAAAAAACATGGCTGCAAAAATTCAGAATAATTTCTGTCTGCCTCAAAGATTCCTCGAAGCACTTTCAAGTACATAACCAATTGACACTCTACCAAATTTTTCCTCGTAAACTACATCAATTGGAATTCTATTTCAAATGATCAAAATTTGAATATTCCACCAATTCTCAAGCTCAACTGACTTCGAAATTTTCCAACTTAAGTGAATCAGCCACAACAAAAACTCCAACGGATGGCTAATCACATGATCTTAAGAGCGTTACACTTAAAGGTAGATTAATCCAGTAATGAAAATACTATTTTCAATGAAAGCAATAAAGATGTTAAAGAATAAATACAAAATTATTAGAATGGAACAAAAAAGTGGCGGTGCTAGAGGCAAAAGATGAGAAACATTAGGGGAAATATACGGCTTCCATTTTTCTTAGTGTGAGGTGCTTTGTTAGCTGCCCTATTCTTTCAGTATAAAATGAATTTTTCATTGCCTTCGACCGCTCACTGTGCTGAAATTTTTAATGAGGCAGAGCGCATCAATCAATGTTATTCCTTATAAAATAAAATAGTTATCACTGGTTCAAAGGGCAGTTAATCTGAGCAGTGCTAACCTCAAGCCACTTTAATTGTGCATGAGAATCGATAACATAGTCTTCGTCGACAATTATGAGTCCTTTGGCAATTGAACAAAGCAATTTTTCATTGCGCACTATACGACCGCAAACTAGATGGGTTACCTTTTCACTGAATTCACTGCATATTTCTCCACCTAATTCTAGAACCATCGCCACCAAGACTTTCCTATCCTGCAAAAAACAAATGATGGATCTGATTTTTCCAGAACTAAAATGGATATATGAATAACTCTTGCTCAAATGCAATGCAATCCTACGTAACCAACACTCTTATCATACAGCTAAATGGATTTTTTACAACTTACATTTAATCGAAGTTCCATTCTAGACTTATAGTGAAATTTTCATTAAGTTTTTTAACTGTCTCTCAAGCGTATCAAAAGATCTTACGTTGCCAGCAAGAAAAATTAATGATTGGATTTTTCAATGAGACTTACATGCCGAGTAGTTGATGTGAAACATATTGTCTTATTGGGTCTGACAAGTGTTTCCATTGAACCAGCGTTTTCATATTCTTTCGAAATGCTTAAGTCCAAATGTACTTAATTTTTGTTTTTGTTTTTAAAGTAAGAACAGTGCGTTATTTTTTTGCGATGCAGAAGAAGCAGTCTAGCATTCAGCTTGTACTGGTCTTTGGAAAAAAAAACGATATCTGTCATTAAGTCACAAATAATCCTTTTTAATACTTGTTGAAAATATGAGCATGTCCAAAGTCGTCATTGCTTTATATATATATTTTCAATAACGATCGACAAAGATCTCGTAGCAATTGATGTGAAAAAGGAATAAAAGATAAATATTATCCACAATAATCAAGTCACCTCATCTTATTTCCTTGATTCTGTTCTTCCATTTCAACGAGCACAGGCGTTTTTTCATCGTTCTCTTCCTACAAATAAAAAATAAAATTTCCTGGTTTTGCAAGAAAGAATCTGAGGAAGTTT
Source organism: Dipetalonema caudispina (assembly GCA_013365325.1). Lineage (NCBI taxonomy): Eukaryota > Metazoa > Nematoda > Chromadorea > Rhabditida > Onchocercidae > Dipetalonema > Dipetalonema caudispina. The sequence goes on along the minus strand of JABVXV010000001.1, from coordinate 986,624 downwards.
AAGGAAGAATTCAGTACATTTTTTTACTTTTACTATCCTTAACTTCTTCATTGTTTTTTGGCATTAAATCATTAAATCATCCCAAAAGATTACTTGATCACAGAAAATTTATAGCAAAATAATATATAAGATGCTATCGAAAAAAGTTTAGATCATATATAATAAGCTTAACAAGAATAAAAATTCGAGAAAAAGAATGACAACCTAAATTTTAAAAAATTATTTTTGATCAGCAAAAAAACATACTAGATCGGTATCGAAAGGATTGAGTATCTGTGTAGCGATGCTAAAAGGGTATCATAACTGTAAGAATCACAAACAATCTGTCGTCAACGAAACCCAATACTGGGTGAGAGAAATGATTTGAAATATAAATCTCATTTTATAAATTCTTAATGCATGACTTGAAACACTGTTAAATTTTTTGATAGTAAGATACAAACAAAAACGCCAAAGAGCATTAATACAAAAGCGCGTACGGACGTGGGCTACTTTCTTTCCACCCGTAATACTCGGGTTCAGGTGGTTCAACATATCTTTTTTTAGCACTTCGTTTTGGTGATTCCACATGAACGTGTACTTTCACTTTCTCCTCTTGCTCCTAAAAAAGATGACCGAAGTTCGGTGATTTTTCGAGAAATCGAGATTTAATTTACTAAACACATTCCAAGCAATTACTAACTTGTCAATTAACGAAAAACTCTAAAACTATCTTTGTCTTAACTTCACTTCTCACAAGAATAAATGAAATCAACATACACGTTTTTTTTGCTTCCCAGCCTCTATACATCGCATATATTGCTCCCTTTGTACAGCTAATTTAGCCAGCTTTTCAGCTATCCTTCTCCTTAAAATGATTGTTCAATCTGAATTATATTTTAGAAATTTTAAGCTAATTTAAATATATTTCATAAGTTGCGCAAACTTATGAAATTTGATATTCAAATGTTTTGAACTTGAAATTTTTGAAGTGCACATCGAATCATTTGAAAAGTTATACCAAATACAACAATGTTAACAAACTTTTTTTCATCTTTTGAGATAATCGGTTCGCAAATATTTTCAGAAATTGTTGTTCTGGTCTTTTTAGGACTTTCCACAAGTTCAGTCGATGAGGTTGACTCGGCATTTCTCTTATTTTGCCTGCCCTACAAAGTTATAAGATCAACTCAACATTTTAGAATAAATTAAATTATGGGATTAAATTATAAATTTGAGATTCTTCAGAAAGCTCAGATTTTCCGAACGATAGTCGTGCTACTACTCAGGTAAAATCGCACGGTATGTATACTCATGATTTTGCTCCACCATTTTCCCTCTCAACCTTGATCAGCTTTGGAAAAAATCATAGCGAAAAACAAAATATCATTATTAAAATAAAGAACATTTGAAGCCTTCATTTATTACACTCAATTATTAGATTCGTTATACTAATGAAGTAATCCACAAAGTCTACCTGCATGCAGTTATAATCATTAGCTCGCCTAATCGATGATGTCCATGGAACCTTACTTATCTGAGCGGTCCTAATTACTGCTTCACCAAGTGCACGATCTATTGCTGTATCGCTCTACAATTATTAAAGATTTGTAGTTTGAAGATATAAAAAATAACTGCATACTTCGCAAAAGCTATTTGGATCTGATATAATAACTGAACAAAGTATAACATATTATGGCTGATTACAACTGTTCAGTTATCCTACTATTTGAAAAGGAATTTATCAGTTACTTTCAAACTGATATGCGTAGATACATTTAGGATGAATGTTACGAAGATAGACTGCACGTTATCACATAGCGAAAAATTACAGATTTTTGACGGTTATTCATTCTTTCGTTGCTATATTAGGATCAAACAAAACAAGACCAAAATTGTGCACGCTGAAGGACTTACCCATGTTTCCCTGTTTGGTGAAACACCCAATGTGTTTTGCGTATTTATTCCATCGACATAAGCAAACGCTTCGGCAAGGTCTAAAACCGCTGCCAAATTGCTACTTGTCTGCTCTTGTGAATTTTTTCCAGTATATTGCTAGAAAAACATATCGTTGCATTTCTCATCAAAAATCAAATGCATTGAAACAATAATTTTTTATAAATTCGTCTGAAACGGCTTCTGCTAACTTCATCTGTTTAGATTCATTCCAAAGGAAAAAATTTTTTCCTCTATTTTTCAAAAGTAAACCACAATGTATTCAAAAATCCATATTTCAGTGGACATTTTAGAAGACAGGATAATGTTGCTTAAGCAATATAAAAACAAGTCAATATCACCAACATTTTCTTCACCAGGAACATTCTGATTCAATATTTCTAACATTTGATCTTCAATTCCTTCCATATTTTGGATTGAATTGTGCTTCAATACATTCATCCCACAATACTGCGGATTTGCCTCTTTTTCGTTTTTGTTTAAACTTTTTCGAGTGAGCAGCTCACTGTTATTACGCATTCTATCCAGCACATTTGATCTATCACTGTTTGGTTTTCGTTGCATAGCATGCATCCACAATCGATCATTCCGCGTGTAATTCTTGAATGGGTAATCGTAGAATAAATGTGGCTGCACTGGTTGCAATTCATTCTAGAACCAAAAAATTGCAATTTTGGGACAATGTTATATCAGAATGTTTGAGTAGGAGAAAAGCAAATATTTGAAATCTTTCACATGATATGATCACAAAAATCTGATTCCTTACCTGAACAAGAGATTCAACGATCCAGGATGGATCTAGAACAGGTATTTGCCATCGACGTGCAGAGTTCGTGCAATCCGTTTCAGCACCGGTTACTAATTCTGTACAGATGTTTAACTGCTTGACATCTCCCAAGTGATTTTTTACGCTGAAAAACATTTTAAACAAAAAGAAAAAATGATCTTAAATCACAAATTCGAGATTTACAGAGCAAATGATGTGAAGAAACAAGTTGGTGGGCCAAACAGATGGGATAGATGGGACAGCTTAATAATTGGCATTGAGTTTTGAAAAATTAAAATATGATCATATTCAGAATACAACAAAACCATTACTGAAAGATGTAGTGCAATGAATGATGAAACATCTCTTAGTAATAAGTTATTCAACTTGGGTCAGCTTTAGCTTTTGAAGTTCACTAGATTTATACAACATAAAATGTGAAAATTGAAAGGAAACCTACTCCGCTCCAAACTTGTACAGAATATCAGTGAAAATATCCTTCTCAGCTTTGGGTAACGTACTCAAACCAACAACGCGTCCATCGAAAATCTGAGAAGTTTCGAATACTTCGATAGGACGATAAAGTGGGTGTTTTTCGGGATTTATTATTGCACCTTTTTCAACACATTCTCGCTAAAATTTAAAAGTTAAAGAATGAAAGCAAAAGAATGAAACTGACGAGAAATATTCTAGACATCATGATCATTCATGCACAAGCACACGTTAACGAATAGCCACTTTTTTTGCAAATAATAAAAATACCTTATTATTTCAAGACACAAGATAGATTTAGGAATCTCTTGTTTAAACTTTCTGATTGCTTCGGTTCAAACTTAAACTTACGTTTATGTCTAGCATAATTCGAAATCTAACCCTAGAAACATGCAATTACACAACAAAAGGAGAATCAATAGAATAAGAAACAACTTATATTTTTGCTGAAAATGAGAAAATTACATACCAGCCAAAACGACGAAACAACACTACCGCAATTAAAATTTATTGCACAGTCATTGAGCAGACAATCCAGCACTTCACATACCATATAATCGACCCAAATCTTTGTTTTTTTTTCTACCTTACCTGAAAATCATCAGCTAAGAAAACTTTTCAAATCTGTGAAACCTTGGTCCTTTATTGATATTGCTACATTTGTTCTCTTTATTCATCTATACCTAGTTATTCATGGCAACGCAATTGAATTCAAAATTTTGGCTACCATCCAGTTTAGGAGCCTTATCAACTATGCTTGCATAGATTGCACACGCTTTCTACAAAAACATTATTACCTCCGTGACATTCGATATCAGAAAATAGTTTATCTCGAATTTCTTCTTTCTTAACAACGATGCGAAATGACAACCCAGTGAACAAATGACGATCACCGCTGCCATCTTCATCGTTGCTGCTTACTGATCTTTCCCAAATAATTTCTTCTGCAGAATCCAGCTCAGCATTTGCTAACATTCCAACTGCTTTACCTAACAATCTAGTTCCTATCTAAAACAAGGATAGCCGATTTAGTTTCAAATTTCAGGTATAAAAATAAGTTGAAATGAATGAATACGAAAAATGGATGTGATTCCAAATAAGATCTAAAAGATTATGCCTTTTTCTAAATAAATGAAACGAAGGCTGCAGTACCATACAGCTTTAAGAAATGAAGTTGAGCTGAACTTGAAGAAAGAGATTAGTACCCAATAAATGACCGCACCCAGAAAGTATGTAAACCCCAGAAAGGGTTTACATACCTTAGAGCTAGGTAAAACTGATGTCAAATAGAAAAAGATCTGCTAGAAGAAAACATCTATTTCTCTTAGAAACATTTCTTTTGATTCTAGTGAAACCTAAAAATTAATAAGCTTAAAATCCTTAAATAAGATTTAAAAAAAAATTTACTTCAGTAATTTTCAATGTGGTTTTTGTCCTCGGTTCATCGCTGTAATCAAATCCTTTCGTAGCTGCAACACTCAATCGTTGTTGCAAGAGCTCAAAATTGCTTTCTTCTTGTTTGAAAATCAAGTAATTTGATTCGTCCAGAACTATTTGTGCTTTGGCACAATCCAACAACCATTCACATGTAACCACTTTCACATTACTGCGCGCTTTTTCCTTCAGCTGAAAATAAAACTTTTATGAACACTAACGAAATATATTTTCAGCATTCAAATTTTTACCATGGAAATATATTTTCAATAACATATTTATTGCTGAGTAACACTTCTCCGCTAGCTAAATTTTAGGTGTTTCAGACTGCTCTGCTTTATAATTTCGATAATATGCTTCTTGCTAATACCTGAATAAACTGCATTTGTTAGTAATTGGAAGCTAAAAAAGACCTGCTTAATCAACTTCCAGTCCAGCCTTTGTGGACCAACCACCACATGAGTTGTATCAGTATACACAAGCCTATCACGTCGGCCCGATCCAACTTTATTGGTAAGCCACTTGTATTTTTTGAAATTTTCATCTTCTATTCCACACAAATAGATGATACAATTCTTAAATGGAAATGAAGTGGATTATACCATTCAAGAAATAAAGAAATAGCAGTAATCTGCAAAGTTCATGAAAAAATTGACCAATATATTTAAAATTATGAAAATATTTCTCAGAAGTCCAGTTGAAATCCTTCAGCAGTTTAGCACAAAAATAGACATTTTATCTGAATAAAGGATAGAGGAATTTCGAAAATATAACTTTCTCAGAGAAAAAAAAATGCAAAGGTAGGCCTACACTCATGAAATCATTAAAGCGAAGAGCATCTAAGTCGAAGAGTACAATGGGATCCACTTCCATCGTCGTTCGCTGTGACGCTTTCACTTTTAACGAATTACTGAAAGATTATGATAAAATTGGTACGAACAAATAAATTTGAAACTTTGCATAAATTATTCGGACCATAAAAACTTTACGATCATTCAATGCAGCGCGCCTGTCAATATAAGACGCATATGATTGAATTTTGATACTCTGAAAAAAATTTCACAATATCAGGTATGAAATCAATTCGTTTAATCCTTTGGTGATCATTTGAAGGTAGTCTTTATTTTGAACGTTTAACATCTTCACCTCTCTATATCAGAAAAAATGCATAGTGTGTAAAATGCAAATAACAAAGAAGAACCTTTCGATGGAAGTTGGTTTATTTATTTCTGTCGCGGTACATTCATTTTTCGTTAAATGCATTTGTGGAATAACGTTTGATAGCAGCCCATTATCTTCTGATGCATCTATAACCAATTCTGTGAAATGTAAAGCTTTTTATCTTCCATCCCATTAAATGAGTGAGGATACAATAATATCTCAAATTACTTTTAAGAATTGCTTACTGGTAAAAGATTAGCAGTAATAAATTCATTGTACAGAATGTTTCCGTTTTGTAAAGAATAAGGCTGGAGAACCTTTCGCCAGGTAACAACTATGCTCTATGTTATTGGTAACAGTGTCCAAGTTAAAATGAAACTATTTTCTATAGTTCTCATTTCATAATTTTACCATCTCTCACTAAAAAAAGCTTGAAACAATGAAAAAAAAAATCAAACGTTACCTGTTGTTTGCTGCTGATCAGCTGAACGACGAATGACACTAATTTCTAGATTTGTAAGTGGTTGAAACTGCGTAAGTTGCGAAGCTCGTGGTGTACTACATTCAATCGCAGAATTGATCCTGGTTTCATAAAGCCTTTCAGGAAGACGATATCCCTAAATTTACCCCAAAAAATAGTGGGAGTAGTGATTACTGGTACCGGTAACAACTTCACAAATTCCAATAAAAGATTTGAACAAAAAAAATCTGATATTTTCCAGTTTTTTTTATAAACATACCTTTTCCACACTTTTAGTAACCCATCGCAAACGAACGATTCTGATTTGATTCCAGCCCCATTTTCGAGCAATTTTATATTTTTCACCGGAATTTAAATCGGTTACCAAATGAGTGCAGTGATTTTTTTTCATGTTTCCTGTATAGACACCACCATTTGCTTCAATAAGGTGTGAAAGTGTTGAACGATCTTGAGGAGCTATACCCGAACAGCTTATAATCTGAAATTAATCATGCCAAGTATGAACAATTCTTCCCTCTTATTCAAATACATACTTGTTTGAACATTTGCGTCACAAAAGTACTTACACTAGCTTTATTTTGTTCTTGATTGATTTGAGTTAATTATATCCCAACCTTATACTGACATTCATAGCTATTAATATATAATATTATTGCATTTAGATCTGTATTAAATAAAATTCCGTTCAATGGCACTCGAAAAAACAATGGACTTACACATTTAGCAAAAATTTGGAGCTTGTGTTCGTTAATAAATTGTTCATCGGTGTATTTCCTTTCACTAAATGCTTTTGCACTTTTCCATGCAGCAAATATCCAGTTGACCGACAGCACTGGAACTGCATAGTCTACAGCAGTCTGAAAGATATTTTGATCAATATATTACGAAATTTCCAGTTCAGATCATTAAGACAATGTATATTTAGAATTTGGTTCGCCCCTGATTAGGTTTACAGCTCCACCCAACTCTTGCAGAAAAGGAGCTGAATGATAAAACATTCGCTAAACCTTTCTTTTGATATTGTGAAATAACAAATATTAAAATCTTCTGAGAAGCATGATGAACTAACAACAAATTTTTTGGATTTTGTATCCTGAGAATCGGCAACTAAATGTGTGACTTTTTTTGTGAAGGCTTTAGAAATTGTTCCACCCATCATCTTCACAAGTGAAATTTGGTGTTCCTGAAACAGTAGACAAATTTAGTTCGGAAAAATGAAGCATTTTACAGATTGGTGCTTATCCTGTTATTTAATTTGAGCCATTTATCCAATCTTTTCCGACTTGATAGTCACGTGAATTAATGAGCAAAACAGGAAATGAAAGTTGAAATGTGGTAAAGACAATAGAACTGCAGAAACAAAAAGTAAACCCGTGTTTTCATTTCGATTCCACTGAAGCACACAATGGAGTCTTGCAGAGTTGTGGACCAGACAGGCGAGTGTCGTTTTGGAAGACGTTCTTTTCTCTTCAGACATGTTATAAGTGCTAACGCTCCGTACACCCTGATTTGTTTAGTTATCATATATGATGAGTTCAGTTATCACATATATGATACATATGATGAGATAATTGCATGGATTTTTCTCGTCCATTCCAATCATTTTACCGAATTCAAAGTATAGTGACTAAAGCTTTAAGCATATTTTATCAATGAAAAATTTATAAATTTTCTCAACAAATTCAATTCATGGGGAAATACCTGCACTTTAAAGAAATCAAGCGACTAAACACTTTGCCTCTGAAGGTAGGCAGCACATAGAAATCGTCACATTCGAACTTTCGCTCTAGACAATCTTTGCTTGTGATCCATTTCGGATTTAATGATTTTTCCTTCAGCATCTTTAAAAATATTAAATTTGTGGTCTAATAAAGCATTTCATGAAAGTATAAAAGGAATTAAAAAGGTCCCGTTATGGAGGAAAAATCTTAAGTAAGCTAAAGATTATTGTAGAAATAATGCAATTTGCAAAACCAGAGGATTGCTTTGAGAAAAAAAGGACTTCTTTTAATAATATAAATCATCATTAGATTCTTAGGTTCATGACCATTTTAATTCCAGAAAATAATAAATGAGTCAGTAAAACATTAAAATCAGTATGAAATAGTTTTGATCCTGTACACGATGAAAATCAGATTAATAGGACTGGCTGCCATTATTACGTTAATTATTGGTGACGAGAATGTTGAATAGAAGTGGAAATCGATCTCCTTCCCTAAAGAAACTTATCATCTCTACCAATCGGTGTATTAGTTCTACGATTGGTGGCTCGATCTATTTATTCCTCATCGGCTAAAATGTGATAGTGCCTCCTAGATGATTTTGCTAATGAAACATGGAGTTACCTCTCAAGTCACAAAGGCATTTTATCCGAAGAGGTAAGGGATGAAACAGTGACAGTAAAACAATTGAAACAAACCTGGAAAAGATCCTCCTGGTTAATGAGTTCATCGGTATGTGGGGAACCGGCAATGGCTTCATCAACTTCAGCCTTTAACATCCATAACTGGTACTTTCCTACCATCTCGATATTCTCACTCCATGAATAATTCTTTTTCCACGTCGTTTTTGGAGGCATCTTCGACTAATCACAAAATTTGATTACACTTCCTTCAATACATACATTTAAAAGTATAGCAAGCTAATCCATCATCTTAGCCACTGGTTACATCCCACGGGTCACCCAACCATCACAGGCACCAATCTTAACCCACCTGCTCATAAAAACCAATGAACCGCCAATTCAGACAACGTATGCTCGAATTATATAAGATGGGTGAAAGTTTCCTTATGTACGCTATGTAGTATGAGTTCATTTTGCTACAAGCCTAGTCTTGGGATTCTTGGCCTATGACTTGAGTTTGATTCAGATTCTGTCCTGTTAAGGATTTTTAAGTCTTGAAATATTAATACTTTTCGTTTTAATACTGGAATTATAATAATCATGTGGATGAAAAATGGAGAAATAGTCACTCGTGATTCAGATATTACAATATATCCTTGCAATGAAATGAATTGATACAGCTTTGGTTAATTCCTTTCTTTTGATATACTGCTGATTAAAACATTGTTTAAATAAATATCAGAGATGTTATCCATTGTATGTTATCATTGCTGAAATACATAACACCTCTGATTTTCCGCTATTTCTGTAAATGTGAAATATTTCAAAGATCATAAATTAACTTTGTTTTACTTTAGTAGTATTCTAATGAAACGGAACAAAACTGGTTATTTCTGTCATATATTCAATTTCAGGCTTCTTCAAAACTATTCTATTATCTGCACTTTGTATGCTACCATGTTTTCCTTCCAGAAATTTACGCAAATTGAAGCCCGATGATATGGAAGCTATGGGCGCATTTCTTCGTCCTTTATTTTCTTGAAATTGCAGGTGAAAAGTATCATTGTTGATCGCTTCCTTCAAACTTGTTCGAAAGACCTCATCTTGCATGGAGAATGCAGTTACTGAAGTGACTGTTATTAGTGGCGTGTCGGAAAGTAAATCTCTGAAGAGTTTTGAAGCATACTTCGCGAATTTTACCCTTACACCATCAAAAATTAAACTTTGTAGGTTGTTTCATTAATTTCATTGATAATTAAAAAGGGTATTTACTGGTAAGCGCTGTGATCCAACTTTTCACTGTTCGACTAATGGATAGGCTATTGGAGTGAGTTGGTTTCCTATTCCTTTGTACGGCGATCTTTGATGTACAGTTGTGGTTATATGGTTTGGTTTGTCATAGAGCCAATAATTCGTTAAAAAAATGCTTCCATTTATTTTCACTCTAATTGCCTCTAGTCATTGTTCCCTTCATCTCACCTCATTATTAGTTTCCTTCAAAACGACTATGCCGCCATCCTTGAGTCCATCGTTTTTACGCCTACTAAGTGCATTGCATGAGATGACGTTGTTTTTTGTGGTATGATTGAAATTTTTTTATATTTTGAGGTCATATCATAGGATAGAGTACGTTTATTCCTCTTGTACATTTGGCTATTGCTGGACTCCGAGGTTTGCTACCATATTTCATTGTAAGTAGCATATAAGTATTATTGTCCTTGGATTTCGATTTATTTCCACCGTTTATATCTCAATTTTTCACTTTTTTCTTTAATTTTCCAAATATGATTTCCAAGCTGGTTTATTTGGATGTGAAACTGTTTATTGTTGTGTCTCTTTCAAGAGACTACAAACGCTCGATGCATTGCACTAAAGGTCATTCTGACAGCAATCGTTCGGTAGAACAGCACACATTCTTCATGCATTTTTTCCCAACACTGAATTCGAAATACTTGTTTTCACAAGCCAGTCACCATGAACAAGTTGTCAAACAGAAATACAAATATGCGAAATCACTTGACATCAGTTCCCGTTGGTCAATACTCCCAGCGGGTGAAGAATCCGAGTGAAGAATGAGATAGTCTGTGAGAAAGAAATATTACTTGGATGCATTTTGCAAGCGAATTTCGAGTCGTTTATAGAAAAACTAATATCAGTAATGTTATCACTAATCAACCTCCAACTGATCATGCGTGACATTTAAATTGATTTCAGAGGGAATTAGTTATTCCAGTAACGAAAAATTACAGTTGTTTCAGAGCTCACTGAATATTAATATCTATTTCAATGTTGTATTTATTCACTTATAAAGTTTCGCTGCTTTGTTTAATAACATGAAATGGAATTTTTGATGGTTTACTGATTCTTTACCATCATCTTACATCGCACAACTGATCCAATGGAAATAAGGAATTCTCCGAAATATTTCGAATCCCTAACTCTCCTACACACTTCTCAATGTTTTTTCATAAAAAATTACTACTATAATGTGGAATGCATATTACAAACAATCAGCAATTGAACTTGTAATGTGTAATAATTGAACTGAAGGCACTAATAATAGTTCCTTTTTATTCACAAAAATATGTCATGCATTTGTGGAGGAATGCCTTCGTAATGAAAGCTGTCTTTCCATTTTATCTTCTGGTCACAAAATTTTTTCATATCGGGGAACGTAAGGTTTCTTTAACATTTAAGAATCATTTTTCGTTTTACTCGGGCGGTTGCGCTTGCGGATTTGATTTAGATCTCTATAAAATAGATCAAGTTTCTCATGTGGAACCACACTCCTCGAACGACAATTTTGGTAGGGATGAAACGGCAAACTTTTGGATATCAATAAGGACTTCGTTTTACCTGAAAATTGTGATTGCATCGATGCGTTGGAGTTCTACACATTTTAATGATTTTTATTTCGCCTTGTTATTTAGTCACATAATCTTACATCTTTCTAAGCTAAGCATACCAGGTTAAGTTTGATGTGATCTAGTTCGGGAAGTGACATCCAGAAAATTCTCGCTACAGATATTCATTCTCGTGAATATCAATCAGAAAATAGTTGTGAGATTCGTAGCATACTGGTCTTTCCTCTTTGCTTTCCGTACAACTAATATCTCAGAAAAGACTTCTATACCTACCATCTTTTCAAGTGTTTTGGTCGGTTGCTTTATTGCTTGTCGACTAATCTCTTCTCAAATCTGTGATTGATGAATTTCAAAAGGAAAGGGAAGAAGAAGGAAGATGGAAGGGAAATTGTTCTATTTGTATCATTCTTTCTTCGCGAAATAAATAGCCACCTATCCCGTGTTCCATTCGGCTGTTTCGATCATGGTACATCCATCAGGCAGTCGTAACTACTGTAACTAATTGGGTTCCTGATCATGAGTTGATGTGCTGTCAACATGTCGAACCAGATGCAATATGATTTATCTGTATATATATTGGAAATCACTTCCAGGCCTTAATGGGAGAAAGTGGTGATTTGTCTTTTTTTTCTTTTTTTTTTCGTCTATGCGTATTAGGAAATATGTTTTAGTGAGCGCATTTGCACTTGGATCATTTTTTGGTTGTGCTTTACGATCCTCATATCGACACACCAAAGGTCAACAGCTGATAAACATTCGGAGTGGATTTGCGCTTGGAGTTCGTGCACTCGGTATTGCCACTGTTTTATCAGTATCCGGTGTTGGTTTATTCATTCTGTCCGTATCCGCAGCGCTCCAAGTTGATTCTCCGCAACAGTTCGGCCAGAAGATGGTCAGTTTGTGTGGCGACCGTTTTCGTATTGACAGAGGAGAAGGCGTTGCAACGTTTGCTGAGGTATTTCAGTTTTTCAGAATTATGTTTCATGAAGCATCTTTGTCATTATCACTAACTTGTTAACGTCGGGACACCTTATTCATACTATCCATCAGATGTGCTAGACAAACATTTTACCATCCAATATCCCAACCACTTAAGACAAACTGTTAGAAACAAATAAAGAAAATCATTTGGGTAATTAGAGAAGAAAAGGCAGAAAAGGAGTGGGGAGACGCAGGGAGGGATTCAAAGATGATAAAAAGCATGTCAACAGTTCAAATGTAAAATGTGTGCCATGGTTGAGTTGTTGTTTTGCTTCTTAGTTTGGTCTTTGTGTTATGAAGCAGATTCTTTCATCCATTTTTCTTTTAACGTTATCATGAGAATGTGGATAAGCTCAAGTAGATTGTTTGACAGCAATCCAATATTTCCGAGAAGTATAGCAGTATTGAATTTCAATTTTAGAAATACTTAGTTTTCTAAAACAGGTTCATTTAACCGACTGAAGTGACTTGCTCTTTGAATTTTCAAATCCTTCGCTTATCTTTTCGAAATCGTATCTACATTCACCATCTGGTTATAGCGATGACAACGAGACTGTTTTGAAACTCGGGATGTTGTACATCATTTCTATTGGCAAAATCTTGCACAAGTCACTTATACCATTTTGTATCCAGTTGTCTGTACAATTAATTATGCATATAATTGGATGTTTAGAACTTTTAGCTATTAGAAATTTCCGTAATTGCACGCTACCACACATTCAGAAAGACTATATAAAAACATTCTGTAAGAAGTTCATGATACAGTCTCTAAACTGTTTCGTTTGAACTACTCTATAGTTAGGTTGTTGGCGATTAGGATCATCTGGTCTTAACTGGCTACAGATAACTATTGCTTAGCCTGCTTGAGTTCTTAGAACGTGCTACGTCTTGTTTCGACACTAGACAGTCGTTATCACTTCATCATTACGATGAGTGTTCAGGTCAGATTCCGTGAAAATCTTCCATTCATAAACTGAGTTTCTTGCCATTTCAGATTCTTGAAACGGCAAATAGTTCCAAAGAAGAAAGGTAAAGGTCGCTAAATTCCGCTGCCTGAATGATCCTTCCACTGTTTGGTCTGTGCACTGTTACATTTTTATTATTGCTTTCCCTGTTATGTGAACGCGCAAAACGACGAAGTTTGCCGAGATGTCGGCGGGCGTTGCTGGTTATTGCTCATCCTGATGATGAAACAATGTTTTTCACTCCAACTCTTCATGGCTTGCGGCTTTCTGGGTCAAGTATTTATTTGCTTTGCATTTCTACGGGTAATTCCAGTGGTCTGGGTGTAACACGTAAGTACGAGTTGGCTAGTGCTTTCACTGTTCATGGATTATCACTTGATAATCTGACCGTTCTGGACTATGATAATTTCCAAGATGGATTTATTCAGTGGTCCAAGGAAGAGTTGGCCAAAGTGATCTTGAGGCATATGCAAATGCTAGATGTCGACTTGGTAATCACGTTTGATGAAGGTGGCGTTAGTGCTCATCCTAATCACATTGGATGCTTTCGAGCATTGCAGTATCTTTACACAAATGGTTTGATTCCAGCTGGAGTACAGGTAAATCATTCAATTTGCCAGGTTTTTATTCTCGGAATAAATGGAGGTTTACTGGTATAGCTAAAATTCAAATTTAAGTCCAACTGAAAATTATCTGGATTTTAAGGATACTGGAAAATATTTGAGGTTAAGAAAGAGTTTTACATGTGTTACTCCCATTTTCATTCCTATCAGAAATAAGATCACCTGAAACCAGATGATTTGAACATGCTTCGTGTGAGAATACTATTCACTGAATAATTGTTCATTCAAAATGATAGTAAAGTAATACAAGAAGGGATTGATTTTATGTATGACGATATTTTTTTAGATTTTTGTTTTGGAAAGTGTATCGATTTGGAGGAAGTATGTGGTACTTTTGGACGCTCTGATCAGCTCTTTCCATTCGACATTTCTGTACATCTCTTCGCCAGTATTATACATTACAGCTTGGCGCGCTATGTGGGCGCATCGTTCTCAACTGGTATGGTTTCGATATATGTATATGCTGTTCAGTCGTTACGTTCTCATTAATACATTGAAAAGGATTCATGCGCAGCCAAGGCATCCTATACTTAAGAAGAAGTCGCGTCCTCACTGTTAATGTTTTTCGTGATTTCCAAAGTCTATGCATTGAATCTTTTTGTTAATTGAGCAAAGTTGGTGCCTATTTATTACGTTGTAAATTGTTGCTTCGTGCCTAATCATGAATTATTTCCATGGTGTGATAATTTTCAGTTGTAAATTCATTTTTTTTAAACTCGCTAAATTCCAATTGTTGAGATTACTTTTCTGAATGAAAAATGACTCGATAGGTGATGGAAGGCAGAAAAGTTTTTGAACTTCTAGTAATAAAAGTTGTAGGAAATTCTTTATGGGTAATGTTGAAGATATAAATGCTCTCATGAAGTATCCTCACAATGTACATATCAGAATATTAAAAAATTGAAAGACATGGAAACATTCTTTATTTTTCGATAAGTTTCCACTTAAATGGATACAGGAACCGAAACGCACTTAACAGTCTTCGAGCACTTCTTGAATCGCAGACATGCTCATAAAGGTTATGAACTGGTCAGTGTTTGCCTTTGCTTTGGCGGACCATAATGTAAACCAGTTTCGAAGTGATAATTCATTTCCTGTTTAGAGCAAGAAATGAAGTGCATCGATGCGAAATTGAGTACTTCATTTGTTTAAAGCTTACCTTACAACTTATTTTTATCACAGATAGAAACTGCAAGTAAAAAGTATGAAGCATGAAATGGACACATCTCAAACTGATAACAACATAACAAATGATGAAATACTAACCCAACCACCAAACTATTTATGCAGGGCATTAGTGGTTCTTGCTAATTGGAATGATTCAGAAATGACCAGTAATATGATAATTCTGCGCTATATGCAAAATATTTTCATTCTCCGCGAGAAGAGCTCTTCGCCGAAATAATTGGAAAGATAATATTGTTACCACTTTCCCTGGCACAGATAAGTGTAACAGCACTGTCCGTCTGCCTTTTGCGAGAGGAAGGATGTCGTCGTTTGAGTAAGTGAAAGCAAAAAAATCAGCAGTATTTATTTCTCAAGAGTTCGGTTCCAGCGCTGTTTCCAAGGATTTCTTGACAATATCATTGCAAAGCAGTGAGCCAAGCACAATATTTTCGCAGTGCACATGGACTTGTTTTGAATCCAGAGCAATCAGTACCTGCTGCTTCTTGGATAATGTTTGTGCACAGAAATGAGCCTAGAACAAAAAACTTTCAAGTAATTCGTGAAAAAACTGTTTCAAAATGACAAAAGAAAAGTCCTGTTCATTCAACTGTGATTGAATATAACCACTCAAAAAAGTTGAATCAGAAAAATAAGGCAGCACATTTCGTTGCAGCTGACTGACTTTTAGTAAATCAGCTGTGTTCATTCGGAACACAGCTGATTTAGTACTCATTTTAAGTTAAAAAAACAAACTTCGGAACCGGTAACATTGATGCAATTCGCAACAGCATACAAATCTTCTGGCCTCAAAGGTTCCTTCAGATTTCCGCAGTGTTCGTTCATCCCACTCAGACGCAAAACTCCGTTGATAAACTGTTCTTCTGTCATCGTTATTGGTTCGATTTGTTCGCCCACTGGAGCTTCAATAGTGACACTCACTTCATTGGCATCTCGCGCACTAATAACCCATTCAGATGCCCGTTTGCTATCGCCAAAGTCAATGTAAACTTTCTTGGTGATACTTTCACCGGGTGACAATCCGTCTATCTTGATTTGGTCACTAGTTGACACTTGGTCTACGACCTAGAAAATATTTCATAAATTATGGGAGAAAAAAGGATGTCCTGAAAAGTAGGAAATGTAAGCCAATAAATTAAATTATAAGGAAGGACAAAAAAATAATTTGATCACTACTTGAAACAAAGAGTTGACGGAATTTTCCAGAAAATTATAGAACGTCGACTACATAATGATGAACTCGCATGAAAACTGCATGCGTGCGTCATGAGTGTTAGAAGATGAGCTAGTCACCCGTTAATATCATGGTTGAAATTATCAGAAAATTAAAATCTGAAATTTGAACCTTAGTAATTGGAACCTACCCGAGAATCACTTCTGGGAGTATTCGTTCTAAATAAATGTTGACTAACCTTCGGAAATGCTGTAATTTCTGCAGATTTCGTTTCCAAATTGTTTGTGAACCTAAATAAAACAGCACACATCGAAGACGATATTGGTGATGTTTCACGTGGAAAACAAATATCGATAGCAATTCCAGTAGACCAGACTGTATGATTCATGAGAGGCTTAAACGATGCTTTCACCAATTTCGGTCCTACGACGCAGTTGTTAGCAAGAATCGGTGTTAGTTCAAAATTTAAATCCAACAAAAGATCAAGATTTCCAGACCTGAAAAATGCAAAACCTTAAAAGAGCCGAAGTTAAACTGAATGAAAAACTACGTTCTGCGGTAGGTTTAACTGTACTTCATACTCTATATTGAATATACTTACAACTTACTTACATTTTAGGCTCAGTTTTTGCGAGAACCCGACCTTCTTCGCTTTCATCACTTTTACCTTCCTCTCTGTCTTCCTCATCCTCAGCTTCGTTTTCCTCCTCATCACTTTCATTTTCATCCTGAAAAGTTTCCTATTCAAACCCATCGTCCCTAACTAGCTTTCACAATGATTACAAATCACCAAGTAAATTACTGACAGTAATAATGAGAAGTTACCACGTTAATTTTTACCACTTATCGATGTGCAAGATGCATTTCAGACTAAAGTTTGCATTGAGTTAAATCAACAGATACGTTTCCTAGATCTCCATCTTTTTCAATTCCTTCCCATCTGGTAACAACAACAAACCTCCTCCTCGTCACTTTCATCTTCTTCCTCACTCTCTTCTTCATCGTCCGAATAAAAATCTCCTTCTTCACTTCCATCATCTTCGATCTCTTGAATAACTCGTGTATCATCACTTATTTCTTCCATTTGAGTTGTATTTCGCATAGATGGATCAGGTGCAATTTCCGGAAATTGGGGTAAGTCGCGATATCGCCTACAGCGTTGGTTGAGGAAGTGCGACAGACTCCCCAGTTGGAATTGCTCGCGGTCTAGAATTATATCCAAAAATCACTTGCAAGAACAGAAGGAACACCAAATCTTTATCTCCATTCCTCATTTCCTTCTCTTCCTTTCAAGTCCTTCAAAATTTTTCGCTCTCAAAAATTTTTCCGTTCATTCAAAGGAATTCTCCAGTTTTCAATGATTCACTTTTAACAATACGAAGCAAAAAAGTGGTGATAAATATAATGAGACTCGGCTCTAAAAAGAATTAATATTCTCTACCAAAGAGCAGCAAAACATTACCAACGAAAGTTTCCTGCCATGAGAAAGTTCATATATTATGAATAATTACGATGATTAACTATTCATGTTTCTTGTAAAAATATGAAGTTTACACTATTGCTGCGTTTTTCAAGGTTCCCCCACCACCCACGAAAAAGCTTTAATATATTTAAATTTATTTGAAGAGACAATGAGACAATGACCTCACCTTTGAAAGTGCTTTGTGTAGTTGGTGATGGTTTTTCGGTAATAAATATTTCATTAGCAAATGCAGATAATTTATTGTCGCTAAAGAGCAGATTTCGCAAAAATCGACATCTGTCTCGAATATCGTAACTCTGGTCGAACCGAGCCAGCTGCATTACATGCCGCACCAGCAGTTCACATTCCTGATGATTTGTAAACCACAATTTTGCTGCCAAGTTCATTGTTTGTAGCTTTACCATCTCGTCTTCATGTGTGAAACTTTTAGCCATTTTGCGCAAGACATCTGGTGCTTGAGTCGGAACCTAGAAAATGTAACAAATGGTATGAAATTTTCAGAAATCAATATATATTTCGTGTATTTTTTCGCTGAATTTCAAAGAACTGTCATCCAAAATTGCTGCAATGGCCGAACACTGTTGGTGACTCCGAACAATAGTGTTCAACTGTAATGAGAAAGCTTTTTTTTTGCAAACTAATTTAAATCATTTCCATAAAACAATGAAGCAAAAGCTCCACTCATCTAACATATTCTCCAAAATTTACTAAGAATTATAATGTATAGTATCGCGCACAGTTCTAGTAAATTTCCACAAAATATCTTTATTCTACTTAAAACTATAACGTTAAAGAAACTGCCGCATCACTCTTCACAATAAATTTACTGAATGCATTTACTTTATCAACATGTGTAGCAACAAGCCAAATCACACATGCTCGAGCTTTTGGTGCTTTAACAGAATCAATAAGACGAAGTACACGTGTAAGTAACTGTAGAGGCGGATTCGTATGCAGTAATCTGCAAAAATTTTAATTTGAACTGCACGAAGATGTAGAGACGAAAAAGTGTATTTATATTTTAATAAGGGAAACTGTTGAAAAAGGAATTTCGAGGTAACCACAACCTACTAGTTTTTACTCAGAAACAACTCTAATTATTCCATTTCTTTACAAAAACTGCTTCCATTGAAAATAAGACATAAGCTACGTTTAAATAAATTTGCTATCAGTAATGCATCTGAAATGAACGACCTTTTTAAAACGACAACAGCAGCTGATACAACATTTTCGTTCGATGAAGCAATTAGGGACACTAGTCCAGAGAGACACGAATCGGCAACGGAACTAACGCGAATAGCACATTGTCCTATAGCTTCTACCGCGGCATCCGCCATTTCTGCCATGCCAACGTAAGTCTGAAATTCCCGGAAAGTAAGACTTGATGCGTTAAGGTACTAAACCTTAATAAATTTAAATATCAGTGAGCACTACTCTTTATCCCGTCCAATATTCTTAAAACTGGAGTGTGATCAGAAATCAAAAAAAGCATGCAGAATATTTTACACCTGTAATTCACGAAGAACCAGCTGTACATTTGTTTCTGAAACCAATGAAGTCAACACTTGCAGTTTCAGTAATTTGATATGCTTCGGCTCGGCGGGGCGTATGAAAAAACTTTTCAGAAACGGTTCGAACATATTCTGCAAAAAAGTAAGATAAATATCCAACCTTAATATATGAAAAACGTATTTAAAGTAGGAAAAGTTTCTCAAAAAAAAAACTTGAAGTTAACTAATATAAAGTTGCTACGTTTAAATTTAAGCAGTAAATTCATGTATAATCTTGACAGTCATCGTACTGAACAATGAAAGGGATACACATGACTCTTAATATTTCTATAATCATAAACCATTTCATATTAGAGGCTTTTCTATTCTAAAATGGAACGTGAAGTATCAGTTGGACTTGCGAGTATTTCATGTGTAAGCAAAATAAACAATTAACTTTAGCGTTAAAAGAAAACCGCACTGAGAAAAATAACCCATTTAATATGTGGTTATCAAAATTACAAAAAAAAAAAAAGATGCGAAACCACATATTTGGATTAAATGAATAATTAAACAGTTGACATTGTAAGCCACTTTTATGAAGCCAATGCATTGTGGCACGGACAGCTTGAAGTTTGTTACTATTATCAAAACTCTCGCCGCACAGGATGAGTGTAAACAAACAGAAATTCCCAAAGCAAATAGGACGTTTCTCAAAACGATGTAGAAGAATGAAAATAATTGGACCCCATATGAACTTGAAAGAAAACTAAAAAACAGGAAAAGTTGAAATCATACTAGACGTTAAAAGAAAATTGAAGAGGAAAAACAAGGATTTAGAGAAACCAAAAGAAAAAAAAATGTGCATGCCACACATATGTCACCTGTCTTGCATGCAGATTTCTACATAAATTTTTTTATTAATCATACATTGCTTATAGCAAAATTAGGTCGCCCAAGTACCGGGTTGGTTGCGCAAATTGTTGCAATGTTGACAAGCACAACACTTTGTACTTCACGCGGACCACGTAATAATCGAACAAGCGCACGTGAGATAATCGATAGTTGTGAGGATGGTGCGCAATGATAAAATAACTGGGCAACAGCCATAACTACAGCGTAGTTTCGGCTCTGTAGTAATGGACGACACGATGAAAGAAGAAGCGTAAGATCTGGATCAACTGCTTCCGTTGGCGCAACAAACTGACTGCGTGCATAACGAGTCAACAATCCAATCATCACCACCTGTCCCCACTCATCCACGTCCACTATAGCCTGAATTTCATTCATGATATAAACCTTACATAGAGAGAATATGTCTGAATGTTCATTACAGGCCAGTAAATTCAGAGTGTTCACGATGCCACTAACACGCCGAAACCAAGCGTAAGTATTCCAGATTTATATATTCCCTTAATCTCCATATCGAAACTTGACTTTTCATGAATATAAAACAAAATGAAACGAAATTTCATTGGCTGATTTCCTGCATGATTTAAATGATGAAAGGAGCACCTTACACAAAGTACGGTAATGCCTATGAAGCAAATCAAATCGATCCGGACAAGTTTCTTCAAAAGCGTATACTGCACTGCCGAGTACAAGAGTACGCTTATCACCGAGAAGATAATCAATGCAGTCGATCAGTTCCGGTTGTAAATTTTCTTCAAGTGAATACAATTTCGGTATTGCATGAGCAGCTACCTAAAAAGATTGTGTATTGGAATGGATCGCTAAACAAACTAAAATGAAGATATAGAAGAAGAGAAATACTCTGGGAACTATGGTAAAATTTCTAACTTTTCGGACATAAGCAGACATGTCACGGACAGATTCACGTATTGCCAATAACATTACTGGAGCAATCATAGGTACTCGAATGCTTGAGAGAACACGCAGGGCGCTTGCCCGAATAAGCTGATTAGGATCCTGAAGTGGAACAAAAAATTAACCATGGAATGCCCACGATTTCGTTGTTCAAAGTATATTCTTTCAACTGTTGTTTTCAAAATTCAAACTTACTTTTAAAGCCCGCTGAAAAGTGCTGATTGAAAGAAGCGCTAAATCTTGCTGCTCTTCGGCATATCTCACCAAATAAACGAAAACCAATTTCTTCAACTGCAAAAACTTCGACTTACCCAAACAACACGCAGATATTTAGAGAAATTTAAGAAAATACATTCATGGTCAAATTTATTTTCAAATGTAAATTTGATGCAGCAAACCTCAAGATTTTTGGCAGCAACATTCTTAACAACCGCAGGAAACAGTTCGGATACATCACGCCCTTTCGCTACCAGCTTAACAATAAATATATCATTCAATCAAGTATAGCTTTCACGACTACAAAACTTCATCTCCTTAGCTTTGGACTTCATATTGATAAAAATTGCTCATTTCTGAAGCTGCCATTGTTGGAAGAAAAGATATATTATGGTCTTTGGTTGAGTCAATGAGCGTATTTTGTACTGAAAAATTGTACTGAAATTTAACAGACACTTACAACTCATGTTTCATCAAATTATAAATTTTAATTATAAAAGCTTACATTTATGATCCGCTTCATTGCATCCATTTTCAAGTTATCCTTCGAACTGTCTAACATTGCTTTTAGGTCAGCAAAACGCCTGAAATCATAAATCAGCTAATAATTCACGGCAAACCAATCATTTACTCTCTTCCATCTGAATTCATAAATTCTGAATTATTGTTCGCATCAAACATTAAATAACCAACGTTTTACTGTCTACGATAACTCCTCCTTCCGCAATTTCCACTTCGGGGCTTGTTAATCCCTCACCAAAACTTCCCATCCTCTTTGATTTGTTATATTTCTACAATCTAAATGATTTTATCTTCCAGCGGCCAAAATTACATTCCGCCGTGTGCTATCATACCTGAAAACAATATGAAAAAAGTTTATGAGCAGCGAGTCAAAAAAGAATTAACTCTTCGGATGAAACTTAAGTACGTCAACAGCTGTATGTTGGAGTTGAAAGATTTTGTTTACTATTATCTTTTTACTACGAAATTTATTCGAATTCATTAGTTTATCATTTCTATATCATCAAGCCATCATTCGGGAACTATCCTATCCCATTCCAAACATATCTTTCCCTTGTTCAATTTGAGCAGATTGCAATTACAATACAAATTGCCGAGAACAGAAGAGATGTATGAAGAGGTTATCTGGAGAATCTCAGGTGATAAGTTTGAATTACCGAAGGATTTTATGGAAATAACAGAGAATGACACATATCCTTCTCAAAAATGACCTATCAATAGTAAAAATAATGGAACGACAATGCTTTTAAATAAATCGATCCTAGGATGGACTCCCTGGTCTGGACAATATGTACATCCATCTCTGTCCTCTTAACGGTACAGTATGCCAGAAAAATTTGATATCCGGTATTTCTTTCTAGTTACAGTAAGTTTTACTCGATACCGCAGACACCCCGCTCTATCCTTTCCACTCCTCACATTCCCTGTCTCCTGTGAAAGCTCTGGGACAGATATTTTCATTAAGATCCTGTTGAATTGGGATTTCTGGTAACTTGCGAGACTACGACTGAAACAAATAATTGGGATTTGGGTTGGGGGGGGGGGGGGGGGGGGGAGTGAAGGGATAGTGTATATTCCAGTAAATTCATTGATAATAAATGAAATGATATGATAAAGAAGATAGAAGGAATATTGTGAATGTCATTAGATGGACTATTTTAGGCTTAATTAAGAAGAGAATACGAAATTCACAGTTATTTCTTATGTTTAGCATTGAGATATAAATGCAGTAATATAAAAAAGTAATTGGGTCAGTAATGTTTCAGTTAATTTAGAAGTTGTACAAAATGAAGGCTAACGATAGGACAGTTGCAAGTATGAGGCCTGCGAAAAGTTTCAACGATAATCAGGTTTGGAATATGACATAAAAACAATAGTTGCATAATACTTTTTTTGATGATATTTAAAGCATGCAGTATTCTCTTTTCAATCAGCTCAATCAAGTGAACAAACAGAATTATTTGCTTAAAATGGGTATCATTTGTTTCTTTAATTTCAATAAGTTTAAAGGCACATATCTGTTGTGTGGATGATTTTAGTACTACGACTTCAGGCCCCAATCAACAGTTTGGATTTCAGTGCGGATGGTTTACAAATGATTTCATCTTCCGATGACGATTCAATTATTATGTATGATTGTATCAGTGGACAAAAAAGTCGATCGGTAATATCATTTGTGATAGTAAAATTATGCAGTTATGTGTAGAAAGCTGGCCTTTCTCCTCTAACTTCTGTACCGTAAATCTGGAACATTAGCTTGTTGAGTTTCGGATAGAATATTATAACGTACGAGATTGAGTAAAATTATTCCCTGTGCAACTGTTTTTTTTTTTTAAATCTCATCTTCAAGTTGGACAGGATGTAAATCTTTAGGTAAACAGTAAAAAGTATGGCGTGGATTTGATACAATTCGCACACAATACATCAAACGCTATACACTGTTCTACCAAAGTTGATGGTCAGTTACTGTTTGCCCTCTTATAATTTTTAAATTCGCTTGAAGAGACATTTGAATGGAAACAGTTGAACGATGGTTAAAAATAAGTGGCATTTTTAAAATTCCGTTGATTCATACAACTGTCCCGTCAAAGTCAAGGAGAAATCATATAGCTGTTCATATAGCTATCGTTAGGAATTGAGACGAAAATTTACCCAGCAGCATTTGTAATTTTAAAACGTAGACATTCCATACTTGTTTCTTTATCGAACGGTATTGAATATCTCTGTATAAACAAATAAGTGGTCCAAGTAAATTCTAGGCAATGAAATCGTTCGACTTCTTATTTTGTCTACTTTTTTAGATGTTATTCGATACCTGTCATTGCATGATAACAAGTATATCAGGTATTTTCCTGGTCACCAAAAAAAGTAAGTTGTTTTTTTTTCACTCGTTTACACATTTTGAGAATTACTTAGAAGTTAATTTCATTCCATTTTATCAGAGTAGTGACACTGTGTATGTCTCCGTTAGATGATATGTTTCTCTCCGGTTCTTTGGATAAAACAATCCGTTTATGGGATCTGCGAATACAAAGCTGCCAGGTATGCTTTATATTTATTTTAACTTCTTTAATGCCTCTGCTCTAATACTCCCTTATTTCTCATTCACCTTCTTAAAAAATTGAAAATCTTCGTAATACCCCAGTGTAAAGTGCTGCATTGAGTTGTTATATTGCGTAATTGAACAGACTCGTTGGTTTCTGTCTTTTATTCTCTTATTGTTTTTTTTTTTTTTTTTCTTGTTTTTAGGGGCTGATGCATGTGCCTTCGAGACCTGTTGCCGCCTTTGACCCGGAAGGTTTGATATTTGCAGCAGGCATCAATTCTGATACAATCAAATTGTACGACTTACGTTCATTTGATAAGGTGAGATTAATTTTCTTGTCCAGCTTTTTTTCTGAAAAAGGAAAAAGCTGTACGGAGTAATTTACTGTAAGTGTCATTATATTTAAGTCGTCCCGTCGCTCTTATATTTGGTTTTTGAGGTAGCAAAAATGTTCTATTCCCGCTGTTGTGAACTGAGTCCTAAATTTATACCGGTTTAAAAATCGCTATCCTCTCTTTGTACTATTTCCTGCGAATGTATTGCTTCTTTTAATCTTCTTGCTTGGAAAATGATACTTATTTCAAAAGATTTTTGGGAAATAACATTTCATTCTAGGTATTTCACTGCATTTTTCCAGGGACCATTTACGACATTCAAGGTGGAAAATGAGGCAAAAGAAGACTGGACAGGTTTGAAGTTCTCTCCTGATGGTAAAATGATTATGGTCACAACGAATGGCTCTTCTGTTACTCTTATCGACTCTTTTAAAGGAACATTGGTTCACGTTTTGAGAGGTTTGTTCAGTTCCTTTGACATTTGTCCAAAACTCAAAATAATTCAAATTTTTCTGTATGCCAGGAAAAAGCTTTGTCAGATAACTCGATGATAACATCACTTCACAAGCTTATAGCGCAGTGCTGAGTGGGGTCTATCACTTTTTTTTCAAACACAATGTAAATATAAATGCGCTTCTGTCATAGTATACGTGAAACGTCTTAACTTCGTTTTATCATCACTTTGATCATTTAAGTAGTAAACATTTGTTTCTAAATCTGGTTAAACTTCCGAGCACTGAACATTACATATTTAACTATAATTTCTGTTCAGGACATAATTTGCAATACAAACGTAAATGGGAGGATAACATGTTTCTTTAGAAACTACAAAGTTGCTCATTTCAGGTCATGAGAATAGTAAAGGTATTGAATTGGACGCAACGTTTTGTGCTGACGCACAATATGTATTTAGTGGTTCCACAGATAGCAGTATAGTAGCATGGTCTGTTACAACTGGCCAAAAAGTTGCAAAGCTTGCGTCAGGACATTCTCCGCTTATTCACAAAATATTATTCAATCCACGGTTCTTCATGCTAGCTACGGCTTGCACAACATTAGTAAGCGTTCGATGCTAAGAAATCGTAAGAGTTATGTAAACACTTCACTAAATTTATGTTTGTTTATTTAAGCTTGGATAGTTATCGTTCCATTGATAGCTCTAATAAGTGTACTTATCATTTTTCAGAATTTGTGGTTACCAACAGAGGAAGAATAAAAGTATTTTCTGCAACTTCGGTAGAAGTATAATATCGATTGTAAGCATTATGTTATTCTAGACGTGAAAATGCATTAGTCTTATTACTGCATTGTGTCAACAGTGGGTTGAAAAATCTGCTTTAAAGCTTTTGCGTTAGTGGTTTCTGGTTTTATTTTTTTTATGAAACATTTGTAGACAACAAACATCGTTTTGGTCAACCAATCCAAGTCCTCTATTCCATATGGATGGTTAGAACGGAAGAGTGTCATTGTCAGTCATTACAATTATGTGCTAGCAGCTCCAATATTGTGTGGCACAAACGTTGTAACGGTGACATTTGATATCGCAGTATGAATTTTTGTACGAAATCTATACACAATTATGCAATTTCGGATAGTCGGATAGCATATAAGTTTTTGTACAAAAAAGAACAACTATATTGTAAATGGTTTTGTTATCTATTGTTAAGATACAAATTTGCTGTTGAAGTTATTTTCGCGTGATTCAATAAGTTATGGTTATCGGATACGTTTACTTGTACATACGACATAATGTATTCAAATCCCTATCGTCTCCTTTTTAATTGTTGCTGAATCATAATCTAAAGATTTAATGCCTTGATCTCCAGCTCATTCATGTTCCTTTGCAATAGCTTAAGGCTACGATATGATAACACAATAACTAGATGTTTGCTACGGGCAAATGTAGATTACGAATCATATGGAAGCGTAAAGACGTTGATTTTTTTTGCCAAACTGTTATCACTTTCATAAATATTTAACAGTTAGAACACACGAACAAAAACTGTTTCTGTAGTGAAATCCTTTGGTGCCTGCTATATTCTGAATAGTATTGCTGTTATTTACTGCCTATAAGCGCCCACAGCCAGAACTAAATTGCGTCGCGTGAAATGCAAGTCGACAATTGATGTGTTTTTGGTAGCATATGAGTAAAGATGAAAACCGCTGGGATTTATCCTGCAATGAAAGTACTGATAAAAAATGTAGATTGGTCATGAATATGATTTGAAGAAGATGAAGTCGATGTTGCATATTTCATTAATTCTAATATTGCGAATAATGTCATCATTAGTATACACTGCTGCTGTCGGCTGCCAACAGTTTTTTAAATCCAATACATCTAAATTGATTTCGGCTTTGAACTATTAATTTTTATAAATCTCAAGAAATTACGATTCAAATTAACCTACTTTGGGTCATTATTTAAATGATCCTGCGAACCAGAATGGGCTGTAACCGTATCCACAGAGTAAAATGACAACGCTGAATCAGCTCGTGCGACGGCTAGAGCTGCTCCGTCACGTGAGAATTCTACTGGTATCTGGTATGGAATTGCAGGGACATCCTGCATGCAAACCATTTTTTGCAGTGCCATATCCCAGAGGATGAGTGATCCTTCGCTTCCCAATGATGCCAGATATCGACCGCAGGGAGAGATCTGGAAAGTAGTGGAAATATTCAGCAAGCAACACGAATGTTTGGTCATTTGCAGTAGTGATGTGAGTGCGAGCACTTGAATGCTGTACGCAGATTCACTGTAAGAAGCTTACTTGTTAGAACATATCTATTAGGGTAAAGACAACATCATCAGATCATTATCGAATAAATTTGAGTAAAACAAGTTTGAAGTTAAGGCAACTTTAGTCAAGGTTTGCCAAACACCTAAGCCATTCCAAGCTACAAACCACATCTAAAAAGCATAAAATTTAAAATACACCTAGGCAGATGATTTCACGAAACGGTGTAACTAATGGTATTGTGAATTTCATTCGGTGGGGCGATAATCCATTATATTCGACATCATCGAAGTCGAAGAGACTTTTAACTTCTAAGTTTCAAAAACTTTCATAAGGAACAATTTAGAATATAGCGTTTCTTCTTGAAGTTACCTTTAATCCCCGAATAGATCCCTTATGGCCAGCAAAACATCGTACACATGTTCCAGATAATACATCCCAAACACGTATGTAACGATCATCACTACCACCGGCGAAATAATTGCAATTTGGATGGAAATCAATGCAGGTGACATCTGACAATGCATCTGAGAAAACGCGCAACGGTTGCAAACGATCGGTTGTCCACAGCATCGCAGCACCATCGGCACTACCAGTCGCAAAATAATAAGAACGTGGACAGAATTGCACCTGAATTTTCACAGTTTGTCAGATTTTCGCCCGCAATTTAATGGATTTATATCAGTTTGCAAAATGTGATATCATAGTGAAAAAACAGATCAACCTCCCAAATTGGTGCAGCATGTCTGTACACTACAACATTACTACGAACAGCAAGACTCCACAAACGAACTGTTCCATCGCGTGACGATGAAAGTAATAGGCGTTTATCGGGAGAAAATGATAACGAATAAACTGGTCCGTTATGACCCTGAAAAGTAAGTGGATTTTTGGGAGAAAGAAATATTTGTACATCTGCTACCCGGAAATCAAAAATAAGTTCAGCCTAGAGTGCAACCATAAACAAAAAAGTCAAAGCATACCTGTGGAAGATGCACGGATGCACTAGCATAAAAAAAAAAAAAAACAATGTACAGACGCGAACTTCTCAAAAAATATCTAAGCTGATTGAAAAATCTGATATATAAGCAACAGGTCATGCATTCCCTACAAGTTAAGGAAATGTAATTTAAGGGGCCTAAAAACAAAACTAACTTGAAAGGTAAGGGATGTTGACGATTCTGCATCATCGTAAACCTGATCCAGTGCATCTTCAGACTCTTGTTCTATTAGCTCCAATTGATCGATTTTTTTGTAAGGACGAAATTTCTCTTCATTTAATGCATGAACCTTAAATGACAATAATAAGACTTTCTGATTAAATATTGAAAGGCTAGATTTCAAAATGGATGAAAAGTCAGCAACAAAGTAACCAGATAAAATAAACACGGTTGCTCCGCAGTACCTCATCATTTTTCTGTCTAAAGCCTATTCCTTTACAAATTTAATTTGGTCAACTCACGCCGTATTTTTTTTTTCATTTGCAATAATTGCATCAGGAAAACATGAAGGGATTTACCAAAAAATAAGTCTAGAAGCAATAAACCTACATAAAACCATAAAGACCATGAGAATACATTTCGCAAAAGAATCGAAAAAAGTCCTTTATTAAACAGAGACTGTCGTTTAAATTTGTTGAAAATTAATAGATCAACTTGAGGATACCTGTATCCTGGAATTTCCAAAACCCAACGCCAAAGCTCCACTGTCTTCAGCAATATTAGATGCTGTAAGACCACCCGGAGAGTTGAGCACTGTGTAAAGGCATACAGATGGCGGTGTGTCAACAGAAATGCGCATTTTTTTACCCGATTCTTTCATATACCTCTTTTCATTGCTGTAATTGATTTGGATAAATTCCCAAAACTAGTATAATAAAAAGAAAGATGCTTTGACAACAAATCTTTTTAGTAAAAGAATATTTCGGTAAGGCAAAAAAGTACGATGACTAACGCTGCTGGCAGAGGTATTCTATCAGGGGAAGGTCCATTTGCGTCCTTTTTTTTGCTATCATTTCTTTCTTTAATTTTTGGCCGTTTCTTTTCGAAGCCCAGTTGCGTCGAAAAATCTTCTTTAATTGTTCCATAAAACATTTTATGCCGTCTTTCTGAAAATTAATTGGGTCCAGACAGCTGAAAATTAAATCAAACAAGTTATTCAAAACATTTCTTAAACTAAAAAATAAGAATGGATTTTAGCAAAAAGATAAGTAATAAATGATTGACAGAAACTTGGTGAGAAAGTCACCCACATGAAATGAAACTCCTGGAAGGGAACACAAGGCAAGTGTTCCCAAATACCAAAATTTTCTCACAAACAGATCGAAATTTTTATGGTAACTTGTAAAGTGAATTACACTACCTTGCTTGCTGACTTGACCAAGAATACCTCCCAGAACAGCTTCCGTAGCTGACTTTGTCCGCGAACCATCAATTGCTGAACATATTCAATATAATTTTTAATCCTTTAAAATTCCTTTCTCCCCACTAATAAATTCTGATCGGAAATCTTTTTCAGTGAAGTCATTTTATTCGAGAACTACGTAGAGCATTGAAATTCCAATTATTTTATGAATAAGGCAAAAATGCCTCTTCTCCTCCTTGTCTAAATAAATCATGATCATCAAATTCTCATGTCTCAAGCATGCTAAGAATGCGAAGTATATTAGTGAAAAAATGGAATCTGTAAATGAATAGTAAAAACTACCTTCAATATGTAAGTGATCTCGCATCACGTCCCGAATAATGCTATTCCGAGTTAAGAAAGGTTCTAGTTGTTTGATTGCTGATTTTGATATGCGAACAACAAACTGATTCTTCCTTCAAAATGCATAATTTAACTTTATCAATCTCCCAGACATAATTTCTAAAATGAGCAGATTAAATTAAAAAATTGCTTTTTGGAAATCCATTGAATAAATGACAGTATTTACTTGTAACTTTCAAAAATAAATGACAAAACTTCGATGCCAAGAAAAATTTCGAAATCTACCAATAAAATGCAACTATTCAATACACTGGAAAAAATTATAATTACGTCAGAGCCTGAACCAGTGTATGATTAGCAGCCTGACTATGAGTAGAAATGCGAGTAAGCAGTTTTGTTTGTTCTTCGTACATCGAAGGTACATGTCGAGAAAATTTTTCGCTGAATACAGCCGCTGAAATGACAAAATTGATGCAAATTTTCAACTTAGGAAAAGTAGGTGAAGAAGATCTAAAAATAAATAGAAAAATAGCTGCGAAATAAAAGTAAGCCGTTGCAAACCTTGCAAAGTACGCCCTTCAGCAATAAGCTGTATATATAAGTGGGCAAATATCGGAAATATTAAAGCTGACAGTTCTGCTCGGAAATTATCAAACGAAGAATCAATATGGCTCAGAAGTGTCGAGAATTCGCGCATAATGGCGTCACTGAAATTGACAGTTAATTCCAACACTGTTCGTGATGCAGCACAACATCATGCCATTGTTTGCTAACAAACAATACATTTACTCGGTTCATTTGGTGTTTTCGAGAAATATCACCACATATCATAAACAGCAGTGTTGCGATAATACCCAAATATTAGTGCGGTTTCGTAAAAGAATAGCGGCAGTTTTATCATATATTACTACTAGTTATTAAAAGTTTGATTACTGAAAAAAAAAAAACATGCTTGCTAGTATCCCCATCAACACCATCTTTCGAAAGACGCAATACGGATGCAGCTTCTCTTGACAAAGCTTCTTCGGATTCCTTAAAATAATTTGCTATAGTTATGCACAAATCATGCAGGCCTGTTAGCAATTCTTATTTTTACAAAAAAAAAAAAAAAAAAAGAAAAAGAAAAACGATTTACCGTTAAACCATTTTTCTTAAAAAAAGCTAAAATTTGTTGTAATGATTCGGCTGTCAGTGGATGTTCGAATATGTCTCCATCCATACCTGCAATTTAAATTACAGAAATTTTTGAAATTCAATAGGAAAACTGATATTTGAGAATGATGCACTGATGGAATATAAGCATTCCAAATAAATCTCTTCTTTTAAAAAATATCGAATAATTAATGGTTCTTTTATATAGCCGGAAAATATATGTTTAATAGTCATCATAACCATGTCGTTCAGTGAAGCTGATCTAACCCAGTTACTAATTGTAAATTAATAATACGTAGCAGTGAAGTATGAAATCACAAGACATCAGTATTCTATGCAACTAATTCATGACATATCATCTATAATACTTTGCTTAGTTATTATAATTTTGTTCCAGTCTTCTTATCGACATCACAATTATCACAAAATTATTTGCTCATCATCTCATCTCTCACTCGGTTTATATACAGGAAAACTATACTACAACCACATTCATACCATTCCACTGATTACACTTTGTTGCTTTTGCTTATTTAATCTTATTGTCAATAAGTGTTGAATCACTTATGATCGATACCGTTTCTCTTAGGAAAACAATCCCAACAAATTACGAACTAACAGTGTAGGTTTAAAAAGACGACTTAAAAATATCCCTCGTTTTCTGCATTCAGTATCGGTAATAACTACTCAATAATTTGAAGCCCACCTGTCTTATTTCCATTCATTTCAAATTTACAACTAATCCGTGTTCTAATACGATTATACATACTGTTAATGGAAAAGATTATCAAGGAAAAGGAGTTTTAATTTAAAACCCGTCAGATATTTACTGAAAAATGAATGACAATGATATACTAACTTTCAAATGAACATTTTTCTTTATGACCATTTATTTGAAAGTATCATTCATACATAAATATACATAAAAAAAATGTCGAAAATGAGGTGTACTGAGGAAGCAAATACTATAATAGCATAAAAATTGAAATCCTAAAGCTAAACAACCAGAACAAAGCAGAGATTAACAGCGACTAGTTAACAGCGTTACGCTACTTTCAATGCAATGAATTCAGTAATATCACAACGACTTTTTCGAAGCAGATAGTTGAAGCAACCTTTTAAATTCGAAGATTTAAATATTTCCTTAAATTTAAATGAATTTATATGAAATGGTTCCGTGAAATTACGATAGATTTCATTTTTATTAATGTTAGCAAACAAAAGCTCAAAATATCTGCTTCCTTTTTCTTTTTCTTTGAATTCAAGGAAAAGAAAGAAATACACATATCCTCAATTCCTCAATACACACCTTCAAAAATATATTAGAACACTGAACACGATGCAAATTTCACAAGAAATAAGTTTTTAGTAAATATAGAAAATATACACTTCCAAGAAAATTAAGACTTATGTGAATTCATAATATGCCAATGAAATTTCAATCGATGCACAAGACGCGAGTTATTCTGAAGAGGTGAGTACACGGATTTGTCGATTATGCATTTCGCATGATCAGAAAACATGCAGCATCAGACACGTGGAAACAAATTTTCAACCTGGAGTGCTGATATGATGAAATTTCACCAAATTTTGGAACTTGAAAATTCGAATCTTTTAACAACCAGCTAAAATTACATGAATACATATTTATGTGACGTTGAAAAAGAATTGTTGCAGTTCAAGCAATTTCAAATTCAAACATAGCTATTTTTGCATTTCTAGAATCGGTATCACGAATTCATTTTATGCAAAGCAATTTCATCGAAAAACAAAGAATGACGTAAAAGACTAGAATCAATGAATGTACAGTCAAAGCTAGCTGTAAATGTACACTTGTTATAAATTATCGTTTCATGCAATTTTTGCAGTAGACAAGAAAACTGATAAAATATTCACAGAATTTTAGCAGGGAAAACTATCAAAAATTTCCTCGACGTTTTAAGATCCCGAAATTTTAGAAATCTCCAAACAATTGATCAATTCTTTTGAAGCCGTAAATTTCAAAGGTGAGCAGTGTTGTTGCCGATAAAATTTGATAGAACTATAATATTTCTACAAATTATTTAAGATCTGTTACACAATTACACAATAATTTGTTGTTACAGACCCAATATGTACTTTATTTTGAAAATAATCCTCAGTGGGAAGCAAAGAATAGCAGAAAACAATGAGCAGAGTTCATAAACGGACCATGGTGCGCATGCGCCATTAGCATAGAGCACAAATGTTAAGCCATCACCAAATGTATCATTAATGCGATAGTAGTTCCTGTAATGAAGTCTCAGCTATTACTTTGTTTTCGATATTTTAAGCAAAATGGCCACATCTTAATCAGCAAGTGAACAACTCTGAAAATGCTCAGCGCTTAGCCAACGGAAGGATTAAATGAGATGGTTTGACGGAAGACATCATGAGTCTTTCTCATAAGGCTAATGGAGTTAGAATTTGACTGCAGTCATATCATGCGTAAGCGTTATACTGAATGACCAGAAAGTTCTGATATCAGAACGGAAAAGATGTAATGACAATATAATAGCTGAAAGACCCAAAATAACTGAGTCGATTGCAATTTAGTATCAAAGATACTATTTTTAAAAATAAATAAACTCGTATGACAGCTAGATCATTACTTTTTCTAAACCTGTTAAAACATGCTTTAAATGTATATTCATGTCAAATAATACGAAATGTGATTAGTTAAGCACCCGAATTACTATGAGGTATTGATAGATATTAAAAAAGAAACAGAAATACTCTGCAGTGCACATTTCCATGCTTATATAATTATAAATGATCTACGTGATGTTTTACAAGTGATGTCTACAGCAGCTAATCAACGAAAAAAACATAAAATAAGAAAAGGGAACTTACAAGAGCGTAGTATGGTGGCAAAAACCACGTTTTTTGTAGAAATTTATGGCACCATAATTTGTAGCTAATACATGCAAATAAACAGCTTTTGGATATGGTGGCCGCTGCACTACCATGAACATAAGATGATCGAGCAGACGTGAAGCGAAACCACGTCGACGATAAGGTGGACGTACAGCAACGCTTAATATATACACCACTGGCAAACAATTACCCGACAAAAGATCACGATCCTAAAAATAAAAGTCAGAATACCGAACTCACTTATTTACCCATTCACAGAGTGTCAAACACCCTGATGTTACTTCTCGGACGACATACCTTTTGAACGTCTACAAAATTATTCCATCAATTATTTCGTTATTACGTTATCATTGGGAGGCCCTATACCTTCCTCTTTCTCGTATTCTTTGCTAGCTTCAAATGTACTTGATCCCGTCATACAAATGAGTTCGATATACATGTTTCATTGAATTGTAAAGAATAGAAAAAGGCAAACCTCAGCATTGCACTGAGACAAGTTCTTGAGCTCAGCCACAAGAATAGCAGCAAGTGCACCTTCATAGGTGATTCCGAAACTAATCAGTTTACCATTCAGCACTTCCTCAAACCAACAGTCTGGATATTGTATGGGAAACGATTCGAGGCAAATTGTCTTGACAATATCCATATCATGCATACACAACGATCGTATGCTACACTTTTCATCCTGGCACACACTGCCTGCAGGTTCATCAACAAGACACTTCACAGTTTCCCTGTCATCCGGTGTTTCTCGCCAATCCTTCATCGTCTTCGATGTCCATCAAATCGTTGCACATTTCCTATTCTACCCATAATAGCGCACTCCGGCATTATCTGCATGAAAGTGCGACAACTGACTGCCTAGAAAATATTATTTGGTTACTACCGCAAAACCACTTCCAAACAACCACTATAAGTGAAACGTAAAGCAAGCCGAACAAACATTACCAAATGTTGGGCGGTAATTTGAACCACCCCGTAATATCGAGGCGACCGGAATAACACACTCGAACATTCAACGAACAAAAACGAACAGGTAGCCATACAAACATGCAAATATCTGCAAGCAAGCATGCACATCTCATTGCAGCCAAACTTTCGAAATGCGCTACACTTGGAAGTAACGTTTTTCCAAAAGCTTTGTACTATATAACACTATACAAGCAACTAACTTCAGGCCCCCTACTTTCAGGTCTCAGGCCTGCCAGCCAACACAAGCAATCCAACTAACCGCGAAACAACACACCCAAACCTCACGACACTTTCGAAATGAGTACCATAAAGCGAATAAATTTAATACGGCCACTAATCACTGAAGGATAGGAATGTTAAATATTAGAGCATGTTTGCGGATGAGTCAATTATGAATTGTTCATTAGTTTTTGGGGGAGATGCATAGATAGGCTTGTTATGAAGGACTTATTTAGTTGTCCTAAACAAAATTATCCTTCCAGTTCAGTTAAGTTAAATTCATTGAAATTTTTTGATGTATATCGAATTTTAGATCAATGAAGCGAGCATCACGTTCAATTTATGCCGACATATATGTGAAAGAAGCTCATCGTATCAGGGGTACACCACGTGTTGCTCGACCATGGAGACCTAAAGTTATCGCTTGGGCTGGTCCGGCTGCATTTTATCGTAACAGGTTTGTATTTTACTGCGTGTTTTACATAAATTTTGGTTCATTAGTTAAATGATAAAAATTGGATTGAAATCGTCATGTTTTATCACAAAATGATGGTAAAGTCGTGCAGCAGTGTGGAAACTTTCCTTCGATGAAAGAGCATCCGGTGATTCATTTTTCCTGTGCTGGATTTCATCTGAGTACATCTGTGTTTTGGACTCTACCCAAGATTAAGGGGCTCGATTTATTGCTTAGCACATAAATGCATGGCTGCTTCTATCAATCTATGAGATATTTGGATGATATTGCTCCGAATTTTCCTTGTAGATTTTATGAGCCCAATGCTTGGTATAAAGCACGAATAACAAAACCAACACTTTATCCGAAAATGTATGTCATCGATCCAGATAATCATTTATTGTCGCTGAAGGAACGTTTAGCAGGTCTATTTTTTTTCTTATCATTCGCCCAGCCTAGGGAACTCAGTTGAAAAGCTCTTGTTAAAGGACTTTTTTGGATAAACAAGGAATCAAAACTCTATTCAAAGTTAGGATTCTTGTTGTTATAGTACCGGAGATACAAAGATACGATATTGGTTTTAAGAAAAAGAATTTGCTACCGATACCATCGCTACCGTCGGAGGCAAAAAATGTTCTGAAGTTGTCTAGAAAAATGCAGTGTAAGTTTAACTTCTGTGCTTTCGATATTATAAAATATTTGATTTTCACATTTGTCTCTCTTCTCCAACAATTTTAATGAAATATTTCATGCCTTCACTATTTCTTTTCGGTTAGTTTGGCTATTGTTTCACGATGAATGATTTGAATTTACTTATATTTTGATTTTTTCTGTGTTGTGCTTTATGACATCGGAAAATTTTGTTCATTTAGAAATTATGGATGTAACATTAATGCAGGAGTTCATGCAAAATCATATTATCGGCAGTTCATTATTTTCCAGCGTTATTGAAGTTACTGTTTACAAATAATAACTAAGCAAGATTAATTGATCGGTAATAATTGTTTCCTGTTATTGCAGTGACAATAAATTTAAAGGCGGTTGAGCATTGGCAGCTGGGTATCTTCCATCATCATCGCATATTTGATGATCTTTTTCACGCAAACGTCTTTTTTTATAACACACAAAACATGCAGCTTAAATGGGGAAATGTTGGTCTGTATCAGGGAAATCTGATCGATGCCGCCGATACAAGTATATATCCGCTCTTCCGAAATAGAATGGGAATTCATAAATATTGTTTTTGATAAGTTGATTGATATAGATTTTGTGATTATCCGAAATGTCTAGAACAAATTTTTAAGGCTTAACTTAGAGCCAGTATAAGTTCTTGCAGTTGGTTAATCTATTTCTGTTGCGAAGATTGTGTTTCATTTTCATTGTTTAGGTAATAAACCAGATATATCGATTGAATCATTAGGTAACGGATTCAGTTCATTCGTATTATTGAACCTTGATGGAAATCCATATAATTGTGATGGTGAAGTTGTCCATTGGCTGGTAGCTAATATTCCTGATGGCAAATCTGTAATGGATGGGGCAGAAATAGTCCCATACATGCAAGTTGTGCCGTTTAAAGGAACTGGTTATCACAGAATTGCTTGTTTGTTGTTGCGGCATAATGAAGTTATTAATTTAATGCCAAGAAAACCAAAAAGGTAATAAATATTAGTTTTTTTCAGCAACATTGTATTTTTTGCTAGTAAAGAAAAGCAGGTTTCTATTATCGATTATAACTATGGTGAGATGATATAGGAAAGTTAATGCAAATTAGTAAGTTGCAGCAAAGCTTTCAGCAACAAGGTGATAGGATATATTAAAATGATGGTAAAGTTGATATAGTTTTAGTTTGGTAATATTATCCTTTTTGGATATTATCTGTTTCGATTTTCAGTGTAGCGTTGATGGATCGAATCTTCAGCGTTGGCCAGCTATATAAAGAATTTGAAAAACAATGGACTCCTTCTGCCCTTTCATTTGCTCAAGCTTTATGGGATATTTCTGTTAATGAAGCGCTTCACAGAATTGGTTTGTTACAATTATAACTTTCTTTGGAATATATGCAAATATTTTCATAATTGGAGTTTACAATTATTGTATTCTGCCAGTATTTTTCAGGAATGAAATCACCAATTTACGAATATCAGTATAATCCGCCAGTAAAAATGGACCAGAAAGAATTCCCACTAAAACCACAACCGTTTGATTTGTATGTTCTACATTGATTGACTTTCGCTTCTATAACTTGGAATTTCCATTTGGTGACATACATGAATATTTTGAATTTTGGTTTTTGAATTGCAGATACTTGGATCAGTTCCGAAATCCAAAGGAGGTGCATGCGGACTTGTTGAAGAGGCGTTTGCAAATGCGACAGATAGACAAAAGCCCGGAACAGCCTAAATATCCTGATATCGACTACGCCAAACATAAGAAGGACATGCCGTTTTGGCAACATGATAAGTTGATCAAGGAGAATTCTGGATCCGGTCGGTACAAAGCTCTATGGAGTAATCCAATCAGCTGATTCACTGAACACCAAAGATCTGTAACATTAAGTTTATTTTTCATTTTGAACTTCCAAATGTCGGAGTAATTATAAACAGAAGAAAGTGGTGAGAGTGATTACGGAATACAAAATAGTTGGAAAAGGAAATAAGTGTAGTTAATGTTATGTTTGCAACAAGGACACTTTGCATGCCACTCTTTATTTTCATTTCTACATCCATTATAGGTTAGAAAGTGAACTGTTTTTGAACACGTAATATAAATCCTAGTTGTTTTTATGCTTACTCATCTTCAAAAGTATGTTTTGTGCGAATATTGATTTTTCAGAATGTTCATTTGTAGTTGTTGTTATTGATTGCTGGTTGAATCACTATTCACTAATAATGGAGATTTTTATCATGACCATTGATGATAGTTACAATTGTACTAATAAAAATAAAATAATGGATTCAAAAGTTGAACGTCCTATACCGAATATTGTTAGAAATATTTCCGAATTGTTGATGGCAATGTTATTATTTGCCATATATTTCGAAAATGGTTATCTAGAGAATAGATAGAATTATTTCGAAGAAGCGCAAGTGCGTAATCCAAATTGAGGCCAGTTGGATTTGAAACAAACATAATTTGCGTCAAAGGCAACATCCAACTTCTATCTCCAGGGCAATATTTTAAAAACTTGTCTTGTGAGCTAAATAAGGAGCATATTCCTTAACTCAGACATGAAGTGATAAAACGATAAGGGAATAAACTTATTGTTTTGGATGAGATATGATGAAATTGATCTAAGTAGAAATTCTATAGGGAGAAAGCCCATTATTTCTGCGAATAAATAAATAAGTGATATTTATCCAATGTATCTGGCCACTCTGGCAAGTATCAAACGCCATGGGAGAAGGAAACGTTTTTTTTTTTTTTTTTTATTACCACAGTATGCTAAAATAAAGACTTTGACAGCCACTACCTCAACCTTCCTTATGTCTTTAGGATTTCTTACATTCATTTGAGCAAATTTATTTCTAACTGAAATCAAAAGAGGTCAACCAAATGTTAATTCAGGTTAACGACTTGAGGAATAAAGAGAATGGATGGGAAAAGAATACATATAATATGAGAAGGATAGGACGATCATCCATAGAATAGATGACAGCCTGATAAAGAAGAGAAGATGATCAAAAGAGGCCTATCTAGTATTAGTTCAGTGATTATTATATTTATACAAAATTATCATCAAATTATGATTCAAACTCATACTTTTCCTGACAGTTTCGATCTTCAACTTTGGAAGGAAAGATCTAATTAGCATGTTGAAGTCATAACTAATAAATTATAACTTTAAGTATATACGTCTAGATGATGTATACATACGCATACACGCACACATACATACGTACGCATACACATACACACACATACACATACATACATACATATATATATACATACATACATACATACGTACATACATACATACATACATACATACATACATAGATCGTAGGAAGAGGAATAAAAGTTTTTCAGTTGTGTGTGATGGGAGTATTGCTTGTTCGCATTATTTCATCGTTTTGTTGTACAAATAAAAATACCATTGAATGTTTATACGTCTTTAGAATTCTCATAGTAATTTCATATCTGTTCGAAATATTTCTTATTTAATTTATGATTTAATTTGTTTATATATTTCTATGATTTCCGATATATATACATATATATATTTATATCATTTGTTAGTGAATATGTCTGTTTATCTCAGCGATGCTTTTTCAATAGAAGCTTTAGAAGAAATTATAACAGCAAATTCTTATTCAGCTCGTGGACAAGCAAAATTGTTCCTAGTGGAAAAGAAGAGAGGCATTAGTTGAAAGAAGTTTTTACAAGGATCCATTCATTCATCTGTCATTATTCTCCAGCTGGACACAATTTCAATATTGTTGATGTTCTCAGCATGACGCTTAACGTTTATATTGCTTCCATTACAGCAAACACTGAAGTAAGCTTTTTTTTTTTTTTTTTTTTTTTCCACTTATCATAACTGGGAAACCTCGGATATCCCGAAATTTACTAATTGTTATCTGAGAGAGAATTCTAGCGAAGGTTATTTTAAATTTGTTTGGCAATGCTGTTAAATGACCTTATTGACAATGACAAACGCTTGAAATGCTGCAGATCGCTAGTCAGAAGCTGTGTTTGATGTCGTATTTTGCAGTACGTATTTTTTGTTAATCTATTCTTTCTATTTGTACGAAGCCCAAACAGGCCTAACATAAGGCTAAAAGTTAATATTGAACAAAAATTCGTGACAATATTAAATTTCGAAATTAAATTGTTATAATTTAATGTAGTAAAATTATGAATAGTTTCTCCATAATCTACACCGCTCATATATACACAGGGAGTATTTATGTTTTAAGGTATTGATTTGATTCTTGCGTCCTTTCTACTTAACCCTAATTAATTATAGGTAGGTAAGCTTCTTTAGTACTCATGAGATTTGGCCACTCTAAGTCTTTAGAGATTAGTTTGGCAGGGTGAAAATTTTCTATTTTGTTGTAGTGACCTATTTAAAAGCAATATCTTGAACGGCAGGCATCTTTTGTCGTACATAACTAATGCCTCGCTCCTTACTGATATATTTTCAATTGCAGAATTTTTTAAAAAGGAAAAGATAAGAATAAATTTGACAAGGCACGATATTAAGGGTCTTGTCAATAAAAAAAATCTTTCTTGTGTGAAGAAAGATGTCTTCCAAGGATTATCTTTCAAGAGACTAAATTTGCAGTAAGAAAGTTAAAGCTGTTAATCTTAATCAATGAATGCATTCTCGAAATGTCGGTATTTAGGTGTCAGGAATTGTCATTTCAGTTCCTAAATATGAAGACGTCTTTCTTCATTCACCCCTCTGTTTCCCCAGAAAATCTACGAATCATGCCATTTTTTTATTCAAATTTGTCAAGATGTTTTTTTTATTTCACATCTCGAACTTCCGGTGAATTTTTTTAAGTTTGAACACAATGATGAATAGCAGACGATGTGATTTAAATTTTATGTCATATCATATTTTATCATTTAGTTAATTGAAATGTTTACGTAAAAGTTTAGAATTTATCACTTGAATCCTAATGTATATGCTTGAATGTGTCGAAGTTTTTGTTCTGCACACTATCATCACATTCCATCAATTCGTTATCTTATATTTTTTATAGACCCATTTAATTTTGTCAAATGAAAAGTAACACTGATTGAATAGCAAGCAAGCATTTTCTTCCTTTTATGGGATTCTTTCGTCCTCTTTTCTTTGCTTTCCTTCCCTTTCGTTATCGTTGCGAAATTTTCGCGTTTTTTTTTTTTTTTTTTTTCAAAAGACTAAATTCTGTCTAGATTTTTTCTCCATAAAACTAAACAAATTAGAGTATGATGTATTTTAATCGAAATTTTTTGATCAAAATGAAACAGATTTGTGAGATTAAGTCTAATATTTTCTTCTTTATCAAAATCATAAGTATATGGATATTTGATTCGCTGAAAGTTATTAAAGATTTCATTGTATAAGCTGTTATCGTGATTAATGAATCCATTTTAATGTTGAAGATAATTCATGTTTCTCTGAAGAAGTTAAGTCATGAAAAAGGGAATTTCAGTTCCTATGTTATTTTTAAACACCTTACTTTAATTTCACTGTTTTTAAATAATGAAAAGAAATATAAGGAGTTATTTTGAGCAGTTCATATAGAGAAACTATTTTGGTGATAAAAAACATCTACCATCTGTTTCTTTAAAAAGAAAAGTTGGAATGCTCTTTTTTGATGTTACGTTTATCTTGATTTAAATATTCCTCATAAAAAATTGGGTTAGCTGATCGGCCAAAGGTACAAGACACGAAATCGGATATGCTAATCAGCGTAGTTGTTTTTTTGAAAAGATAAATTATTAGATAAGAAAGAAGTCATACAAAACGAAAACAAACTACTGATACG
Source organism: Dipetalonema caudispina (assembly GCA_013365325.1). Taxonomy (NCBI): domain Eukaryota; kingdom Metazoa; phylum Nematoda; class Chromadorea; order Rhabditida; family Onchocercidae; genus Dipetalonema; species Dipetalonema caudispina. The sequence goes on along the minus strand of JABVXV010000001.1, from coordinate 944,183 downwards.
GAATGATCGATGCGGATGAGGAGTGTCCTGTATATTCACTAAAATTTGATTTGTTATCTTAAATCGTTTCTAAATGTTTCAGTCAAATTACATTACGCTTTCTTGAGATGGATTTACAAAGAATTGTTATTTTTACTAGGAGGAGAAATATCAAATTTTTACTTTATTTCGCGATAAACTTCACTGCATTGTAATTCAAAGATATTTTCCCTGTGGCAAATATAAAATGATTTGCTGAACGAATGAAATTTCCTGGAGATTTCCTGAATTTGAGAATGAGAGCATTCAAAATGGATTTGGATTGTTTATAACTAAAAGTTGGTCGGAAATTTGTGACTTGGTAGTCATTTTTATTTATTTACTACTTGGAATTTTAGTTCCGACTTGAGAAAATTCTTTCAAACACTTGGAATTTTGGAATTCAAATAAATTAAGGACAATATGGCTCTCTCAAAATGAATTATGGCGATTTTTATCGAGCATGACTAATTTATATGCACCAAAGATATGAATGCACTTAGTGGACCTCAGTTGATTGAAATTTAAAACTGTACCTCGTACCTCAGATTTTGTTATCATTAAATGAATTTCATCTACTGCCTCTACATACGAAATTGTAAATTTATTGATGCTACACTTCCTAATGTGTTCACATGTAAAATTTGTCAGTCTTTTGACAGTTTCAAGATTCTGTTCGAAATGCATTTATTATTGATAGAATTGAAAAGAGGATATTTTTACCATATATCAGACTGGTTTTGATGTTATTATTATCTCAAATTCAAAATAATTCTCCTTGCATTAATTCACTTTAGACGAATTGTCGTGTTCTTGCCATCATTAATGACAAGATCTTTTCAATTAATGTTTCCATTTCCCCTTTTTCTTTTGCACTTTTGTTTACTAAATTTTTCAATAGTTTTCTAATCTTCGAAGTATTATTGTCCATTTTTCTATTATTCGTATAGCAAAGAGAACAAAGTTTGTTGCAACCTTTGAATGAGGAGAAAATGTGAGAGCACTTTTTCAATTACAACTTAACAAATATTAATGAAAGAGCAATAACAATGTGAGATCATCCAAATCATTCGTAATTTCTGTTCTTTTGAGAAATTTCAATGTATAGAAAAATGTCTTATTATCACACTGCCAGCATTTGCTATGATTATACACCAAATTCTTTTATTGTGTTTTTAGAGATCATCATTGCTCTTCTAAATCTAATGGAATGAAACTATTTCCCTCACCTAAAATACACTATCAATGTAAACACTGTGTATTTTGTTTGCAAATGTTGTCATACTTATAGACTGGACGAAATTTCCTCCATTTCAACTTTTTTGCAAAAAAAAAAACAGGGATAGAATGATGAAAATATAAAATTTATGAAACATAAATAGATGTCAAATAAAAGAAAGAAAGAAGGAATTGAAGAGGATTAAATTTCCATCTGTAAGATAAACTATTACATAAATAATAGCTTAATTAGACAGTTCTTAACAAGATCTTGAAGTGGAGATAGGTAAAAGAAACGAATTTGTAGGAAAGAATTACTTCTACTTTTTAGATGTTTATAAGCATAAAATAAATGAGACAACTCATTTGGAAAGTAGATTAATTTGTTTCATGTTACAGGCTATCTGAATTCAAACTTCTCTGTCTTACCATCTTTTTTGGACTCAATAATTTATCAGTAGACCTGGTTTTAATGAATTTCTCCGAGAGAGTGGTATAGCCTAAATATTGAAATTAATTATTAAATTCATCATAAGCGACATAAAATGAAAGTTGAATTGTTTAGATCATTCTATTTAATTCTGTATTATGAAAAATTTCAGGTACGTAAACAGGTCCAGAAAGTCTTAATGATACTTGATGGATTAGGTGTTCCATTTAAAGCGATTGACATAACATTACGAGGTAACGAACAGCATCGAGACTTCATGCGACAAAATGCTCAGAATGAACGGTGTGATGGAGTTCCGTTGCCTCCTCAGTTTTTTGTTGATGACGAATATCTGGGAGTATGTTTCAGCTTAAAGAATTTAGTTGAAGAAAATTATGAAATTTGGAAACGTAAAATTTAGAACTATGAAGCGCTGTCGTTTCAACTAAAAAAAAAGGAGAAAACTATCTGTCACGATAACTGGAAGAGAAAAATAGATGTCGTTTAAACAATATCTTAATGATTGATACAATATGACTCTATTATAAAGTGTAATTATCTGTCGCAGAAACAGTTGTCATATATCTCTTAATAAGAAGATTTCATTTTTACTGATTTAATTATTAAAATTTGCAGAATTATATGGATTTTGAGGAAGCAGTCGAAGACAATCAATTACCAGAATTTCTTCGCTTAATACCTTCATCAGCGGTAAGTTCTGCTGTTGAATAGCTACAGTTTTGTTTTGTTGATTTTTGAAGTTATTTTTTAAAATTTTGATGTAAAAAGTGCCGGTGATGTGGAAGGATATTGTTACTTATTTTTTACTTTCTTTCGTTATCACAGTTTTATTTTTCAAACCGAAATGAGGCTTGAGAGATAACAGTAAAGAATCAAAAAAAAAAGAAAAAAGTTGAAGAAGTTCTAAAAAATTTTGTAGTATACTTTTAAATATATCTTCAGAATTTATTGTGCTTAATATGTTAGATCAGTTGGCTATTTTTATATTTCACGAAAAACGGCAGGGTGAAAAGTAGGAAAAAATGTAAAGAAAATACAGAAGGGATCAAATTGATCGTATCTTCACTTGAATAGTGAAATTGCACATTAACGTGAGTATGCGTACATGAACTTCATAGAATCACTGACATGTATCGAACAGTCAAAGGTTAAAAGTTATGCAATATTCTTTTTAGCAAAAAAAGTGAATCATTTGTAAGGTAAGTATGAGCATCCTTTGTATTTGTGATTGTCCGCTGCACCTCACACAGCAATATCCACAGCACATAGGAATGAATATAAGGAACTTTGAAACAAATTAGGGCTATTTTGTTTCAAGCATGAAATTCTATGACCTTCTTGTTGTTTCAAGACATTTTAAAATTCAAAGCATGCCTGTCAGAACTTTTGCTTATATCAGTAGTTCTTCTATATTACACGCTTTATGGCAGCACTGCTTGCTATTCGAAATTTCAATTGAGTAATGCTATGAAATTTGAATTCTTTTTTCTTATAAATAGTTATTATAAGAATTAGTGGGTTGACAAACGGTTTAAAACTGAAAAAACCATTGGAAGATCAATATGTACGATTAGTTGAGAAGATGGAACAGTGACTGTAAGATTGATGAGTGATCAGCGGATTGTAGATATGAAGGGTAGAAGGAACGAATAGATTGCCAACATTCCCATTTAAACGGAAAAGAGTTTTATATTTACAATAAGCTGAATTAAGTATAATTTCTTAATATATTTAAATTAGGATAAGAGTTAAGAAAATTTTGCCTCATTTAAACAAAATATTTTTAATTTTTCTGAATGTTTAAATGAGAACATGCCGCCAATTTCCCATTGCACAATTTTTTATTATTGAAAGGAAGTGATCTATTTATGCTTGTAATGCTATCGATATCGCTTCAGTCTTTCTAATTCATATTATTTGTTACAAAAAAAAAAAAGTTAATTTTAGGATGATGAGGACGATGATGAAGAGGAAGATGACAAAGAGGGCACAAGTGAGAGTGAAATGTCCGAGAAGTACGACGATAATTCTGCTGAGGAAGAGGATGAGCAGGAAGGGGGTGAAGAGGAAGAGGATGAGCAGGAAGGGGGTGAGGAGGGAGAGGATGAACAGGAAGGGGATGAGGAGGGAAAGGATGAACAGGAAGGGGATGAGGAGGGAAAGGATGAACAGGAAGGAGATGAGGATAGTAGTAGGCGTGTATCGAATGATTTAGGTAATTCAAGTAATGAAGATGACTCCAAGAAAGATTCAGAAAATAATAAGGTAATAAGTAGTGATATCGAAGAAGGAAAGGATAAGATAACGAGTGAAGCAGGGACGGAAGAAGATGAGGATGAGCAAGATGAAGAAGTAGAGTTGGAAGATGAAGATTTCGAGGATGAAATTGAATGACAATCAATTTGTGATGAATTTAGGTGATTCGTCTTCTTGAAATCTCTGTTGTATTGTTGGCTGTTTTGATTGTTCTGTGATCTACAATGCCAAGATCATGAAATAATTCACCGGATATTAGGTGACAGTAAGGAAGTAGTCTATTCAGTAGGCTAGGTGTGAATTTTGAGCCTCACAGGTCTTTCAAGTAGGAAGTTGTTTTTATCCCGTGATCTCTTAATCCTAATCAAGAGTAAACATGTTAGGAATTTCAACGTGATAAATTTTAGTGCTCCTCAGAAATGTTCTTTTGACGGAAGACCAAACGTCCTCTTCATGAAATGACCAATTTACGTGACTACCTTCCAGCTTGCACTTCGTTCTTTCAAAGATAATAGCACACTAGATGCTATTAAATCCGGAGAAGTCTTCCCTCTTCTTTCCTCTGCCTCTCCTCGACAGCTCTATTTACCAGTGCTTGCAGACATTTTAACTTTTATTTCCAATCGCGGAAGGTTTTCTCTTTTGAGAAATACGTTTTATCTTTTAAAGAAATACTTTTAAAAAAATGTACGATGATTATAAATGATTTTGGGAATTAATACCCTAGCACTCATCTCCTTGTCATCCTGTTGTAATATTTATACAATTCATTATTGTTTTATCTACTTCGTACAAAAGGCTTATCATGTTGATTGGCAACGATTACCAACAAAACCACAACAGTACACGCAAGGTAATAACCATCAAAAGTACGCTATGCCATTTACTTTTCTTTAATCACTTGATTCTAGGTCATATAAAATCTACTTTAAATGCGACACAACAATAAAATGACTGAAAAGTGATATTTACAGAGGGCCTTTGAGAGGAGATAGCAAAACAAAAGTTCACAACTTCTGAATTTAGGGAGTTGCAGAAAATATACCAATTCACAACACTTTGAACAATTCAAAACTGAAACTGTATAGATTGGTTTAATCAGTTCCAAAATATTTGGTTGTAAACCAGAACGGTATCAATGGGTTAATGTCGCTCGTGAGTATGGATATCTTTGGAAACTGACGCATAACTTGTTTAATACCTGCAAATTCAAGCCTTGACTCATTCTTTATGAGGCATTCAACGAGGAAATAAAGGAGATTGAAATCAGAAGTTGTTTAACTCAGAACTTGCAAAACTTACCGGCAGGTGTTGCGAATAAAGTTAATAGTAAAATATTCTCTTCGACTACATCATTTTCCACTAATACTGATACTGCCTTGATTACCGTAGCACCTGTACCTGCAAATGCAATGATTGAAGAACAAATGCCAATGAAGAGTGTTCAAATTTTGGAACAAATAAATTAAGCATTCACATAAGAAACTGTACAAAGCTTTCATTATACAGAGCATGTCTACTGATCTCTCATTTTCGAAAGGAAATCATTCCTCCAATTAGTAAGCAGCGACCAACAAGTGACTGAATTAGATGGTTGTACATGGGAGTCTAAAGTGCAAATTTTTACAAGAACCACAAAGTTCGAGACACATTTCGCTGCAGTCTTACATGAACGAGGTCTATTTGGAATTATTACAATACAAGCTATTATAATATATTACAGTATACCAATGAAACTTACTAAGTAATGGATACAGAAGTAGTACTCTTCGATGCTTGATATCTGGCATCAACCGAGCATATAACAATCTTGTGTCATCACCTACCAACATTTTGCCAATTCGTACCGATCTGCGACAAAACCGGTATGGAATTACTATAACAGCGAAAAAAATATCAATAGAAGTCATTGTTGCACCCAAACTATACTCGGAAACAATAAGTTGGCGTGCTTTCGCTCCCTAATAATATGAATATTTTTTAATTTCGTTTTCGGAGATATAGAGAAAGATGCATCGTAATGTATGAAATTGTATTGAAATATAGAGAATCTCACCTCCTTTTCAGCCGATATCCCGAAAATTCGGGAAATTTCACTAAATTTTTAAATGTTTTCGCAGTTGTGTCGTGCATGGTACGTTGCCCTTTACATGCCTGACACGGCCATTCAAATGTTTTCCGAACCTGGCCCACCCCTTAGAACTGTCGTGGTTTTGACTACATGGTTTTCAGCAGGCTAACAAACGCCACCTCCTAAGCTTACTTGAAGCCTAGTCACTACTTGGTCGTTGATGCATCCAGAATGAGGAAGAAATCTCAATTTGATGTAATAATGATTCTTTTATGACCTTTACCATTATGAGATTAATTTCAAACAAATCTAAGGTTTTCCGATGAGAATAAATTAGCAACCTGAATAAGTGTATGATCATTCAAATCACAAAACTCAATCATGGAACTAAAATTTCTAAAGCAACCTGCAACACTGTCGCAAAGCTTGTTCCATCGCCTCACCACCCCGACATATCGAAACACCGCAGTTTCCTCGACAGAAAGCAATACCTTTATACTTCACACGTGCTGGAGTTTCTATTTCAATGTTTGTGTAAGGCAGTCGGTTTAGACCCTCCTCAACGACAAGTCTAATCAAACGATCACCGTAGAATACGAAATCCGAATGACTTGTTTCCCTGAAAATTTCTGCATAAATTTCTTTCACGTAAACATTAAGGATTCAGATGACAATGTACGAGCAGTATTCGTACGAAAGTCCTATACAAAAGAGGAATAACATCTATTACTTGAATCTAGCTTTTAAGTAAGCTATTTTTTCTCTAATGGAAATGAAATAAATGACCACTTATCAGTTCAACGACATTAACCTGTCCATTATGATAGTTTGCAATTCAATAATTTGGTCGGTACGTTCCAATACATAAACATTGTCCATAAAGCTGCCATTCTTTTGCTTTTCACTAATATCACCTTCCGCTGCGTCTCTAGCTATTTCAGTATGAATAAAGCTTTCCCCCATATTGTTTGAGTCGTTATAAATCTGAAATTTTTAACGGATTTCAACAGAAGTGTCTCAACCTCAGAAATCGTATAACACGTCGCTATCACGTAAATCAATTCGTTGAAACAATCACGTACGAATGAATTTCAACATATAAACTTCGAGTTTCTACGTATGAATGAGTTTCAAGGCATAAACTTCGTCCTCATGATAAGAATGAATGTCGAACTTCAGTGGTTGGAATTGTGAGGAGTGCAAGTGATGAGGTTATTCATGTAAGGAAGTTTGGGAGAGTCAAGGGCGTCTGTTTTGACCTTAGGGTCATTTTGCTATGCCATTCGCATATGATATACTTCTCAAATCTCCCATAATAAAGTTCCTCCATCTCTTCACTAGTAAATATTAGCATTAAATTTTAAATAATGCTATCTTCGGACATGTGAATATATTCAATGTATAACACAAATGCAGCAATAAATGATTCTTCAACTGTTTTTTCAGTGTTATCAAAAAATAGTAGATATTTTGATGAAATAACAATATCTGTTTTAATATTACTGAGCTAAATGGTGATATCAGTTTGGATTCATGCCTAAAAGAATGGAAAAGACCTTTTCGAGTTGACAGATCGGAGTGATTTTACTTTTTTCAACATTAAACACATCAGCGCATGAAAAATACGCTTATACTTAGACTTTATTTTCTCCTTCATTTCAAAAGATTGCAATTTTAAACGAACATTGGGAAAATTTTCCCGGCTCATATCCTTTGTTTTTGTGAGTGATTCAGACTTAAAATGTTTCTAATAATATATTGATTTACATCCTCATGCCTATTGGTAGTATGAAAACTTAATTTATGTAAATAAATACCAGACTACTTTCAGTGCTTACTTCCTCAAAAATACACTGTTCAGAAAATCTTTCGCTTATTTTGAAGATTTGGAGGATGAAAATTATTTTATAGTCTGACCGAAGAGTTTAGTTGTTTAGAAGGCTTAAAATATGATTTTTGAATCAAAAAAAAGTTGAGAACTTCATCATTCAAGTAGTACAATATAATTGCTTCAATCATCCTCACATTATCCTCTCATGAAACTACTTACATTATGCAAATTTTTGCTTTGTACTTCAGTGGGAGATTTCTGAAGTGCGAGAAAGAATTACAATTAAATACAATGATTCATAGCTTTTCATAATCAGGAAATCTGGTATAGATACGCAAGATAAGTCTATCAATTTTATTGTCCCTTTATTTCTCATTTTACCATAGAATTTATGGAAACTATTTCAGATCGACTTGCTTTGTCATCAAGCTAAATTACTTAGATGTGCGGGAAATCTATCTATGCAATATCTTCCCGAAATAATTCTTATGTGGGGTAATAGATGAATTTAATCTTGCTTCTTATTTATCCTCTTGAAAAATATTCAGAATTTGTAGAAAGATACCACACTGAAGAAATGCAAACTTTATTACGTCTAAACTTCTACTCTAAACAATCTAATTTTTTGCAGGAATGAAGCGTTAAGTTTTCATCAAAAAATAACTTTCACGAAAATAATAGAATGATTAGGTAAAATGCTTTTTCGATTGATTGAGGAAATTTTCAAAACGATGAAGATGTGGTGAAAGTTGATTGATTTCTGATTTGTGTTGGTACAGAGAATCGAACCAGTAATTTTATTCAGAACTATATTATTAACAGTAGAATTTAGTCAGAATAACAGGCATATTGCATTTGAGAGAGTCGATCCAATAGCGACCGATCGGATTCAACCCAATTTTGATATATATCGGTCCGGAGGTAGATCGGTAATTAGATGAATAAATTAGTGGGGATGGTCTACAAGAAGCAATGTTTTAATCCTGCCATAAACATATGACACAAAGGACAATGTTTTACAATCCTAGCTTAAGCATCTGAAACAAAGGACACGATACTGCAATTTTATTTTAAGGATATGAATAAAAGGACAGTGTGTTGTTGTCGGATCTGATTTAAGCACAACTTAACCATAGACAACAAAGACGTATTGTGTTGATATCTCATCTTAGACAAGGATGAGTATAAGTTAAATGATTTATGTTAACAATTTATAAGATGAATTGGTTCATTACGATATGAAACATTAATTATTTTAATTACAAGAGATATATTATTCCAGTTATTTGAATAACTTTCGCGACAGAAGAAGAGGGATTCTTACTGTAAACTTTCTAAACTTTTCTTATCATAATTGAAGGTGAGTCATCTCCAAATAACACTAGATTTTGTTTGTTAAATTCAATGGGTCAAGTGTAGCTTTTATCATGAAATCTTAGTAAGGGAACTTGAACATAGGTACAATTCTGAAACATTCTGCTGGAGTTTTTTTTTTTTTTTTTTTTTTTTTATAATATTAAACAGAATTAATTAAATGGATACAGTGCTAAACATAACTATTCAACTTTGATAGTCTTTTCTATCACTCGCTAAACAAAGTTTAATTATTTTAACATAATATTCCATTATACAATTTCTATACTATTAAATAAATACGAGACAACATTCAATTAAATCAACTGTCTAAATCAATCTTAAAGTCACTTTACACAGAACTGCAAGCAAACATTCATAATTTGCATATTCAGAGTGGAGAAAAGTTTAAAGAAAGAAAAATGTCATGGCATAATTTGCATATACATTTTAATGATCTGTGAGATGACTGAAGATCTATTTTCTTCTTCATTCACCGATTAGAAATTGCAAGCCTTCGGTTGTTAGCCCCGTCTGTGTGCCAGTGACAGACGTGTATATCCTGAAGTTTCCAGGATTTTGACCTTCAACCTTCCCCGCCAAATACTAATGTTCTACTAGGTCATTGCCGCCTTTACTTACTATATTTCTCTGTTGAAGTCTTCAAACACGAAAGATTCCCTTTCTAGCATTTTCTTTTCGTCCATTCGTATTTTTCATACAGTTATCATTTCAGTAATCGAATTAATTAATACCTGTTATCCAATTTAAGTATCACCTCCTAACCAACAATTCTATCACGCCGTGTCTTTATTGCACTCTTTGATTTAAATTTTAAGTAGTAATTCTTCGGTAGTTCTGGATCGTCCGCTTCAAAGTATTCCTAAAATTTAAATCAAAGATGCAATGGCAAGTTACAATGAGTGTAAGAAATTATCCTACCATAATTATTTCCGTATTGTAATCATGAATTTGAATTTAATTTTAAAAAGTTTAAAGTTCTGCGGAAAACATGGCATTTGATAGAATTGCAAGTGTTTAAAAGGATGGTATAAAAGAACTTTGGCGTAGTATTGAATAAGTAACGATTTCTGTGTTTTCCTGAGAGTTTTGCTAATTTACGTCTTTCAAGTATTTTCTAACTAGATGGGAAGACTGGATGGCTATATATTACCAAGGTAAGAATAGTTCCGGGCTATTCCGTATGGTGACTGATACCGTAAATGTTTCTGAGATTAAAATAACACTTGATTTAGTGTATAAAAGAAAGATTATTAAATGTGTAACCATTCGGTGATATCCAATCTACAATATTCAGCCCTGATTATTTCACTTTTCATTGAAAAATTTGTGTAAATTAGACTGTCGGAATGATTGGCTCTCCATCTCAAATATCAATTTGAAAAAATTTTCGAATTTCTGAACCGTTTTTACGAGTGCAAAATGAATTGCGACGGTTTTATAATGAGCATTTATCATTATAGCCTCCAAAAAAATTATCATCCCCCCAAGGGAGCATTTCATGACAGAAGTGAATGGTTCAAATCTTCATTTCTGACCTATGCAAATTTTGTAAATGTATTCGATCAGGAGACTTTAGCGAATTTGCGTGATTACAAAGTTCCTTTAACTATGGTGTTAATAACGCAATAGAGAAACTCTCAGATGAAAATATTCTCTCTACATTTGGGTGTATAAGATATGATTGCATAGATGATACTATCTCAGATGCTTATATTAGAAAAATTAATCATCTTGGATGGTGACAAATTAAATAAGTTGAGAATTTCAATTACCGCCATAATGAGGAACACTACTGTTAATATATTTTTGGAACGATTAGTTGAATCTGAAATGTCGATACAAAGGTTTAAGATTCTTACAATGAAAAAACTGTGAATAATTCTAAAATTATGTGTAAAGATTGTGTATCACAAGTTTTAATTAGCATTTTGCTGGCAATTGAAGAGCTTAAGTTATTAATTATTATATGCAACATTAGAATCCTCAAAAATTTTCGGTTGTTCATCCTTGGAAAAAAAGAATCAAAGTAAAAGCAAATATTCAATCTAATGTGTATTTTCCTTCATTACTATAATTGTTTTTTAATGCCTAGCAAGGATCAGGAAAAATTTATTGAAATGTGAGGAAATTTAGTGAATGATTATGATCTGATTGAAATGACTTGATAGATAATTTGTTAAATTTATTATTAATCATAAATTTGAGTATGAAGTGGTAAAAGTTTTGACGAGTCAGTTATGTTGAAAATAGATGGTTGATATTTAAAAAGAATTTCTTTTTTTTTTTTTTTTTTTCAAAGCTATGTTGTTCGCTTACCTACGTATTAATTATTGGTAACAAATCATTATATTGTTTTAGTATGCAAATTTTTCAGTTTCCTTCTGGTGGTGCTATAAAAAATTTTCTCATGCATGAAAGCCATTCATTTGAAATGGCAGAAGAGACCAACTACATGCCAGGTTAATTTCATTGTTTGGTTTTACAAACAAAAAAGTTGAATAAGTTTTCAAAAATGAATTACACTTTTACAGCGAAGTTTCATATTGAAATAGAAATTTAAATGATCTCATTGCGTTTTTACAGAAAGTAATTTTGATTTGATTTACTACCAAGTATGATTTAAATTTCAAGGTACTATGATATTGTCCAGTTTAATTTTAAACTCCAATTTAAGTGACTACTTGGGAAACAGGTGAATCGGAGTCGCAACCAGGGCCTAGCGGTATACGTAAACGTGTATTAGCTTCATTCGAGGAGTGGGTGAAACCTTTTAATAGGCAGCAATTGAAGTTTATTGATAATGAGCAAATCGATTATTTGACAATAGAGGAGCGAAAAGTCCTTTGCACAGCATGTCAAGTAAGATTTTTGAAAATAAGGAAAAAGATTTCGAGAGTATACATATTTCCTTAATTTAAAATTTCTTGACTTTCAGGTGGTACCAACAGTAGATCCATCGTATGTTTACGATCTGATCATAACAAAATCTATGAACAGCGTAGAAACCATTGTTGAGCGTCAGTTTTGGGCAATTTTTCAGTTTTGTTTAATTACAAACTTATTAATATTTTATATTTGACTGTGGAGCATTATCAAAACATAACGAAATGATATACGGATGGAATACATTTTTGTTATTATATTAAGTAGCACAGAGAATAGCTCACTCTTTTGCGGTATTGTAGGTAAAAGATGATTATTTAGATCTTTTTGAATATAATTATCCAACAATCAAACAACGTGTACGTCGTGAGTACGCCGAATTACGTCGCAAAGCTTATCTCGGTGAAGATGGGGAACCATTTGATTTTGTTAAATTTCTGACGATATACCCCAATCCAAAAATATTTTTTGAGAAAAAGCGTGAAACGGATGAAATTTATATGAAACATGCGATGGTTTGTTAACTGTTGGATTTTTTACTGATTAAAAATTTTTTTAAATAAGAAATTAGTTACAGTATAATATTTGGTTTGTAGATGATGAAATATTTACTTGAATGTTACAGAAATGTTTATTTATTCAAGCGAGACTTTGTTCCTAATAGTTTCTAATGCCTTTCAAAAATTTATTTTAATTTTTTAAAATTTCTTTCTTCGATTTTTTTAAACGAAGAAGATTGTATCAGTTCCAAACTCGATTCATTTATTTCAATGAAGACATATTAGAGGAAATACTATCAAATTTAGCACTCTAATTGTATTTTTTAGGCTTTTTTGTCGCGAAAATTTGAGCAATATGATATAAAATTCTTAAAAAAAGTTTTTGCCAACTGCAATAGACAATTGTTGCCTGCCTATAGAATTTTGAAGAAACATGCTGAAGCATTTGAAAAAGGTTTGATTTTACTTTTATGAATTAGTGAATCTGTTTATTATTAGAAATTTTACTCATTTTTGCAACTTTTTGCACTTACATTTCCCGCGTCCCATTGACCTTTGCTCCTCTTCTGTTCCATTCTAATGTTCCTACAAATCTGATCATAGATATAGTGCTAACTCTTCAAGCTTGATGTACTTTGAATTTAGAGATTAGTGCATTAATGACTAAGCCAATCACTGAGGCAAATTTATTTTAATGAAATCCTTCTAGGTTCATCACACCACTTCCCTCGAAATTTGGCTGTACAATTACTGTTAGATTTGGTCTCTAATTAGTATTAAGGCTCATAAATATTTGCCTGAATGATTTTTTTTCCTTCTTTTTCAAATTCATTTTTCATCGAAATGATACCACTCAACTGAACCATTCACATAATCTATTGGCAACTGACGAACGAGTCGAACGTCAATTGTACGTCATTCTTTGATAGTGTCAGACTTGCCTGGATTGCAAATTGGATAAGCGAAATTATTTCCCTGAAAAGGTTACGAGTGGTCATAAGTGTAACGTACAGCTATTGCTAACTTTGTCCCCAATGGAACATGTCGTATTGATACTATTTAATATTACCAGTTGAAGGCAGTTTTTCATCTTTCGTAACTGGAAATTCTTACTGTCAAAAAATTTCAGGTGAAAATGCTCCTCATTTTATTACGAATGCTCGTGTTAAAGTGAGATTTAGACGAATATCTGATCGTAAAAAAATTCCGGAGTATCCGAATTCGTTGGATCGATTATTTTTCCGGGAAGCACAATACTGCTTACATGAAGACGAAATCTTAAGTTATTGCTTGGTTCTTTTTCCTCGGGAACTTTGAATTTTGGAAAATATTTGGGTTATTCGTTTGCTTTTCACAATCTCCATGCAAATATTACATCTGAAGCAGAAATTACTTGTATTGTATGCATTATAATTCCTTTAATCTACGGAGTTTTTTTATGGAAGGTTTGGGCTTCCGAATGATTCAAATATCCATATTTATGCTTTAGTGTAAGCTTCTGTGCTACCACGATTTATTGTCCTGATTGAATTCGTGATATCATGATTATCTCTTATCTTAACTCTACATTTTCATAACACATATTGCAGATTACGTAGCAAACTGTGCTGCTAAACGAAAGGAAGCGTTAGAATATGCGGAACGGAATGGCTTACTAAAAGAATGTATCATTTGTTGCGAGAATGATCATTTAGAAGAGGATATGATCAAATGCAACAAGGGAGATCATGAATTTTGCAAGAATTGCGTAGAAAAACATACCGAAACTCAGATTGGCGATGGTTTGTTTAATTTTTGATTATGGAAGAAGCATTTAAAAGGGGACGATTATCTTGCATATTTCCATTTTTACTTTCATCCTTTTAACAATCAGTTTCACAAAAAGGCTTCTATTGTTACTGCAAAATAAAGTGGTATATAAAAAATAAGATGTTAATCTCTTATGAGAGCATTCTAATAAAAGAAAAAAAAATTTAGGTATGAGTTGGATTTCTTGCATGGATCCATCGTGTACAAATGGTCGTTTTGAAATTTCGTCTCTTCAGAATCTCTTGTCACCAACCTTATTTCGCTTACTCATTCTACGCTGTTTAAGAGTGATGTTTTGTATCACTAGAAAACATTAAATTTCCCTAGTTATTTGGAAATTTTTCTTGGCTATACAACTATTCTTAATCTATTATTCCTCAGTTTGAAACTTCTTTCTGCATTTGACAGTAGCAATAATTTTGTTATTTAAACTTGGCTGCGACAAATTTGCCTCAGTATTTGGAGTTTTTTGAAAGATTCTCTGTCGTATGTTCTTCTACTCTTACATGGTCCAATGGGCAAATTTAAATAAATGAGGAGAAGCTTTACAACGAGTTAAATTGCCAAAATTCAAAAACAATAAGACGTGATGCAAATGTTCTGGAAGTAATTGTTCGGAAAATTGGACCTGTCGAATATCTTTCAGGACGAAATTCTAAGCTCAAAAGTTGAATGTGTCGAGTTCTGTCCATTTTGTGATTTTCCGGCAAGTTTTGATAATGATGAAGATCAAATAATTTTCTGTTTAAACGCTGATTGCCAAAAAGAATCATGCAGGTCTGTTTTATAAACTTTTACTTTTACACTAAATATCATTTCATTCGACTAATTTTCCTTCCTTTCTCTGTCGAAAAATTTCAGGAAATGTCGGAAAGAATCACACATTCCGTTGCGATGTGAAGAAGTTGAAGAAGATGCTGATTTTGAGACCAAAAAACGTAAATTTATTGAAGAACGTATGTCAGAAGCAGTAATTCGCACATGTCCAACTTGTGATAAGAAGTAAGTTCTATGTGATATTGCAGGATTTCATGGTCTGTTATCTATTTTTTTTTTGTAGAGATACATTCAATAAATTTTAAAAACATGAGGACGAAAAGTTTCAAAGTAAGGGATTTTTAAGTGAAAAGTCAATTGAAAAGAATTTTCACTTTCAATTGCTTTAGTAAAATGTTACTGAATACGATATTGAATACAGTCCTCCTACCACTAAGTTTCATCTCTCCTGCTTAGCTTATATTTAATCATTTCTTTTAGAATCACGAAAGAAACAGGATGCAATAAAATGACATGTCCTTGTGGTACTTTCTTCTGTTATGTTTGCAATGTATCGCTACCGAAAGATAATCCATACCAACATTTCTCCAAGTATCTTTCAGTCTTTTCAAAATTAACATCAGTTTACAATTTCACACTTAAAGTTAAAGATAAGATCTAAACACTTTGAAGTGATAAGACTATATCAATAATTTAAATTTAAGCGCTAAGGGTCGTTGTCGGCAAGATACATCACTTGAGCAACTCCATGAAATGGTCGCAAAACGTGCTGGTTTGGAAGCTCTACGTTTGTTCAATGAGCAAAATCCTGAATCAATTGATGTGAAAGCACCAAATATCAATGAATTAGCCGGATTAAAGAAGAGAATGAAACCGGCAACCAAGGAAAATTAATAATGACTCCGTGCTACAACCGGAAAATCTGAAATATGTTTATAACAACGAAAGCTATCGCTATTCTTTCGTCTTTTCAAAAATGATA
Source organism: Dipetalonema caudispina (assembly GCA_013365325.1). NCBI lineage: Eukaryota > Metazoa > Nematoda > Chromadorea > Rhabditida > Onchocercidae > Dipetalonema > Dipetalonema caudispina. The sequence goes on along the minus strand of JABVXV010000001.1, from coordinate 928,010 downwards.
AACTACTCTTCAGAAGGGTTACTATTAATGTATTTGTTGCAGAATAATGGACCAGATGCAATAGTAAGAGGGAAAAGTAGAATGAAATTTGTGATATAGCAGATATCATCAAATAAAGATGGTTATAGTAACCTTTTGACTTAATCATAATATGAGCAATAATCATTATGATGTGATGTTTTGAATCTGAAGTTCTTATTTCCATTGGTCCATCATTGTTTAATTTATTGAACTAAATTATTTCGATCCTTTCCATTCTCGATCATACTTGTAAAATATTTGTTTAATCTGGAAGAACTAACAAGCAGCTTACTCTCTACTAATTTGGTTTAAAATTTTCTGATTGTTGTCACGATTATCCCGCGGTTGAAAAGGATAAATCTTGATGTGCTGTATTGGTAGATCTTCTAGGTTTAGCTAGTAAGTGGTGAAGCATTTTAGTAGATTCGGCGATCTTTTTGTTTTGATGGTCACTTTGCTTCAATTCCACTTTTTCCGTCTAGTTAGTTTAGGCTTTCCTTTTTATTTTAATTTTTGTGTAAGTAGATATTTTTCATTTTACTTTTATCATTACCATTATATCAAGTCTGTGTTGTAATTTTTTTGATACAAATAATTATAGAAAATCAGAACGAGTCAATTTGGCAGTTTCGTTTCAAAAAGCGATATTTTAATTTATTGCTGAGTTTTTCCGAATACGGTATTGTCTAAGTTAGAAATCCTGTTTTTGTTCATGTTTCCATTAATTTCCTGCACAATTAGAAATTCTCGATACATTTCGAAAGTTGTATAGATATTATGTTTCCGAAAAGAAATTGTTCACTTCTTTAACTGAATGTCTGGAATTTACGAAAATTCTGACTTTCCAATATTTCATCACTTTTGTTTAAAAATTGTTTTTTATTTAGCTGTGTAATTTCTTTGCTTCACTCATTTCTCTCCTTTCCTTCAATAATTATCACTTGTTTAATTAATTCTCTTCTCATGTCTGTGTATGAACACATTTCACACTTCTTCATTTTACAAATTTTCAAATGCAAAGGTTATTACCGCCAAACTAACTAAGATTGGCTGGTAATTGACCATTTATTAATTAAATGCTATCGCTTATATTTCTATACATTTCTTGTCGATCGAGCAAGTCCTATAGAGAAAAATGAAAATCTTCTATTCCTTTTGTCCTGTTGCAACATTGATATCAGAACATGTAAAGAGCATAAATAAGGTAGATGATTTAGTTGATAAGAATATTATTTTAATCTTTCAAAGATTAATTCCTAAACTTTGAAAATTTTAAATTCAACTAGAAAATAGGCAACTATAGGATACTCTTATTTAGCAACCTGCCAGACAACATTTACAGTGTCTCCTCATTAAAATTTAGTGAATGAGTTGTTAAGAATGAAGCACTGATAAGGATGGGATATTAGGAGTGTAACACTGATAAGAAAAGCTATGATTGAAGGAACATAGGCGTGATATTGTTTGTTTTAAGCTTTGATCAATGGATGGAACGAAATAGTTCCGAATGAATTATACTTCCTTTATCACTCCCACTCTTACAACTGTTACTACTTCATCACAACTGATAAAAGCATTTGGTGAGACAATAAACAATATGTAATAAGTAGACGAGTACTGCTCAATGATCAATGATTCCAGGTAGAGCACAACAATGATAATATTATACTTCCTGCCGCTTGTCTTCACTGGATAGATCGATATGATCATGTAACGATAATGTTTGCTACTTTTTTCAACTTATCATTTATCCAAGTCTAATTTAATCATGACTTTGTTAATGAAAAATCAAACTTGGATAACTCATAACTTAGGTTATGGTCACCTGTTGGCTAGCTAATGAACAGGTTAGTAGGATGGATTTAAACGATTGACAAGCGACATTTTGACAAAAGATCCATAAGCTATTATATATCATTCAATGACTGAGGAATAGTTAATTATGCTGAAAAAATATCTGATGGTAAAAATTAAAGCTGAAGTGTTGAATAAATGGAATCAAACAATTCGTCCTAGGAATATTGCAATTACAGCCGAAAAGATATCAAAGGAAAGGATTTGCGGAATGTGATGTGTTCTAGTTTATTGATAATCTTTCTCTTAGTAATATTACAACAACAGCTTACAATTGCTCTTCAAAAATATGATCCAGAATTTGCCCGTTTTGCATTTGAGCATGCAGCTGCAGCATACTCTAGAGATCCATTGAAATGTTTGGCAAAATATTATGGTACTCATATTCTACGACAAGGCAACGTATCATGTGATCACTTCCATGATGAGGTAAAAATTTCCTTAATATTTCTTCCAGTTATTTTCACTTGAATACATTTTCCTGCTATATCAACGTTTTAAATTATTTTTCGTTTTAATTTTAAAGGTACGCATTTATCCTTCAAATTAACGCAATATTCTTTATTACTCGATGAAAAATAATGTAATTTTCGACGCTGACTTTTGACTTGCTTACACTTTAAATGCTTGATACGTATCCAACGATCAGATCACTTGAGTAAATTGTCCTATTGTTTTTCTAAAAAAATTGTATCAAATTTACATAATTTCAGTGCTTGTATTACATATCACAATCTCCCACGCATGTTGTTGTCGCATTTGGCGGTACACACTCCAAACTTCAACTTACTGCTGAAATTCTGGCAAGTATGACAGAACCAAAAGCGAAGTTCATTGCAGGTGGTTCAGTGCAACGTTATTTCAATGCGGCATTTCGATCTATTTGGAAGGATATGTGGTATATGTTGAGAAGAACATTAAAGGTAAATTTATTCCTTTGTTATAACTTATCCGAAAATCCGAAGATTTTGAATTTTTTTTTAGTCTCAATATCTAAATGAATGTAGTATGAATGATGATGTTATTAGTGTTTTGTAGACAAACAGCACTCGACCGATAATATTCACTGGACATTCCCTTGGCGGTTCGCTTGCATCCTTGGCCAGTACTCATTTTGCATATTTTTATGCTAAGAGCAACCTCAGCGTAGATATTCGCCTCATAACGTTTGGTGAACCTAGAACAGGCAATCGAGATTATGCATTCGCTCATGATACATTGGTACCCGTCACTTTTCGCATCGTACATCGAGGAGATATCGTAAGTTATCATCTCGAATTATTTCATGTTCTAATAGTCTATGCTTTATATTTCAGAGCATTAAAATTCTCTTTTTTCGTTTATATGTGCCAATAAATGTGACATAAAGAAGAAAACAACAAGTGGTACTAATGCCATAGTCAAGCAGAATCGAAAAAATTTGCTATTCTTTTTTAAATTTAAAAAAACAGGAAAATTCACAAGGATATTTAATAACAATTTAAGGTATCGCATCTACCAAGTTGTTTAATCAATATACGAACGTTTGCATGCAGTTCACGATTCAGCTTTGGACCATATCATCATGGACTTGAAGTTTGGTATCCCGAAAATATGACTGAAACTTCTTCATACAAGCTTTGCTTAGGTCAACCGAGGAATGAGGATCAGACCTGCAGGTCGGATTTATTTTTCATTTTGAAAAAAGAAATTCCATTTTCCGATTTTCCATAAGGAACCTTGTTGGGAATTCTGTTTTTATAGCGATGGTTACTACCGCCACTACACTATTAATGACCATGTATTCTATTTTGGCGAACATGTCAGCGATTACGGTTTATCCGGATGCAAGACAAGCAGAAATACTGTCAGAAAAAATTTACAGTAAGCGTCGAATTATGTCATTGCTGTCAAAGTTTCATAGCTCTATCAAAATGAGGTTTCATTGTATTCTCGGAAATAGTGAAAACATTTAAATCATAATCTTGCACTGGAAACTATTTACTTTGATTTCTGATCGTCACGTTTTACCGCTAGTGGGACCACTATTTTGAAAATCTGAGCAATGTAACAATATTAATAGTTGACATCGAAATTCATGACATAGAATCACCAGGAGTTTTATTCAAACACACTCTCTCTTCTCGGCGTGACGTAGTTGCACGTCAAATAGACGCAAGGTCACCCAAAGGATCTTTCGGTTTTGATCTGTTTGTTCGTTTGTTAAACAATTTATTGTTAGAATTCAAAATAAAGACAATAAACGGTATGTTCGACTATAACAAGATCTAAAAAACAAGATAAAATAACAAAATTAAATGGCAGTGTGCCTGGTAGAGTTATACAGTGGCACCAATTCTCGCATCACCGGCGAAATCAATCCATCATGCGGTTTGTTTGCATCTTGAACTAAGTAGTACGTTGATACCAATGCCAGGAGGAATGAAAATAACAGCAAAGATGTCGACGCTATCGATAAATAGAAAGCAGAACCAATTTCTTGCTAAAAATGGCAATCCCGAAATTCACTCAGTCTCATAGAATTTGAATTCGAGAAGATAAAAATCTCAGTTGTAACTTTGTCGGTAAATAGAAAAGGCGAACTGTAAGGTATAAAATAAAACATGCCGGATGCATGATAAGCCGTCGGCTAGCTTCGAAGTTCGAATTAAAATATCACAATCGGTAGTTTTCAACAATTTAATCCTAAGCTAAAGCAGAATAATGGCAACTGACCTCGTAAGTACCAACAAGTCCATGTACAAATCGACTATCAACTCGATGTGCAGCAAAGAAGAATATCGCATTTGCAACAATCGAAAAAAATACTGCAATAGTAGACAAATCTTTTATAACTCAACGAGATGGAAGACAGCCAGAATAATCCAAACATCGACTTCAGACTGTTCTTTCCACTTTCACATGATTTTGAATATGTCCAACACAGGCCTCCTTTGTAGTGCTACGTAGATAATGATAACTTTCAAGAAATTCTTTGATCCTACCCGATGATTAGAAACTAAATAAGATGAGAAATAGTAAAATAACGGACATGCGATAAAAATGAGAACAGTAAAGAAAACGGCAACTGGATTACTGCATGGTGCACAAATTCCACATAAGAGAGCCAGTCCAGTGATTGCAAAGACCACAATGAAACATATTAGTACAGCTTTTTGCCAACCTACAACATTACAAATATAGAGTTACTAAAAATGTTAAAGTGTTCAAGCCTCATCCTAGATTAAAGAAGTCTAATACAATAAATATACATACCAAAAAACTGATGATATTCGGCTTCACCAGCAGCACTATTCTGACTCATATCTAATAAATTCTCATCAATAATCTCCCGAGCATTACGATCAAATTTATATGTGCAGAAGAGAGTGGTATGTTGCATTTCCCCGTACTCTTCATTGCTTACTCCATGTGAATGATAACGTGGGCGAGTACAATCTTGCCATAAACCGTGCTACAAATACATCCGTTTTATCAGTGAACGCAGAGATAAGCAAAGAAATTTAAAAAGGAAGATAGAAGAAATATGTGGAAATGAATTAAGCAGTAAAAGCTTTTACATGATGCTGTGCACGGAATTCGCGTATATCGACCACTTGCCATGAAGGTGAGAGAACGGCAATAACAGATGTACCCAAAGCAATAAGGAGTAATATCAAAGAAACAATCAGTACTGCCTTCTGTGCTCGATGTCCAGCATTACTCATATTTCTAGAATCAATAAAAATATAAAGAGTAAACTTTTAACTCTAATATAAACGTGAAGATTTGCTAAACATAGATTTTCCTTATTTATTTTGAATTATTCTTTGTTCACCGTATGGCTAAGGTGTTTGAAGGGATATACAGACATTTCTAAAAAAGACTTATAGAAACTAATTTACTCTCCTTCAGGTCCAACAACAACTTAATTTAAGTGAAATAGCTTGGTGACAAACAACTACTTTAAGGAAGCCTCGTTCAGTCGCTACTGAATATTTGGGTCTTTTATTTTCAATCTAAAACCTAATGATTTCTTTGATGAAGTAAATACATAACTGTACTCTACGGTATAGTGAAAATGAAATACGACTTCCATCAAACGGTAGTTAAAATTACTAATTAAAAAATATTAATGCCATCACACAAATAAAAAGGAAAAGAGAAAAACCTGAATTCGGTTTACTATTCCTTTCAAAGTTCGTTCTTGATCAGCCGCGCTTTGTCATTTGGGGTTGAGTTGAATGTTACAACACTTTTCTTGCATTCAGGGAAGTATTTCTATTTTATGACCTGAAACAACATCGATTTACTTAAATTACACAGTTTTCTTTCATAAATTACAGTTCCTCAACTATCGGTATCATTTGTACCGTAGCAAGCATTACTCATATCTTGTATTTATGCATGCTTTTATAAAAAAAATAAACAACAGATTTCATAGCAAAGGCTCTTCATTAGCTTATTCGAAAATTAAATATTGATATAAGATTAAATTTTCATGCAAATTACAACAGAATGTGAGCGAACCTCACAAGTGACACAATGTAAGGGTAGATTGTTGATTAGAGTTCCAAGAAGAGAGGGTGGTGGTTGTCGTCAAGGACCACAACGGGTTGCATACACTATGCACATGAATGTGTGACAGACACACACATACATACACACACACACACACACATAGATAACTAAAATGATAGTTTGTTACGGAGAATTTTATTCCAAGGTATGCATGAGTCATTTCAAATATTCCCATTTTCATGGAAAGCGGAAGAAATACGCAAACAAAGGTGACACATCTGACCATCTGGACAGTACGGATAAGCACGATGGAATGGCATACGACCTTTGAAATAATGGAATACTATGAATGATTCACTGCTGTGAGTATTTGAAAATGGAAAAATGCAAAACATTTTCGAAATTCACAAATCGTAGAACATAGATAGGACAAAGGTTGACATTAAATTTAAAAATGTAAACTAATCTTTGCATGTGATCTTCTGAATGAATATGTAGCATAAAATCTTTTGCATAGAAGATTAAACCCATAATTGAAAACTTCCAATCGATTTAACAGTAACTGATTATAGCAATTAACCTTTAATGTGATCAACAAATAGATACAAAATAACGATGTGTTAACATTCAATACGATATAATCCATCAATAATGTATCGATGACAATAATACTCCTCGATAAATAATCTGAAAGTACACTGTTGAGATGAATAATTAATGAATATATCGATACAGTTAGTTTAATCATTAAGATTGCAACAATCAAATCGATAGTTTCTCTCTCTCTCTCCCTCTCTCTTTTTCTTTTCTCTTCCTTATTTCTTTTTTTATGCAAATTGTAAAAAAAAATATTTCTGAGAATAATATGGTGACTATAGTTTACAAGCGGTTATAATCGAGAGAAAGTGGGGGGGAGGGGAAGTGGGATGAGATTAGAGGAGAAGCTTAGCATTTCAAACTTTTAATTAAGCTTAATACAAGCGGTGTACGATATGATAATAACCAAAGATGGTAGGGTTAGGAAGGTAGTGTAATAGTAAGCTAAGTGAAGAGAGGAGAGGATGAAAAGATATAAAACACTTTTGCTTATCGAAAGGTCACTCATCGAAAGGCCGAGAAAGTATTGGCAATTGACTGAGAACAAAACGGCTATGCCCCCTTCTCTGATGGTGTAGTTGAGAAACAGACAGACATGGATAGATAGATAGATACAACAGAAATAGACATGATGAAAGGACGAGACATCCATTCGATGAAATGTTAACTTAGGTTGATGTGATACAGGTCAACTGGAATGAGGGTAGTTCAAATGATATGATTAATATTGATCATTATTGATCAATCAATTCTATGGTCGTTCATTATTTTGATAAATATTATAGGTTCTAGGTATAATGTCAATTCAATCAAAGGAGCAACGCCTTAGTCGATGGTACTTTGGTGGTACAGCATCTGCTGGTGCAGCAATGTGTACACATCCACTTGATTTACTTAAGGTTAGTGTTAAACATTATTAACATTTATGATCAAACATTTATAACATCTTTTAGGTACATTTACAAACTCAACAACATGGTCAAATTGGTATTTTTGAAATGACAATGAAAATTATTCGAAGCGATGGCATTCGAGGTCTCTACAATGGTATTTCAGCTTCCTTATTAAGACAGGCAAGATATGAAACATCTTTTATTGATATCAGTTAAAGTAGTTAGTTATAATTTGTGATGATTTTGTTTGAATGACAACTGTTACTGGCTCATTGACCATCAGAATTATGTGATTCTTAAGAATTTACATAGGAAATGGGTGATTATTAAAATGAGTGATTCTAGAGACTATTTGAAGACTTCGTTGGAGAAAAAGATTTTGTATATTTCATCAGTCTTACCTCAGCATTAAAATTAAGATGCTTTTAATGATTACAGTAGTGCTCTGAGCAGGTTGTCACCATACTTCACATTTTCAGATGACATATTCGTTGACACGTTTTGGTATGTATGAGCAATTGAAGAAGCAGTTTCCGGGAGGTTTCTTGTCTTGTTTATTTTCGACACAAGTATTTTTGATAATAATTAGAAGTATACAAGCCTGTTTAAGGGATAAATTTAGCCAAATAGTTTATTAATGCTCAAATTCAATCCTCATGTTACCATATCTGTGTTGTTGTTGGGAGTCGTGCCATTTTAAATGTGAAAATTCTAACATATCTCGTACCGTTATCGAGTATAAACTCTTGGAAATAATTTGGAATTTCTGAATTTTTCCAGGATCATGGAAAAGTGTTACCTGAATGGTCAGATTAAGTTATACTACATAAGGTGGCTGGATGATTTATAACTTTTTAACTTTATTGTGTTGGTGAAATTATGCTATGTTCAGTTATTTATTCACAGTGTAGATCGAAAAAAATTCTTAGGATAGAATAAGTGCCTCAGTTTTATATGCATGATTCATACGCATTGTAGATTCAACTACCATTCCATTCTATCAGAAAGCTGCAATGGCGGGAATAAGCGGAGCATGTGGAGGTTTCATTGGTACCCCTGGAGATATGATTAATGTGCGCATGCAAAATGATGTGAAGGTATATATTGTTCATTTCTTTAGGTACATTAGAATGCTAAGCCTCTACTACAAATTCTAAATGTGTGGAAATTCCCAAACACAAAATAGGTTTTTTTTTTCTGGGAGATATGAGGAAATAAAGTGCAAACAAGCTTTGATGTATTAATACAAACATTTATGCATTCTAGTTAAGAATTTTCAGCTCATTCAATGAGGTTAACCTTTTTCTGGTTAGTTTCGTTCCCAAATCTCAACGGATTCTCAAAACCATTCTAATATGCATATGACTTTATTTTAAAACGGAAGTAAACTTCTGCATCACTGTTATGTTTGAGTGTTATCGAGTCATAATCCAATACTGAACGCATTATATTAAAATCTGTAGCTTTAAGGTCAGCATATAGCATTGATTGTAGCTGGACATCGTTTCAAAATTTATTTACATCTATTTCTAGTTACCGCCAGCAGAACGACGAAATTACAAGCATGCATTCGATGGGTTGTTTCGAGTGATGCGTGAAGAAGGCGTCACTAAACTTTTTAGTGGGGCTGCAATGGCAACATCCAGGGCTGTTTTCATGACCATTGGTCAGTTATCGTTCTATGACCAAATCAAACAAATCGCCATTGCATCGGGTTACTTCAAGGATAACCCAGCGACTCACTTCGGATCTTCATTTGCTGCGGTACCATCATCATTTTCTGATAATTTTAAATACTTTTTCTTTCTTCATACGCAATTCCATTTGCGCTTAGCACAGTTCGTAATAAAGCCTGCAAAAGTTTTTATTTAAGGCCTCAATTGCGACAATTTTAACTCAGCCACTGGATGTTATGAAGACACGTATGATGAACGCAAAACCGGGCCAGTTCAATGTAAATTCCTTACTATTTATTGCTTTACTTACATCACATATTTCAACCCACTGTGTATAGAGTAGGCGGATAGGTCTAACTTCTCAGACATATTTCATGGCTTTAAGACAATAACATACGTAATATCGATGTCCTATCGAGTTTGGCAATAACAGTAATCGTGTCTCACGATTTCAACTTTTCTTTAAAAAAAGTATGTTCTAAATTTAAAATGAAGATTGAAGATGAATATTTGTAGAGTATCTTGTCTTGCTTCTTATATACGGCGAAACTTGGACCAGCTGGCTTTTTCAAGGTGAGGCATTCATTTTTTTTTTATTTTCTAGGTGGCAACGATTCAGGTTTTCAAGTTTGTAAAGATTGAGTAATTCAATACGAGACTAATTTACAGGGCTTTATACCAGCATGGGTTCGTTTGGCGCCACAAACGATTCTTACTTTCATTTTCTTGGAACAACTTCGTTTGAATTTTGGCTATTACCGAGCTCCCCCAGCGAAACAGTAACCGAAGATGTAAAAAATAGCATTTATTTATTACATAGTGCCGATTTCGCAAAACTGAAGCCAATCTCACTACCAAAATATGAAAATTTTATTGGAAATTTTATGAAATGAAAGCATATTTTCGAAAGAATTGCTTTTTCAGATATTTTAATTATTCATCCAGCTAACGTTAACTATTGAAATGTGTGAATTCTAATCTCATAAATATTTATTTGTAGATATCTTCACTTGCAAAGAACAACCGATAAAAATTTTAAATGACGGTTTCAATTTCTATAACTGTTTGCAATTTTAAAAATCCCTAGCCCATTACGCTTTTTCTGTTTTTCCTCTTTAGTATTTGACCTGCTTAAGTGCAATGACTATGGTATTCGATGTCAGTATTTCCGCATAATCTCGTTCTTATATCACCGCGTTTTAAGCAAGGATTATGATGAACCTACAGTCGTCCAGTATAACACATAATGCTATTATTAGCAATCAAATGGGGATGAGGATGCCAATTAATTCAATTAATTCGTTCTCGTGCAGCGTAGTTTTCTACTTGTCAATAACAAAAATGAAGATAGTTAGAGAAAGCGAAAGAAATACGATCTCATAACATGTATATACAGAAATTAAAACTGAAAAAGTATGTGATAAAGAGGTAACAAGAATAGAACAGTCCTGTAAATGTGCAGATACATCACAAGAAAGAAAACCCATGATCTAAAAATAAGCAAATCTTGGGACAGAAAATCATTGAGACACATCTTTCCCGTGAAAAGAATAGTATAATACAGGCGAAAATGAATGAACAATCTGGGAAGTCGAGTTGTTATACAAACAAGATAAGCACTCTCTATACCAGATGCTTGTGACGAGTTCCAAAAGACCCCACAAAATCAATCTTCAACATTTTACTTTCAGTCTATCAAAAATTCTACATTTCGTTTTATCCTAAAAATCCAAACCGGTAGTCAGGAACGTTTACGACGACGGTTTAACCGTATTTCTCTCTGCCGACAACATAAATTTTTATCGAACTAAATTTTTCATTTCACTACGCGTCTTTTATGTGCTGCTCAATGAACAAAAAATTCATAGAAGCACGACAAAGAAAAAAAAAAAAAAGAAACAAACTGAAATTAAAAGTGGCTTGTTTCCATTCACGTGGCAATAAGAATGACGAATACATAATATATAAAGCAAGCTATGACACATTTGAAAACAACAGCTCACCTATTCTTTTAACAGAGTGGAATAATATACTTACTAAGACATATTTTTTGCAACTTTTGAAGGTGTGCTCCCACCCAAAAAAATTGTCATTTTGAAGAGTTTCTCTTCTTTTTCCTTTTGATATGATTTGAACTCTTTGCTTCTCAAGTAAATTTTTGAAAAAGTACGAAAAATTAAGCCATACCTTTCACGAAATGAAAACGTTGTCAAGGTATGACAATACAATAATAACATCATTTAAACGTATCGCATCGAGAGCTGGTCACGACTAAATTCACCAGATGAAGCAATTGATGATGCATAATCAGATGAACCTGCGGTACCGCCAGCTGCTCGTATCTCGGCGACAGATGGGGCTGTTGGTGTAGCCGCGGTGATGGTCGAATTACGACGTTCTGGTGGTGGCGGGGGTTTACAGCTACCTAAAATTAACCTTATCCACAATTCTCGTACAATATCAGAAGGTAACAATATATATATATATATATATATAAAAGTGAAAATTACCTGAACGAATGCGAATCGTTTGATGTGTCATAGAAACAGGCGGTGTGTTACAGTAAGAATCAAGTTCAGAGCCAAGTTTATCAATTTGCTCAATAGTTTCAGCAATCAGCGACGCATTCGCTTTCGCTTGATCATTTACTGAAAAAGCAAAAGAAACACTGTCGGCAGGCAATCATTTAAACACGAGAAAGAATATTATAATTTTTATTTGGGTGCTACATTCACATTTTCATGCGCTTTGTAAACGATCTCGAATTAGAAATGTCTTGAATCCATAATTACAGGTAAGGCGTTTCGCAAATCCACAAGACCGTTTCTAAGTCGACTATAGTCAATTTTGAACCTCTCTGCTGCAATTCAAAATTGGAGACATCCATAGTTTTATGAATTGATTTTTCCACTAAAAACTGAACTTTCTAATCAAAGAGAAGTAAAAATTAACCATCGTTTTCTAAGCAAGAGCCATTATTCATATGACCATTACGAGTTATAGTGGATGTCCCGTTTGGATGCGTTGTTACATCTTCATATGCAAAACTTAATGGCCTTATTGGTCGCCTTAAAACCGGCTCTTCTGATACATCTGCCGATGAAGATGACAGCGTAGCTTCTTTTAGATGAGTAGTCTGAAAAAGGTTATCAAATTATTCAAACTGATTTGTTTATTATATTGACAAAAATAAGTTCTGTGTGCAACAGGAGCATGAAGAGAAAGAACATGAACATAAGTTTTTAACAAAACAAAACAGAAAGAAAAACAGCTAAGAATAAAAAGAACTGAAAGGCAGCTGCACAACGGCAGTTCTCTTATTTTAATACTAATCGACCAAACCCTATTTTGACATAACTTATAACTAACAGCTTCGATAATTCTGAAATCAGTCAGAGAAGCAGATTCTTTAGAAAGCAGACTCTCTTGAAAATCTGCAGAAATAATCGGACGTGATTATAAGAATTTATATTACCTTATCAACTCCAGCAGACAACCCATGAAAATCGGGAACGGTAGAAATGGTGGAATTGGAGGACGAAATGATTTTTTTGGGTAAAGGTGGTTTTTTTAATGCAAATTCTAATGTCTGTGATGGAGACGGAGGCGCATAGGTGCGAGAATTAAGCACAGTACGTCGTGGCTGTTCTACTACCGATATTGTATGGGCCCGTATTGATGATGAACTCGCATTGGATGCAAAACCTGGAACTCATCATTTTAGATTAATAATTGAGATTTTGGTAACAATTACTAAAAATTTCGAAATTTCAAATCATAAAGTTGATAGCTACCTCATAAGTTAAAGAATCTGGTATGTGTTACCCATTATAAAATACGAACTGATAATTCAAACGATGGCTGAATCAAACAGACTGGTTTAGCGATAAGGACAGTTAATCTTTTTTTAAATTTGGATCTAAAAAAGCCTTACCAACCACAGCAGTTGGCCATGTACACGTGCTGGGTGTTGGCGATGGTGCTCTAATTGAGATGTCATCGCCACTGTAGATGCAAAAGGATCGACTAGTATTGTTAGATAAACAGCTACGCCACGAATTATCTGATCCTTGATGTATGTCATTTAAAATAGTGTCGATGATTGCTGTGGCTTTGCCAGACCGAATCGTGACATGCAAATGGTCTGTTACCTGCCGAAGATGACCGCTTTCGTCTAAAAGACCTAACTGGCTGTTCTGAAATGAAGAAAAATCAAGATCAACTTTTTATGATCTGATAAGTTATAATCACTAATACCGAATACCGAATTATACCGATTTTAAGAGACTAATATTTCAGAAATCTCAATAAAAATAAAACCCTAAACTTGCAGGATTTTCTTCCGGAGACAACTCTTCTAAGTAATTTATCAATACAAAAAAGTTTTCCGCAACACTTAAAAGAAAATGATATATGAAACGTTTCATTAGAGATGTCAAAATACAGTGAGCGTACTGACATTTCAAATGAAGTCAGACATTTCAAACTCTATCATTGTTCACTAGAAAAATACTGGGGATGAAGAGATCATCCTTAAAAAGCCCATAAGATATTCATTAACCCATCGCATTTGAAAACATTAAATAACATGGAAAAACTCGACAAAAACATGATTTAGGTGATAAAGAGAGGAGATCAAGTACGTTTCGGTAAAATACTTACGAGAACAGGAAGCAAAGCTGTGACGAAAAATGACATTTGATTCCGCTGTTCGGTCAACAAGGCTTGAGAGATACGACGTTGCTCATTCACGGTGCATAAATCTATGCCACCTTTACGTGAACGAACCTGTGATAAAAATAGAATATATATTATTCATTTCCAGGAAAAAACTTTATTCATTACTCATAAATAAGTAGTAATGATCAACTGAAGCGATGATTTCCGTGTAGCAACTCCAAGAACATATCTCCTAAATCGACTATTTTTCAAGGAGGTAGAACTACTCAGAGAAGGGGCCACAACACGACCCAGATTAGAGCCTAGCCAAATTTACCACAGCTATGAAGTTTTGCATCTCCTCGCTGTGTCAGTTAACTCAATGACAGGTAGATAATGGCTGTGCTTACAAGAAGTTTCGTTTTTGGCTTCAAAAAACCCAAATTTAAATTCAAGAAAATATTCGGCTAAACTTCAGCATCTTTGAAGATATCAGTCTTCAAGATTCGGACTGAATAAATAAGTAGAAGTTAAATCAGTCCTACTTGTAAATTAGCAAGAAAAGTACAGACAAATTAATTTTGAACAGCTTAATTCAGAATTCACAAAGTGTTGAGTTTGAAATCTGATCTCTTTGTTCATTTGGAATAAATATGAACGAAAGTCAATGCAAGAGAGGATATCTACACTGCAAGGCACGGTACCTTACAATTCACCTTTCGACAAAATTTGTTTGCATGTCGATCCATTTCCATGGTTCGTTGTTTCCAGTGACTACCCTTATTCTGCAGGTTCGTAGCCAGTTCATCAGTTAGCGAATCCACAAAACCACGCAGACGATTTTCAATGGATCGTTGTCGCATACAAACACGTGTAAGACAAGCGCCGATATCTCGAGTGGCACCTAAAAATATTCCCCAACTTCTTTGAAATACCCAAATTACCAAGACTGCACTGCATAAATCGTTCAGTGCAGAGTAAATTAAATGAGAATTTGTCAAGACATTTTCCAAACAATTTCAAGACGGTTTGAGCTTTAAATATTGTACCGATTTGGTTACTGAAATCATAGAATGGAGTACCAGTTTGAGTTCAACATTTATAGCGATAAAAGATGCAAATGAAGAGTTGCATAGAATCAAAAACCATTAAAAATACCTTTTAAATTGTTAGCAACATCACCAACAGTTTGCACAGCATCAATGAAAGCATTCATACAAATCAAAGTCGATTTCATTTGTGACGCAAGTTTCAGAGCTTTCTGAGCGACATTTTCCCATGCTGGATATGTCAGCTACAAAAAAAAAAAAAAAAAAGAAATGAAAAGTGTTGTAGAATGATGCAAAATTCTGAGCGAAATATCATACATAATTTCAGTACCTGACTCTGTATGCATCACTTACAGAAACAAGGGATTCAAAACATTTCAATATGAATCAAAATTTATAAATTTTTATCATAAATATAACTATACAACACATAACTCATCCCCATTCTTCATATTTGAAGGACAAATTTTATACATCTATATCTTATTCTAATAAATAATTGAAAAAAATTGTGAGCATCTTAAGAAAAGAAATGCAAGCATACCTTCATATCATGTATAACACTTTGGTACATGGAAACCAATGCATTAAATTCCGCATCACAATCCATCTTCTGTATTCTTTGTTGCCGTTAATTTATTTACCTTTGCAGTGCTGATAACCCGAAATTGAAAGAAGAAAGAAATCGATAAGCCTGAGCGGAAAAGTATGGAAAATTGAAGGACGATGTTGAGAAACTTTATGATAGACTGCAACAAATCAACAGCAATTCTGGTAACGAACTATACAATACATGTACATCTTCCCGTACCCTCGATGGTACCTGGAATAAAAGCTGACAATAATTTGGCATTAAATTAATTTTAAAGGCAGTATGGAAAAAAAAAGTGACAATATAAATAAAAGATAAGCACATTAAACAGATCATAAAAAGTGATATCTCGAGAAATCAGTATCTCGTGGAACATGATGATGGATATAATTATTCAAACTGAACATTTCTATGGATAATCTACATTCCGTAAAATGTGACTAATCTGTCTTTATGAAAGTAATTATGCGATTCGATTCAATTTCCTATCTGTAATCAACTTATTAGAGTAGTAAATTCAAGGATAATTCTCATTAATGATAAATATTTCTTAACTTCTCCAGACTACAAAACAAGTGAAATATGAAGAATATGCATTTCTTTTCCCAGAAAATAATTTGATGCAATCTGGTAAAATTCCTGAAGAGAATATACCGAATGTAAAAATCTGGAACACTTACGAAACAATTAGAAATTGTTAAGTACCTATTTCGAGACATATGAAATAAAATTGAAATTTACTGAAGGAAATACAAGGACAAAGGACAAGGAGAGGTTTTTCGAAATGATGGAAAAAGGGAAAGAATCATATCTGTATCTTAATTTCTCTTTCACTCTCATCTCTTCAATGATTTCTTCTTCAACTCATAAAATTGATTTGTAATACTTTCTTCTAGTATATATTAACAATATGAATTATCATTTCTATTCCGTTTAATATGCTATTGAAATTTAGCTTTAAATTCGAGTTAAATTTTAATAAAGGAATTGGTATATATAAG
This sequence comes from Dipetalonema caudispina, assembly GCA_013365325.1. Taxonomy (NCBI): domain Eukaryota; kingdom Metazoa; phylum Nematoda; class Chromadorea; order Rhabditida; family Onchocercidae; genus Dipetalonema; species Dipetalonema caudispina. The sequence continues at coordinate 911,168 of JABVXV010000001.1, read as the reverse complement.
ATAAGTATAAATTACCTCTGCTGATTATCAACAAAGAGTTTACCAGTAGTATGTCTATTATGGAATGCAGACTGAGTTAAATCAACTCATCTTTCAAAGAAATTCAAGCTTTCTAAAGTAATTAGGGTACTAGGCTCCTATTGGACTAGGCTCTATCTTTATAAGCCTTTAGTTAGTGAAAGAAAAAATAAATTCTTTATAATCAACATTGAAGATAGATTGGGGGTAACTATATATACATAATATATGTGTATGTATGTATATGTATGTGTGTGTGTGTATGTGTGTATGTGTGTGTATGTGTGTATGTATGTCTAAGTGAATGACTAGATGGATAGGTGTGTGCAGGTAGATTTCTTTGAAATCAAACAAGTTTTTTTGAATGGAAGAATGGAAAAGGCGCACAGATACAAAAAAACAGTTAATGAGTTCATTTTATGGATTAGGGCAAAATGTTCATTTTTCAATTGATGCTCCTTCTTGAAATCGTCATTGGAAAGGATGATGAAGAGAGCCTTTCAGAAGTCAAACTTCTGTTCATAACAGACAGGTCTACACATCCCGGGAGATCTCGATCCAAAATTCTATCATACTGCAGGATATACGCTAAACTATATTTTAAATGAATGTATGTTTTTCAGTGGATATACTTCCTTAGTAAAATTAGTTTCATACAAGTGTCTGATCTGAGAAATCTCGGGATAACGGTACAATGAACCATTTATACGAGTTATACAGGAACAGTATGTGGTATAATGCTTTAGTAACAGTGGTATGCTAATTACGGTCCCTAAAATGTAACAAAAAAAAAAAAAAAAGTTCATTAATTTGAAGCTTCCATATTCAAATGACTGAATATATTATAATAACGATAATGAGTATAACGAGAGGTACTATTAGCAATGAAACATATTACTATAAAAATTGCCTTAAAAAAGTTTACTCAATTAGTCGCCTCAAAAAATACCGAAAATAGAAAACATACCGCACTTAACTGTTCACTTTGAATCTTAGAAGTATGCATAAAGTAAAGGTCAATAGATATGAACGGTGAAGAAACGAAAATATCAGTAGCAATATGCAAATGTTAACATTTTTAAAGTTTAAAATTTATTGCTGCAGCCAAATTTTATTGAGGATTATTACCGAAAGTGCAAAAAGTAATAAGAAGGAGATGGAGCAGAATAACTGATATGAAGGATAGTGCAAGCACTTCTACCTAAGATATGAAGTTGATCCAGTCTGGTACTAATCTACCGCGATATTATCATTTAACTATGAAGGAATCGTTCAAAAGTATCGGTAAATAGTGAGTTATTTCTGTAACTTTGAAAATAACAGATAATATGCGAGAAGTTTAACAATGGTTTGATAAATTTTACATTTCAGAAGGAAACGGTCATTCAGAATTGAAGAGATGAGGCGGGTAGAGGAGCGGGCGGGAGTGATATATACGTCGCCAAGCAAGGAACCATGAGGAAGGGGTCAGAATTCAGGAGAAAAGCAGCAGGCATCTGCAGACAAAACTAGCCAAGAAGAGACGAAGGCGAGAAAAGTGGAAGCCAATTGTTCCTGCAGGCCTCGATTTCCCCTCTCAACCCCTTGATCGCATGGCAGTGCACTACCCTGATACCCGTGGTACATGCCAACGTAACAACACCCTCCGCGGATCGGTCTGTACCCACACACAAATGCACAACAGACACAGATACACACACACACACACACATATATATCCATTGTTAAGAGAGCTTAAAAGCATATTGAATGATTTGCAGAGGCTTCATCCTGCAGGAAATGCACACATGCTGAGGAAAGCAATGCCCTCTGCCCCTTCCCTATCGCCTGGTCAAGAACCTGTCTGGATCGATGGTGACACTGGTAGAGGCAACTACATTGATATATATCACCCTATTCGATCTGATCCGATCTGATGCAATTGTGACTACTACTACGCCTAACCATTTATCAAATGAGCGCCATTCTTTTGATCACTTCATTGTATCAGCAGCCGATATCGAAGTGGATCGCATACAGGAATACCCTGTGTGTGTGTGTGTTCTGTATGTGTGTGTGTGTGTGCGTGTGTGTGTGTATGTGTGTATGTATGTGTGTATGTATGTGTGTGCCATGTTTTCATTGCAGATATTCCTACGACGTTAATTTTGGCTGAACTGATCCAAGAGGATATTATACTAAAGATTTGCATATATTGCACCTTATGATGATCTGACCCAACAGCGACTATTAAAAGAATTAGTAGTAGTGGTTATCAAGGTGCTATGAGACCTGAAACGCATAATCAGCGAATAAATTAAATATTAAATAGAGATTAAAGTAAATATCAGTTAAAAGATTGCAACTCCCTTCTATACCTCACTTCATTGATGATACTATTCTCATATTTATAACTTCGACATATTTTTCTGCTACGTAACCATCGTAATGTTAGTGTTTCCCTATCCGATCGTTAGATATTCGTTTCACTATGCTGTGATCCTTCTATCTTCAGCGATAACTTGTCTAACAATCGAATTTTTGGCTTCTTTCTCAGCACTTCCTTTTGATAAATGTGTGACGAACGATAAATGTGATAAATGATAGCAAACATATCAAGTGGAGACTTAAAATAATAGAAAAGTCTTTTCTTGTTTACAATAATGATTTACACCAATGAGGAAATCTCAGCTGATTGAATATGATAGCAAAGCACAGAGAAAGATTTAGCTAATACCTTCATTTTGGAGTTAAAATTTAAATAGTCAATTTTTTATGGGCTCTATTAACTCGCATCATTATCTGCTCATAATCGCTTTATAGCTTTAGTTTAACAATGCAAAACAGTGCAAGGATCAAAGGTCAAGTTTGTGTTAACAGATTATTGTAGCTTGGCTTGAATACCTTTGTGTCAGACTTTGCTTAATTAATATCGTAGTCCCATGTTGAATTGCTCTCTCACTGCAAAATTACAAAAAAGAACTTCTATTTTCTTTAGATTCATCTTGTGATATATTAATTTAACTGTATCGCTGTGACTAACTTATAAATACTCAAAGTGGCGTTCAGTGTATGCAAATCAATTTACTTTGAACATCTGAGCCGTATTCCATCTAATCTGTATAATAAAACTGCAAAACAGTAAGTTGATCTAAGGAATATTTAATATGATCCATCCCAATGTAACAGTTTTGTTATGAATTTTCATAACCAAGTACCAACAGATCGAGCTTTCATAATCTTCTTGTATACTTACTTATCCACGATACAGAAGTTAATATCTTCCATCATCCTTAACGGTAATCATCACTGCTATTGCTATCTCATTATCATAATCACTAATTATCACTGTGTATTTGTTATAAGCGTCTTTATTATCAAACATTAATTATCCTCAACGATAGGCATAAAGAAGTGAAAATTTCGACGATAATATTATTTTTCAAGCATTGCATAGACACAAAATCTGACAAGTAATTTGATGAAAAGGAATGTAAAATTTGATTAAAATATCTGAGAGGGAATGAAGTGAAAGAAGTATAATTGAGTTTCATTTGTCAATCAATCAGTGATGGTTAAGAGATGAAAAGAGATGAAATGTAGATAGTAACAGAATCATTAAAGAAACAACGACATTCTTCATATTTGCCATTTATAGAATACTTGCAAGTTTCAAGTTTTACTCCAATTTGTGAATTTATTATGCAAATTGCACATATTCTAAATTTATTTTGAAATACCAAACTATCTATAAGGAAATGCATGTTGAGGAGAAAACAAAGTAGATGAGTTGATGTATGGAGTAGAATTGGGAAACAGTTGCAGTTAAGAATATTCGAGCCTGAAATGTTTTTCTTATTTTTGCAATTCTCTTCGCAATGCCTCATTTTCTCTAGGCCTGGCAAAATCTCATCTTCCTTTCATCAAGAGAAATAGTCATTTAATGGGAATTTGTAGATCTGCAGGAAAGCTGTAAAGTATGAAGCAGTTGACAGTTGCTGATAGCTATTATTAATAGTTTAGGAGCGGAAAAAAAGCTTCACACATACCTAACTTAGGTAAAATGTTGAAGTAAACTTTCCCATATCACCTGAAAAATATCTTGCTACATTGTCCACTATCCCTTCTTTATTCGTCCATACTATACTCATCAATTCCCATCTTATAGCTCCAAATGTTAGTCGTAGTTTGTTTTTGTTAATCTTTAAACTTCGAAAGTCTAAAACCTTCGATATTGTGAAAAAGTTGAATGTAAATTTTTTTGACATTTAACATTTAAATTTGAAAAATTGATTTCTTGACACGTATGCAAAATCATTGCATAAAACGAATACTTTAAATCTTTAGAACGACATCATTCTTTTTGCTTACTTTTTTTTTTGGGGGGGGGAATAAAATAGGATAATTTCTATCAATTCAATTATGATTGGTTTAGCATTAGTTAGTTAAGAAAAGATTCTGTAGGCACTTAACATGCCATTCTTGGCCTTTTTAGCATGAATGAAAGATTATCTTCTGAAAGAGAAAATGTTAAGTACTATAACGATGTTTCGATTAAAACATTTTATTCATAAATGTGAAGGATGATCGATTTCGAACCATATATTCGAATCGGTTGAGTCCATCTAAATGTAAAACTTATGCGCTGTATGAAAGTTAATTAAAAAGATGAAAATTAGCTATAAGAAAGTTCAAAATCTTCAAATTTGTTAGAAAATTAGAACTAATTATGGGATGAACAGCGACCAATTAACGTCGCAGAACTTTTATTACTACTCCAAGGTCATTACCAAAATAAATCGTACAGATAGATATTCCGTATGGTTTGCAAACGATAAATGTAGAAAGTAGGAGAATGAGATGGCGAACGAAACACACATTTCGCGATGAAATTTTAATTTATTATCTACTTTTGAAAATTTTCATACGAATAATTTCAACTGTCAACTTTTCAAACAATACGAGAAGTTCTTAAACTTCCCGAGATTTATGAGAAAAAGTAACTCAAATTTAACAGCAATTTTTATGTGAAATTTAACATAAAAATAAAAAGAATAAGACTTATATAACATTTCTACAGCTCTGCTGAAGTTTAAATGACATATACGGTAACTGTGGAAGCGGAAATGTTGAACGTATGTACGTTCCTTCTACTTACGTCACATAAGTGGAAAGTATAGTATGCCACGCTAACAGTAATAACTTACAGTACTCATTAACAAGACTATAACTTATGGAAAAATGAAATAGGAAAAGATTTCAAAGCAAGATAATTATACTACAACATTATTTCTTCAATATCCGTCTATATTTTTATCACATCTAATTTGATTCATATTAAATATCATCAAACTATCTGCAATTTGTAGCTCGACCGCTCTCGATCGTTTTGTTATCATTCGTCGAATATCTTTCATTAGAAATATGTAGCCAAGAGAGACATGGAAAATAGAATCAATGATTCTGACGATGTAATGAAAAGTGGATGTTGTGCGAATGGTGAAATTATATTTCCACATGGTAGTAAATGTATATGACGATGAAATTACTGGTAGAAAGTGTTCAAAAAGTGAAGGGAGAGAGAGAGAGAGATTGGAAAGGGGAATAAAAGACTTAGAAATAAGTAATCTTACTGATATTTCAGTTAATTGGGAAAACTTTTTTTTTTTGGATCTTCATATTGCAAATGTTCATTTTGTTTTTGATAATGCCTGTATCATTCATTTCTTTGCTTCTTTTCACGACAAAATGTCCTTCGTGAATACAATGATGCCATTTTGCGTTTTTTTCTTTCGTAATTTCAGCAATTTGGCTCCAAAAAAAAAAAAAAAAAAAAAAAAAAAACGATTGCCGTTTCAAAATGAATTTGATAGCATTGTAATTGTAAAATTCTTGCTGAAAATACTGGGGAGAAAATATGGGTCTAAATTAATTAAATGATTCAATTAATTCTGAAAACAAAGATAATTTTGCAGGAAAAAAAAAAAGAAAAACGAATTAAGACGATATGTTTGAAGTTAAACTAAAATTGCTTTCCTCCATATTCATAAATCGAATTTATCAGAAACAATGAAATTTGGATTTTCAATACCAACTGCTTAGCTAATCATAAATTAATATCGTCACATTAATTGGTTCATGAGCCAAAGTATCTTTTTAGTTTATGTAATCATTCAAAAATAAAAATTTAAATTATATCAAGCAATATTTTTCTGAAAAACAGAAAATTGATTGACTATCGATGCATAAAAATGCACATTGATAGTGTAGAAGGAATTGCAACTTCTCCGAGCTTTATGACAAGCAATACGGAATCAATGGGTAGTAGGATTGATGACACACATCCGGTGACACTCACACACATACATATATATATATATATATATATATACTTTAATCAGAACTGAAAGTGAGACGAAAATGAGTTTTCATTTAAGACCACCCGTATGTATTCATTTTAACTTGTCATCGAATGACACTTGACAAAAAGAGAATGGGCAGTCTCTCTCCCTCTCCCTCTCTTTCTCTCTCTCTCTCTCTCTGAAAAATGTTCTAATCAAACTTTTGAAATGTCCATCACACTACACAGTTATCAGAAAGTGAAGAAGTAGCAAGAGGATCCAAGATTAGACTATGATTAGAACTTATCTGCCATACTGCTATATTTTCGATCCAATCTAATTTTGTCGTAATAAAAGAAACGAAATTATGTAATGGTGCAAGAAATTTGGTTGAGAATAGAAATAAATTGTGCGACAATTACTATAGAAGGAGAATCAATCATTCCGATAAAATCTGTGGAACGAAATGCATTGAAATTTGAAAGATCGCAACTTTTAGATGGTATTTCATTGGTTACTATTTCAAAAAAAAAAAAAAAAAAAACAAAAAAACAAAAAAAAAAAAGAAACAAAAGATGAAAAGTCGCTAAGAACTATTGGTACTATGCAATAAATTTCTGCACTTTGTGTTATATTACCATTTATCAGACAACAATGATAATAATATGTTCATAGCAACTGATAAACAGTATTGATTTATTAGAAGAAATTAATTAGTCTATGAATCAAAAAATTTATTATCTTTTCTTAGATAGTAAAATGACACCGTAATTTTTTTTTCTTCTCAATAGAACAATTACTGAAAAGGACAATTTGAGATCCAATACGTATGGTTTTTGTTTCCATGGTGATGTTGACATGATATATCAAAGTTGACCATAGGTTTCATTTATTTCAATATTATTTGTTACCTTCATTTTTAATCGATTCAGGAAGATTAGTAATTTCTATTTTCCCTTAATAAATTTATTTCAAATTTTGATGAATTCAGTTGAATCTCTTCTAGATAATATCGTCTTCTGTATAAGATCTTCCAAGTAATTGTGATTTCAGATATTTTGATATCCGCGATACGAGTAATGAGTAATTTGATCCAGCATCACGAGAGGCTGTATCAATTTATCAAGCACAAAGAAAGGGTATGCAAAAGTCAAAATTTCATATTTCGAATTCTAATTCATACTTCGTAGATTCTGCACGGTACAATTTATTGCCTTACGAAATGTAGAACAATACGAGTTATTCAATTAATTCGTTGAGGTACACTTCTCGTCTTTTGCCTATACCGCCTGTGTTTAGATTGATCTTTTTCTTTTCATTGTTGGCTTTTCAACTTCAATTTAATTTTCATTTTCTGATGGTTCGAAATTTAATTATCAAGGTTTGCAATCTTCAGCTATTTTCAAGGTACTGAAAGCGAAGCCTATCGTTGAAAGTAGACCTCGATCTAAATCAATGCCAGGACACCTAAAAATGTCATTACAAAAGGTTATTTTTGTTGCACAATTCACCCCTTAAATTTTCAAATTTTTTCCATCAATTAATTTTTTAAACAGCAAGAAACTCCAAACAATAAATTATTTATTTCTTGAATCTCTTCGATTATGCCGAAATGTTGAATCATTCTTTTCGCAAATTTCAATTAGCGAGATTTTTAACAATCTATCCATCAATATTTTCTTTTCCTGTCCCTCACTACGATTCGCTTAAACTTGAGAGACAAAAGCTATCTTGTTAATTTCCTCATTTCTGACACGAACAGAATCCCTTCCTGATCAACTGAGCTTGACCAATTCACTACTCAGTATCTTTTTGCATGTTCTGTTAATTGCTAATCAAGATATCTTTTCTTTTCTCTCTTATCTCCCCTTCCTCTTATTTCGAAGTAGCTATCGCTGTTCCATCGCACTTTTTACGAAGTTTCACTACTTAGAATCCTTTCGCATTTCGATTATATTCTTCGGTAATATCCGACTTGCTGATTTTTTGACCCGATAAATTTTTCTAATCAAGTAGAAGAGTTATTGATGTTTAATTTCGTTACTTCTGGGCAAGTTTCAATTAGTAAGCTTTGAATTGGCCATTTTAAATCACTGAAGCATTACAACAATTTAATCATTTTTGCAGCGTAACGAAGAAAAAAGAATTCAAGAAGAAAACGAGCGTCTGCTGAAATCGTTATTGAAAATTTCGGAGCGGAAACCAAAGTACTTATAATCCAGTATTCCCAACTCTTGTCTTCGTGATAAACTGTTTTCTCTCATTTCAAAAACAGAATCCCTTTTGATATATGCATTCCTCAATGAATTTTTTCTAAAAATTTCCAGTTCTTATATATGGAATATTTGACAAATGAGACGAAAAGTTGTACAAAATGAAAGAGATTCCCCATTGATATTTTTATATTTTTCAACTTTCTATTTTCCAACAATTTCATATGCAAAACCAATTCATGTGTAAAATAGGAAAAAAGGTAAATAGAAAAGGTTCCATTCAATTTAAACATCTTTAATTCAATAGTATCCCGTATATATGAGTAAAACTTAAGAAGTATTTGAGCTTACCTTTTTATAAACATAAATGAAACAACAATCAAGATTTTGCAAAGAGTGGGAAGAGTTGAACAATCACACGAATCAACAATTCTTAAACACTCCATTACCATTTACTTCAGCTGTTTCAAATTCCTTCAAAAGTCCTTTCCAAATCTGCAAATTTAATGATTTAGGTTCTGCCAAAAGACATACAGAACTGTATTCAACACTAAATTCAGCCTCCCTACCGAAACTATAATTATTCCATTGTTTTGCAATATTGAACTTACATCGAAATTCGGATCTGTTGATTCTGCGAACGGATTCGGGAAACCACTTTCTACGGAAGGAAACTGCAGCAGTTGCGATGGTAGAGCTAATGATGACGAAGATTGCGGAATAGGAGATGAAGCAGTTATCGCATCAGATGTAGTTACATTTGACATTAGATTTGACCAGTCAGATGCGAATGAGTTTACTTCAGAAGTAGTATCATCCAAAGATAGTAAATCCATAAGGTCAGATGGACAGCGAGTCGCTAGAAAAAGGTAAATAAAATAATGAGAGGCAGTATCAATTTACCCTTTCCAAGGTTGTTTCCGTAATGACTGTAGCAAGGATGCATTGGTGACATTCAGATAATCCCCGCGATCTCACCATAACCTCAAAACAAATTATCACAAAAACTAATTGAATAGTAATTGCATGTCACAATTTCCCGAGATCCTTCAGTTCATTTCAAAACATCACACAAGTAAAATTTCAAACTTACCACTTCTACTTGATTTCCATCCTGGTGGCGGAGGTATAGGTGGAATCGTGATATTTGATATTTCATTCATTGAATGTGCTTCAACTGATACTAATGTTTGTCGTGGTATGTCACTTGTTAGTTCAATGCTATCTTCATGTTGATGTTCTTTTGATAAGCCTAATGGACTTTCAATTCTATTGCCCAATAAATCGTGCCCATTCAAATTCTCCAAATCTTGTAGTACTTGCTCCATTTCCCGTTCACATTGATCAAGCACAATTAAACTGAAAGTTATTCGGTGATTCAGTGGTCAGTGATTAGAAATTATTCATTAGATCTATAAGTGAAGCGAGCTGGAATTTGATCGCCATTTTCACTAGCAAACTTTTTTAAAGATTCAATTGAAAATAAAATAGATAACCTTTCGGATTCCTTTTCAATAGTTGTAATTTGGTCATCATTTTCACAAGTAAGCTCTTTTAAAGGTTCAATCAGATCCTGCAAAAATCAACAGATATTTCACTTGTTTGTTGGAAAATTCGTCTATTACCAATCTATTTGCTGGGTCATTGCACTGGACATCAAATTAAAGTATAACAGGACATTTTCGAATTTAGGAAATAATTACCGTCAGTACTTCAAATTCGTAATGTTTACGACTGGACACAAAGTCATAAATCTTCTCATATGCCAGCGTTGTTTGTTCATAGTAGTTGTACAATAATTTCTGATACGATTCCAACAACTGTCAAAGTATACAACAGATTAAATTATTAATCTGAATCATAAGTTGAATCAAAATGGGATGTGATTTTCTGAGTTATTTGGTATTACCAGAAATCATTTGGTCATTTTGAAAGACATTCATGATATCAACCATCAGACTGTTCGATTCAATTTGATATAAGCAGATAGAGTTATACAAACCCATAGCTATTTTATATTATTTATCAAATACCGAATATCAATCTAATGCAGAACAATAATTAATTTTAAATGAACGGATCACTTGAACTTTGTTCCTCAACGTAGAACTACTGTTTAACTTGGGAATCTGACAAAAGTATGTAAGTAAGAACATATGGAAATTTCCCGTACATTCCTGTTTTCCTGTTAAATCTTCTCATTTCTCTTATTTAGGCATTTTGAAGTATGTTTTCCGAAATTAATTGCTGTTCTGCATTTGTCGTATTTGACATTTAATATGAAATGGCTACGAACTCAAGGCATAATTAAACGGTTGAATTACTATTCTACCTATCCCCAAAGTTACATCAAATAACAACCGTTTGTAGAAAATAAGCTTCGAGTAAAAAAGAATGATTGTGCCCCATTTTCAGAAGTTGTTACATAATACCTGTGAAAACAAATTATAGCGACTAGCGACCAACAAATCCACTTTTTGCAGAGTATCCAATTTCAAACTATCCAGTTTCTCTTTATTTCGTCTGACAACACTTTGCGCTGTGCGAAACTTTTCCAAAATATTTTCTGCATCTGGGTCAAGCTAAAATATGAGAGAATCAGCAAGAAAAAACAATGACGTATTAGCAAGATAAATTCTTGATATCTCAATATAAAGCCCTGCAGAAGTCACAATGAAATCCTCTGAACCTATAATACTCAAATGAAATATAAGGATACCGATAGGCAGATGTAAGGTATTTAAAGGGATGAGAAGCATTAAAATGAGGAAATAATATATGAAATGTTTACATAAATGTCTTTTGACATCCAATAATGAGAAAAAAGAGAGTTTGTTACATCAACGTCGTGAAGAAAAGTAATACGTGAAATAAGTGATGTCAACTGTTCAATAAAGAAAAGGAAAACTTAAAATTCTTCCTTCGCCAAATGTGTATTTCTTTTGCATAAATCTTAATAGATTCTAAAAATGTTTTAAAATTCAAATGAATAATGATTAGATCAAGAAACTTCCTTTGAGATATGCCGGGAAAAGCAATGAGATAAAAAACGGAAAAAGCTCCAGGAGGAATTATTAGGAAGTGTTTTGCTAAGTATAAAATATTGCATTTTCAAGTTTTCCTGTCGTTCTTAATGTATTTTTTCCCTGATGACTTCTTTAGCAGATATTTGAAAATTCCATGACAAATTTGCTCCATAAGTGAGACTTGGAATAAATTTTTAGCATATAAGTAGAACAAAGACACCCACTAATTGTATCATATTGGTTTAACTACAAGGATTTCGATATAATGTTACAAAATGTTGAAAAGCAAAATAAAAGGTGGTCACAAACGTTTTTACATTTGTGACCATCTTAATAAATAGAAATTGATTAACATTTAAGAAGTTTAATTCAATTCAGAAGCATCTTAATAACGACTAACCTCTTTGCTCGTTTTTTTCATCCATAATAATGATCCTCTGTATTCAGTTCTAGCTTTTTCCGCAGCATCCACCGTATCCGCACAATCCAAAATAGCTCTTTCCGTGAAAACGTGAAGCTCACCAAAGAATCGTAGTAATGGATTTCGAATTTGTAATCTAGCAATCAAGTTTTACAGATTTAACTAATAAATTGACTCATGACATCGAGATCAATAGGTTAACTTCTTTAGAGGAAAGAGTAACACTGAAAGAAATCCACTGGCCAAAAAGAAGTGAACAAATTTTTCTGTAACTTAACTCATAAAAGCGAAATAACTAAAAGTGTAAGTTCTTCAAATGTTTTTTCAAAAAATCTGTCCATCGTCCGGAAAAAGAACTAAAAGTGCGATTTGCTCGACAATTCAATGACTACGAATTTAGGACAGAAAAGACAGTTTTAAAAATACCTATGATGTACTGAAAGCGCCAATACTCTGGCAACAGCGATCATAACACGGCCAGCAGCTGTTGTTTCTGCGCCACCATCCTCTTTCAACATTTTACTCAATTCAAATTCCACTTGCACTAATTCTAAAGAAGATTTACGTTACATTTCGTAACAATGCGCACCATTCGAATTCCATTTTCTTTAATGGCAGATCTTTTTTAAGCCTTCGAAATATAAACCACAGCATATGAAAAAGGCTTTTTGCAAATATTAGTCCATCCTCAAACATAGTGGTTTATCTTGAATTATAACTAGTTGATCTAAAAAGAATACCGCTCAGATAATGTTGATAGTCATCGATACAGCAAAGCATTTGGTCAGATGTTTCTTGAACGAATCGAAAAAGAGCTATTTTGGTATCAAATTCCGCATCTGAAGCTAACAAATGTTCATCCTCCTGAAACTGGCACTTCTGTTTATTTAAATTTTATTTTTCGTAAGTAAATTTTGAAATATTCTTTGAAACGTTTAACAATTTCTATTATCCCATAACAACATTATCATTTGCAATCAAATAACCTTCTTTCCCAGTTTCTTCCGGATTAATTGCTTAGCTGTCCAATATTGTTGGCGCATTCTATTCAGTGTAGGCTCATCAAATCGATCCACAAAACGATCGAAATTTAAACCACTAAAATCACATGTCAATATTATTATTAATTAATTTTGAAACATTAAACAACCTATTATACAGTTTAGCCTGTGAAAGACCAAAGTATTTTCGTAGTATAAAAGCTAAGGTTAAGCAATTTGACCTACTAGCAATTTTAGTGGGAATGAATTGGGCCGGCTTAGTTGACATCGAAAATTTTGGCACAAAAGTACATTTAACACTGCACGAATTTAATAAAAACTACAGTGAATTAGATAAAAAAAGTGAAAAATTAGTAAATTTCATTCTTTCGTAATTTTAAAATATCACCTGGTAGTTGATTCATAATGACGTGTGTAAGCCATCGTTGTTATCGAAGAATTTTCAAATTCCTGAACAATATTTTTGAATTTGTACTATTTTATAAATTTTCTCGGAAAATTTTGAAGTTTAACAACATGAAAATTTTAAATGGCGCGATGATTTAAATTAAATTATTAAAACAAACATTGTAGACAAAAATAAATCATTTCCAATTTTTCACTCCAAAGAAATTCGTTTTTCATTAATTCGTTCCTCTCTACCTTTTCATTTTACAACAACTTTATTTTATTTTTTTGCATCCCAGTTAAAATTTTACTTCGCGATCATTCATTTGAAAATAAAACTTAATCTAACACTTCTCAATCCCAACTTTGTCTCATATTTTTCAATTTTCAGTCGTCGTTCTTCCTTCACTCTTAATGAAGTCAGAATCGTCCTTCAATTTCTCCGAATTTCATGGATGGCTCTAACTTCTAATTACATGATGTTCTTAATTATACTTCATCCTTATTAGCAATCTTTTGTAGCTGATTGAAACAAGTAACTCAACTTTTTCAAGAAATTTATTTCGCTATAAATCTTGTAAGTCAGATGTGACAGTTTTAATCAGTCTTATGATACCATTGACAAACTTTCAAAAGGAGATGCATGCGCAAAAATGATAGATCAAATTGAAACATTTCCAAATTTTCTTATTTAAATAAAAATTTCACGTATGAAGTGCAAGCGGTCGACAGACTTTCTCAAAAAAATTGAGAACATCGAATTGACAATTACGCCAAAAAATCAATTGGATGTCTAAAATCTTATGCTTTTAATGCCTATTTTCTTTGCCTAACAAATATTTAATGCATCTAACTGAGTTCAGTAATAAAATTAAAAATTAAACTTGTGAGAACTCAACACGAGTAGTGTTTTATCAATTGAAAGTGTTCAGAATAGACACCTTCGATTACACTAATGACTGAATATCGATTATAATAACATGCAAAAATGGCAGAACGACTGGAGTGAAGAGTGAAGAAGCAGTGAAAAGAGCTCATGGATGATGATGATGATAGCATAGGCAGGGTTGCAGGATGGTTAGGCGTTAGCTAACTAAGGCTAAGGTGGGCTCTTCTCATGACGTACCTTCTGATGGTACAATTAGGATATTAGTGATCAATCAATTGGCAGCATTAATCAAGCTAACAAATCCAATTTATTTTCCTGTTTAAGCTTCTCACTTCATCATTTTTCTTCTCCTTTTCCTCTCTTTCTCTCTCCTGTCAATTCATATTCTACGCTATCCAATAATAAATTATTCTTAGTTATCAATCTTAGTCATGTAATGGAAGATATATTTTCGGTACAGGAAAAGAGAGTGCATGGTAGATGGTATCTGTGGATGATATTGTTACCATGTTGTTGTATTTATATATTATACTCGACACTATCAACTGATAAAAGATTCGAAGGAACTAAGTCTTCAATTGTAGGAAGTCGCACTGCTTGAAATGCTATGTATCTTTTTTTCATGGGAAAAGGAAGTTCGGCCGCGTTAAAAGCAACAAGAAGGAAGATGAGACAGCTTTATGAGGGACGACGGTAAGGAAGGTTACTGGCCAAGGTGTAGTGCTTCTTTGGAAGGGAGGGGTTTTATTAGTTGCTTCAATGTTTCATTATAAGAATTGACTGAATTGAATTGGTCCAATTTTCTTCGTTATTTTGTTAAGACAAGGAGGATGGACTTATAAAATTTGAATTTGAAAATTACAGATGACACGTAAACGCAGAAATGATAGCTCAAGTGGTTCAGAGAAGTCGCACTCTTCAGAAGCTCGCCGATCCACCTCACCTTCAACTTCTCGTAGTCATCCTTCACGCTATCATTCAGCACATTCCTCGAGCTCTTATGGTTCTTTTCTCTTGCTCTTTTTTCTTTTTTTTTTTTTTTTAGTTGAGATCATTGACTCTATTAATCTTGTTCATGGAAACTTATCACATGTGATTTTTTATGCGTGAACAGGAGTAATCTTGTATGATAATTCATCATTTTAGTCATTTATTATGCCAGTGGTTTTCCGAATTTCATCCAAATAAGGCGCATCTCGATAGCTTTGAGACTTAATCTATAATAATTGCAAATGTTGTCGGACAACTTTATTTATTGCATGGTTTATAAATAACAGCTGTTATCTTTTTGTATAGCCTGTAATTGAGAACTTTTGATAGGTAGGGGCGTGAATCTCAGTGCAAATTGCGGGTTCTTGAAAGTCCTGCTTTTAAGCATCAGTTATATGATATGGGTTTTCGCAGATAAGTCACGAGTTTTTTCTTACTCATGAAATTAACAAAAAGAAATGATTGATTACCTTTTTACTGTTGCTGTCTTTCAGAAAAGACTTTAGCAATGTCCTACGATAGAAGAGTGCATAAGCGAAGTTTTATTTCATAAAATCAAAGATGACATTGACTAATTTCTTTCAAGATGGCTGTGGAACTCATTGCAAGGATTCTGGTGGTCGCAAGCATGCGGAAAACCAGAAGGATTACTGTCATCACCATAGAATACATCGCTTGAATGATTCGAGGATCAGCGATGAAAAACGTAATCGGCATGCGCAGAACGACAAAGAGAAAAAGGAAAGAGAAAGTGTTATGGACTGGAGACATCGCAGATCCCCAAGAAGAATTTCCAAAGATAAAATATCGAGAAAAGAAAAAGGAAGGATACAAAGTCATACAAAGGAGAAAGTAGAGGATAATCGAGATTCACCCAGCAAACATGGATTACAGAAAAGTGAGGCAATTAAATATGTTCGACATGGTTTTTGTTGTAACCACATGGTTTCTTAGATTCTGGGAAAAAAATTAGGTGGTTCAAAAGTTCCTTGACTCTGTTCCTTTTGTTTTCGATCGTTATAAATTATCGTAGCTCAGCGTATCCCAAAGCATTAGTTCACGCTCTTCTTAAAGGTATCTTATTGTTCTCATCCTGATTGTACTAATTCCTGTCCATTTTTATTGATCCATAGGTTGGTGGATGTTCACAAATATGATTTTCATAAAGGCTCTTAGAGAGCAGATTTATTTTATGCGAAACAATAATAGGGCAAATCTTCTCTAAAGAAATTGCATCATTTGATTATTCCTTTTCATTATAGCATTATAGCAAGACTAACAGGGTAGTTTTTTGTTAGCAAAGACATATTTCTTTCTTAAGTGATAATTTGTGTTTTATATCGCAGGGATGAAAAGGGAGTTCGATGAGGAAACCGATAAGAAATTATCGGCCAGTAATACAAAGGAAGGAAGACTCAAGAATGTGGTCAGGGACCATTCGTAGGTTTTATGAATTTGTTAATATTTCTAAATTTCTTCCTGAATGATCCTAAACCTATCTAGATGCATGCGTTTACACGCTTTCAAAGGATATATGTAATGAGATACTCGAAAGGGAACAATGTATACTGTTCATTTTTCTAGTTTCATGTAAATACTTTTTAGTGATCAGGATGCGTTTGGTGAATACCTTCGCAATGATCATGATAGCAAGGAAGAGCCAAAAATCGAAAAAGAGAAGCCAAATTTTGAACCAAGCGGGAAATTGGCTGAAGATACTAATACCTATCGAGGTGTTGTTATCAAATACAATGAACCATCTGATGCACATCTACCGAAGTTACGTTGGCGTCTTTATCCTTTTAAGGTTGCTTATTGGTTTTTTAAAATTTTTGTCCCGAGCTTCAGAAAAAATATAGAAATTACGATATTCATATTCATGATAAATTTTTTCGTATAAGTTTCTTCTACTTTTCATTACTTGAAATTTTGATACAAAATTAGTTCTTCGCTGTTAGGGTAATTCACAAGTTGTACTGCAACAGAACAGTAGAATCAATTTAAGACTTTCTTCTTTCGTGGTACAATGTCCTTTTCGAAATGCAGAACTATTCTTTCCCTGTATGCTTTAATTCAAATTTCGAAGCTTTTCTGTTAACTAATATCAGCACAAACAAAATAGGATGAAGAAATAATGTCACCTCAGATACTGAACTCCACTACTTTTTTCATACCTTATTGCTGTGATTGGCACAGGGCGATGAAGCATTACCGGTCCTCTATATTCATCGACAATCAGCGTATCTTATCGGACGTGATCGTAAAATCGCTGATCTACCAGTGGATCATCCTAGTTGTTCCAAACAGCATGCTGTCTTTCAATATCGTCTTACACCAAAGGATTTGCCTGATGGAACAACTGTGAAGCACATACGTCCTTACATAATAGATCTCAGTTCGGCGAATGGTACCTATCTGAATAATGAACGCATCGAATCACAGCGGTAAATTTTTCTTTATTATATATAACTTTAATACGAGATTTCTGAATTTAATGGGATAATTTTAATGCGTCTTTGAATAACAAATACTATTACATCCATTGGGAAATCGTCTCCACCTTTGGCTTTCCTTTGATCGTAATTTATTCAAGCTGTCATGAACAAATCCAATTATTTTTGATCTTGTTTTATTTTTAATTTATCCAGATTCGTAGAGTTGCGAGAGAAGGATGTGTTGAGATTTGGATTCAGTACACGAGAATTTGTGTTACTTAATGAAAAGTCACATGATGGGGAAGATGTGGAGACAATGAAGAAAGAAGAACTGTCACCTTCCTGATGTAGCTGTTTCGTATTTATTGAACGCTTGAATTGTAATTTGCAATGTCGTATTGGAATAGTTTATTTCGAAGAAAAGATTAATTAAACATTGATTTTAAGGATGGAATTTTTAATTAACTTTTTCAATTCAAAAATTATACGAGTTTGCGAAGTTGATTTATATACAGGAACAATAAATTTATCTGGAAATCGAAATTCCTTTCGTTTTATACAAATCCAGCGTTAAAATATGTGGAGACAAACAGTATTTTTGTGGAAAAATGGTGGAGAATTTGTGTGTTTCTTGACTTTCCCCAAAAATAGTTGTACAATTCGAATTCTGACCAAAACTTCTTGGTCTGTTTGATTTTGCTTGTCCTGTATGTTTTTGCTAACTTGCAATTATTTTCCTTGTTTTTGCTTTTTAATAAATAAATTAAGTTGCAGAGAATACAAAAATTTAAAGTCTTTTACTTTTTTACTTTCGTAGAGCGTAAAAGAATAGAGAATGAATTTTGCTATAGTTTTGGTGTCAATCAACAATTGAACAAAAAAGCTGTTGGTGAAGTTACGGTACTTTTAATAGCCCACTGAAACGATTTATATTATTAATGTTTCTATGGATTACTTCTCGTCATACGAAGAGATGATTGAGATTTTCAACTTTTTGGTGGATTCCATCAGTTTTGCAGGAAATGATATAAGGGACAGAAAGTTTTGAATCTTGGTTTTTTTCTTTTTTTGGAATAAGGTATTGAAGTGTTCAGAAACAAGTACGCGTAGTTTTTTAACGGGCAGCAACTTTTCAGTTATGCTTTCTAGAATGACAGAATGTTAAAAAAAGTTTACCTTTTGATACATGACACACATATGTACTTTGAAATAATATTTACTGCAAATATATCTTCTTATGTTTATTTTTTATTCAGCAAGAAAATCTGTTGATAAATCCCCAATGATAAGCTAAAATTCGAGATATCTAATGTGTGATTCGTGATTTTACTGGAAGTGAACCCGCGATTGCACTTTTCATGCCTATCACAAAGGCGCTAGCAAAGATTGAGTACATCGGAAACATGCGAAGATACAATCAGTGATAGATGATATGTAATGTAATGTAGGATTTCCTTCAGCTCTGTTGGGATTCCCAGATGGTATATGTTTTATCTGAATTGGAATATAATTTAAGAATTAAAGAACATCGTCACTTCATGGTAAAAAGCTTACAGTGAACCCTTCTTGTTTCAAAAATTACTTTAGAAATAATCATTGTAAACATTGGAGAATAGTCTCATTTTGTAGGTTTGATAATTTTGACTCTTTTTATGTTCTCCTTTGAACTTTAATAATTTAGTTGATTATTTTCCAATTTTTCCAGCTAAAGGGAATAATATCACGTATATTTCGGTAGATTGGGCCTTCATTAGGCTATCTTTTCTCCATTTTTTTCAGCCAAATTCTCATGGCTTTTATTATATTAGTAATTTATTTGCTTTTTACCTTTAACCTTACTTTCGTTCACCATTTCATCTAACTTTTCTTGTTATCGTTACTTAACGGTAACTCAATTGAGATGCTTCATGTGTTTGTAACTTTACAACTCAATAATTTGAAAAGGATTTTCATTTAGTACAAATTTTAGTTTTTTTTCTTTCGAGTTTTAATTTTGAATTTATTGTTGCGCCAGCAAATATGCAATCAATCAAAGAATCGGAGAGTGATAAAATCTGCATGCTTTTCAACGTTATTCCGCTGGAGACAGAGATGCTTTACGAAGCGGAAAATATTTACGATCGATTGGATGGAAAAAGTGAAATGAAGAGGAAAGGAATGGCGGAGAAGTTTTACAATAATGATTCACTCCAATCTCTTCCACTTTCTAATCCAACTTGTTTGTTTGTTCTTTTTTTTCCAGATCTCTTTAATGTTTCAACTACTGTAGTACAAGCAACTTAATTATTATCATTTTCTAAATTTTCGAAATTTCTGACAAAATCTGATCTAACTCAAATGATTGCTAAATTATACCAATTGTTAACACAATGGGTAAGTCACAAATGAAATTAGCTCGGACTAAAAGTCAAAGGAGCCAAAATTAGCTAAATTGAATTTGTTGAACCAAATGTTATTGAATATTTCCTAGAGCAGAGAAATTGTAATAATTAGCCCTGTCTAATTTTCGAAAATAACGAAGCACCAATTTCTCATTTTAACTTCATAGTGTTACATTGTTTTGGTTTCAAGAAAATAGTTAAAGGCATCTTAACCATTTGCCTCCTACTAATCAAATTTTAAATTTTACAACATAGTTTGCACTTTTTATTTTAGTTATTTCCTCATCAGTCTTTCACTTCACATGTATCATTCCATCTAGGATACCTGCGGTATTTATTCCCGGGAAAATTATCGACAATGAGACATTTCTGTTCATGGTCTCTGAATTCTTCTCATCAATAAATTTCAGCATTTCTATTAATTTATGAAACATTTTTTAATTACAAATATTGCTCGACAAGGAAGGAAAGCTATCCTTGCCGGTTTTCATTTAGATACCCGATAGGGAGGTAGGAAATCATCTTACCTGTTTTCATTTAGATACCCGATAGGGAGGTAGGAAATCATCTTACCTGTTTTCATTTAGAAACCCGATAGGGAGGTAGGAATCCATCTTACCTGTTTTCATTTAGAAACCCGATAGGGAGGTAGGAATCCATCTTACCTGTTTTCATTTAGAAACCCGATAGGGAGGTAGGAATCCATCTTACCTGTTTTCATTTGGTTTGTCAATATAGCTAATGCATTTTGATAAAAACACAGTTGCAATCCTGCCCTAGCAACAACAATAACAACAAACAACAACATCTGTGTTAAATGATGGAGCTTTGCAAACTAATCGCTTATTGATTACCCCATATATTTAATCATTTATTTAATTTATTTGTGTTTAATATTTGTTATTTTATTATTTATTGTCTGCAATTCTTTTGCATATTCGAAATTGAAGTGAGGGGCAATGAAAGTAATGAATTTCATAGCACTTGATATTATCAGTAAATGAAGGAGTCAAATTAGTGTTTGTAAGAAACTGAAATAAAATTATTGATTTCATTTACATCATTATGGTGAAAGGGAAGAGACGCAGAAGAGGTCACAAGTCAAATTAGGAGTTATTTCGGCTTATGGTAAGAAATTAAGGCATTCATTAGGCTTTTGAATTAATTCTTCTGATACAACCTTCCCTTTACTAATTAGTTTATTAGAACGCCGTGATATGATTGAGATAAGAGTAAAATGGAATATCAGTGATGCACATTTCTTTCCCTTATTTGACTTTATCAATTTCCTATCATCTCTTGGCTTGTACCAATCACATTCAAGGAGTTATATCCTCCGATCCTGACAAATTTCATATTCCACAGAAAAAAAATTTATATATTGGCTTCATCTGTAATTACAATTAACTGATCCTAAATCATTAATCATATGTAAATCATAAGTGAAACGATTAAATGAATAAATGAATAAGCCATTTCCAACGCTATTATTGTCACACTTTCCTTGTTACTGTCATTGAATCTCTTCTCTACTTCATGTGAAAACGCGAAAGATTTCATTTGTCGATCACCAACCAATCACAGGATACATCAAGATTTCAAGTATAATTGATCCGCTCTATTCTAAAATCCCGGATAATAAAGATGATGATAATTACCCAATGTAAATGTGATGATCAAATTCAGCAAGCAATTTGGTTTGTAATAAATTTGCAAACATAACTTCCTGGTTGATTTCTTCCTCACAAATAAATCTGAACTAAATTGTGCTGTATGATTGAGAACAAATCCCTTTATGATTAGTAGCTAGCTTGTCGTTCATGAGCCAAGCAATTCAATGGCCATGCTATTTCTTGATTTCCAATATTGAAGCTATGCTGCCTCAATAGGGTGGAACTCTCTGACGTTGCAGCGAAGAATTTTACACCCATTGAAATGATGGAAATAGCAGCTGGGAAATGCATGCATGCTAACAGCATTTCTTAGCTGCACTCTTGTTGTCGAGTAGCCTAAATTTTTAAAGGCTTTCATCCAAACCATTTTTCTACTTATCATTCATTACTGATATCCTGTACACTTTATTCAGAGGTGACATTAGTGACAAATTCCATAGAGGAAAGAGTGCAAAAAAAAAGAAAAAAGGATGGCAGATAACTTTGCTAATTCATCAAATTCATTCATTTGGCAATCAATCTACTAGAAATTAGCAGAATTATACATACTCTTATCTCCTCTGTTGTCCAACTATAAGAGAAATTGTTTGTTTACTTAATTTATTCATGCTACGAAATCTCAAATATTGACATTAGTTGTGCCTATAATTTAATTTTACTGCTTTTTCAGCTTCAACTTGCATGTTTTGATATTTGACGGGTATTTATGGATAGAAAAATTTTGGATAAAAGTAGATTATTTCTTCTTTATTGTTAATATTTGCAATTAACTGTGATCGGAGATCATTAAGGTAATGAACTTTTGCTGCTGCTAATTCGTAAATGCATTGATCAAATTTATTGTTAATTGTTGCTTATTCTTCTTGCTTCCCTCTCTCATTCTCTATTTTCTCTCAAAAAAATTAAATGTACTTTTCAAATTGGTCAAAAATTACCTTTTAATATGTATTTGGTTGTCTTTTCCTTGCAAGCACAATTATTATAAGTAAATACCATACTAACCTGTAATAGTGACAATCTGATTAAAGATTGGATTATGGAGAACTATTCTGAATGTTCAATCAATCATGAACAAGACTGTTAGGATATGGTACTATTTAGCAAACCTTAAAATGAGAAAATAATATTTAGATGATAATGATAGAGAATAACTTCCATTCTAAGGATTAATGAGTAACAAATGGATATATCATCATCCTATGATACTTATTAAGAAAATATTCACATTCCTCCTTGATGATTAAATGTTTTGAACGGAGCAGAATTCAAAATTTCATTTGCCACTGGTCGATAATTATAGCCTACTAGTCTCGTAATCTTATTTGGCTAGCTAGAACAAAGTACATTTTGATCGTATATATGTATATATATGTGTGTGTATATGTATATATATGTATGCTGTAATTTTAATTTAAGAAATTGCAATATATGAAAAGTGAAATATAAGACAAACGCTTAAGGCTTTTGTTCATCCTTCGATTTATTTTCTCCTTATCATATGATTTCAATCGAAACACTGATTGTTTGCACTTCCTTCCATTTTTTTTCTTTCATTCTCTTTCTCCACTTCATTAGGGATTTTTTGTTTTGTATAGCAGTGAAATTTGTCTGTAATTGATAAATTATCCTTCGTCATACCAAGATAGTTTCAATTGGATGGATATATAGCGTTCAAAATCGTAACTGCAATAATGTCGAAAGTAAGTTCCACTATACGTCTAAATAATATCTATAACTTTGTACTGCTATTCATTTCAATACTGCATGCAGTCTTACTAATCTAGAAAACATCTTAGACTCATTTTAAATTGAAGAAAAATTAAATAATAATTGAAATTGAATGAATATTCCTCAACATTTTTTACTATAATTATCTATCTGGCAATAAGTAATTCAATTAGGCCTTTGGCGATATCTCTTAATTCAATCCCTTATGATTAGTACTCCTTAAAGAAGCACACAAACGCGTTTCAATTTCATCTAAAATTAAATGTCTCAAATTACGCTATTTCATACGATTGTTGCTGATAGTTAATTTATATGACAATGCACTCTTTATTTTTATTTCACATTTTCTTCTGATCGATTATGTCCTTTCATTTGAATAGTTATTCATTTCTGCAATCTAAAGAAGTTCATAATATTATTTTTCTCCTTCCTTCTAGATTGGTCTATTCTTTATCATAGACTTTCTGATATGAATTTTCAATTTCTTAAATACCAAATTCTGTCACTACAGCTGGAACAAAATGAAGTTATTACGAAAGCACTACTTTGAAGTTCAAGGTCAAACATCCATAATTGCTCAAATACGGTATGTTTTGTATGAAAGAATTTTTAATTCGGTCATTGGAACATTTATTTCGCAATAACCTGATACCATGAAAATCTCATAATATTATTTATCAGAAGGACATTGAAAATAGAAGTTTTTATGGCTTAATGTTTCCAATGGTGAAAATTTTTTAAAATATCGTGTTTGACGAAGTTTCCATTTGGATTGGTGGAATTTTGGATCATATATTATATTAAGTGGAAAGCCAAACCTATCGAATAAATAATTTGAGACTGAATCTCTAAGATTCCTTCCGTTACACTCTTTATCTTCTTGCATTTTTCATTTTTCAATATAGCTTTTAGAAAAGCGATACCGTTTATAGCTCCAAAAACGTTGAATTAAATTTTTGAGAGAGCTTATCGAACAATAGGTAACGAGATATCTATAATTGGACAGAGAAGGGAAAAAAGCCCTGTCTAATATAAAGATGAGGCCACTTTAGATAAGCTACTTTCTGGGACAGGAAATCAATTATTGCAATGAAAAGGAAAATTTATATATGGTTTCTTTTCTCATACATCTTAAATCTATTCGTTTCATTCATTTTTCATCTTTCAAACATACAATTAAGGAAATTTCAATTATTTATGTATCAAAATTTACAAAAGGGCTTTTAGTTTCTTTTTTTTTGGAAGTTTCAGAAGGAAATCAATAATTTCTATTCTCTAACATTAAACTTTTAGTATCACAAGAAATCAGTAATTTTCACTTATTCCAGATCGGCTGAGTTTTTTTTTTTCCCTTCCTCATTTTAACTGTTAGTGTTAGGAGAGAATTATCGTTGTTATAAGGCGAAGTAAGGAAAAACGATTCATATCATCCATCTGTGATAATATGCTATCATTGATTCACAAAAGTGTACTTTCATTTTTGCTTTAAATGAAAAGGAAAAAAAAGTGCTTTCTCCTCTTTTTTCTCTATGAGATTATTATATGAAGTTAAATTTGAACTTTGAGTTATGCTTATTTACGTATCTCATCTATGAATTAGAAATAATTTACATAGTGAGCGTTAGTTTCAACCAAACTTACCTATAATCTAAACGAATACCTCTCTTCTTCTATTTAAATGAGCAATCAAAATGCATCATTGTATATTTGGTGCGTAATATCAGATTTTCCGCATATTTATATTTGGAGATTTTCGTTGTCGGAATAGTATAGGAAACGAAATGAAAGATTAACAATGATTGTTATTATAATGAAGCATATAAATAAGAACAAGTTTACTTAAGAAGGATAAGTTCCTTCTTAAGAGTAGAAATGATAAAATGATGCTATGGAAATCAAGAAAGATTAAAATTTGACATTGAACAGATTCTTTCTTGATCTATTTAAAATTTTGATCAGTAAAAAGAAAAAAAAGAACATAAAAAATTGAACAATTCTTCTTGTTAAATTTCACCTCTTATTTGATTGTCAATTTGCACATTTCTTATGTTGGTACAATTATCGATCTTTACAATTCCCATTGATTTCATACCATGAAATTTCAATTACTTCCAAGTATCTGTTGAATTTCCCAAAAATATACATAAATAATAGTTGCGCTGCTCTTTCCATTATCATTTCATTTCATTTTACTTCGTTGTTGCTGTTTCGTTTTATTTTAGTTCAACATTTTCTAGGATATCCCAGTTTTCTAGGGTTTTTACCAAAAAAAAAAAAAAGGAAAGAAACATGACCGAAAAACAGGAGTACAAATTCAAATGGGATGGAAAAGAAATAAAGCATCGGTAATTGTTTTGTTTTTTTTATGCCCATTATAAAAATTAATTTTATTTACAAATATATTTGGCATGTGGCATTAAGGCAGATGATTAAATCCATTAGATGATATTAAAAGGCATTTATAAATGGAAAAAAGTTTGAAAAATGACGTCATTTTTGTTGGAAAATTTTAAATTTCAATTGCTATCGATTATGTTATTTTTTTCAAACTTCAGAAATTATTCTCCTTAGCTTTTTCATGATTTTTGATTGCTGATAGCCAGCTGTTTGGAGCATATGAAAATACTCTCTCCAATCGAAAATTCAGTATTTCATTTAGAAAATTAAAAAATCATTTATCTCTTTTACTTAGTGAAATAAATTTTCGGTGTATAACCTTGATATGTCCATACTTAATATATACAGAGAGAATTATTACCTAGTCGCTCATTACTATCTATTAGCTTTATCAAATACTTCAAATAAAATTGTTGTCATTTTCATTTTTCTCAATTTAATTAACGATTAAATTACAGATGGGAAGGTTTCGTGAAATTTGGTAATGCATCAGCGGTAGAAATGACAGGGAAGAATTTCGATAAATGGTTGAAAGACGGTGGAGTAATTGATAACAAAAATATCACGACAACAATGACCGGAATTGCTTTCTCCAAGATCACCGGGTGAAGAAGCGTCTTTGTTGATTCTTAAATTCGTACGAGTACTCCCACTTTCTTTATATCTGAATGAATTCTCATTCAGAACTGCATAACCTTTGACCACGACATTTCCTTCACTTCTGCTTTTAACCTTTCTTACCTTTTTAAGATTAACTTTATGTCTTCCACAAGTAAAAAATACGCCTTCATCATGTCGAAAATATTACCCTTGAATTCCGTAGCTCATAGTGATCAGCAATATTTGCATGTTTAATAGACAACAGAGATCATCTGTTAGCTGAAATTACCAAAAATATCAAAATTCGGTTCATGTTTGTATCAAGTATACACAACAATTTGATAATACCGTTATATGTACTGCAACAACTATGAATTTCAACCTGTTTCGCGAATTTTAGACCCAAGAAAAAGGCAAATTTCAACGAGACAAAAGATGTATTAATAGCAGTTGCGGAAGACCGAGCACGAACAACTAAAAAAGATCCACAAGTAAGTTATTTTAAAACTCGGATGATCTCAAAATTACTTTTTTGGTTCTCATGCTAATTTTCAATAGATAAATTCAATTATAAATTTGAATTTATTAGATGAATTAAATGAAGAAATCAAATTCAATTTTCCAAATTCTCTTGTTAGACATCGTCATTTTAAAAGCCAATCAATAGTGAAATTTCTCAAATTTTCTGTTTCCTTAGTTACCGACGGAAAGTAGTCGATCAGTTTGCTTATATTACCCAAAATTATACGAAGAATGAATTTCACCAACACTTTCGATGTTTTTAATCTTAACACATACAGGCTCTATCCTCTCTTCATGTTTCCATCCTTTTTGATTTCAGGAAGAATTGGATATCATCATTTCAAAATTGTCAAAATTAGAAGCTCCGTCACTTAAAGGTGTCGCTAAAGCATCTGCTGATGGTGTGTACAATCGCCTAACAGATCACACCAAATATACCGGTTCACATAAGGAACGTTTCGATGCTGAGGGCAAAGGACGTGGGAAACTTGGCAGGGAGGATATCGTCGAGCAAACCGGTTATGTAGCAGCTTATAAGAATAAGGACACCTATGATAAAGTTCATAAAAATATTCAATGATCTCATACAATTCATGAGAAAAAATATTTCTTGGGCCTTTTATCAGCAGCCAGCTGATTAGATGATAACACCTGCCGGTAAATACGGTAACTTTGAAATTTCATGCAAAAATTGAATTAAATTCAGGATAGAGGATCCTGGATATTGAGACAGTCTTTGATGATTTTTTTTTTTTTGCAGTCAACTGCACTGCACAAAGAAGTATGCCTTGCAAAGGTTGTCGTAATATTTGGCTGTCCTCATGACTGAAAAGTATCTAAATATTTGTCATGACAAAATATATCTATTTAGCACATTAGCAAATAATGTTTATAATTTGATCGTATCAAAAAGATTCTCATATTTAGGAAAAGCGCTCCCATCCAATTCATTACGTTAGATCTACAATCTAAAACAACAAACGAAGACTTTTGTAGTTTGAACACAAATTTAAGAGATATAAAACATTATGGGAGGGTTCCCACTTCCCACAAAAAGCAAACTGTCGAGGGACAAAATTCATTGTAGAATCTAGTTCTAATCAGAGAATTCACCTACAGATCCTCGTTATTTTTAATATAGTTTGAGTAGATATTACAATATTTAGCATGAGCAAACAACTGGCAAAAGCTATAACATTATCCTCACTGAAGCCATTTCCAAATTTTTAGTAAATAGTAAATTCCCGAATTTTCTAGTCATATCTTCCCTCTTCGCTATTTGTTTGCTCCTGTTCAAAAGTAAAATTTGTGTCAGAATGTTGTAGTTCTTCGTTTGCGACATATTACTCTGACGACTACTCATATGTTGTGTACTATATATTCACCTAATCCTTTCATGAAAAACTCCAAACTTTTCCCGAATTAAAGCAAAGAACCATACTCAACCAGTAAATCACGTTTCCGTTAGCATTTCTGTGTATCATTTGTAACTCTATGCCTTGAAAATTGTTCACGTGAAAGTAGTCTTGTTTATTTCATGATTGGCATTCCTATTCCTATCAGTCAAATTTTCATTGAAATGGAAAATATATGGAAACTGCGTGCCACTAATTATAACCGCAAACTATTTACCGTCTCTATGCATAGAATGAAACAAATTAAATAATATAACAGTGGTACTGTGAAGAATCCACGAAACCTTTGCATATATTAACTATGCACTCCATTAATCTTTAACAAAAACGCAAAATAAATATGTGGTGTTTATGTCAGGCAATGCAGATCTACATATAATCTTAATGATAATATCATATCAGGAGAAGGTATTACTTCAAATCCTGAAGTCCTTTCATAGTTTTCAAAAAAAGAAATTAATATAAAGTTGTAGAATGTAGAAAACACATGTTTTAAACGTACGATAAGAAAAGTAACAATAATATTTATCGAAAAATAAAACAAAATACAACCAAATTGCGGTCCTCAAAGGAAAACAAGTTATTTATCGTCTACCACCACCAATACCTTCTTCCGCTACTTCACGAGCTTTTTTATCACGAATACCTTTCAAACGTTTATCAGCGCGGAGACGACGTAAATGACAGTACACTTTGAATTTCTTCTCTTCCTCAGTCACTGCACGGGCCTTCTCGCGACGAACAACCTGCTTTACAGGTAGGACAACTCCACGTAACTGTGTAGCTAACTTGAGTTCATCAACCTGCAAATCAACCTCTCTGTGAACTCGATATCATCCAGATGTATGTATCTCATGCGAGAAAAGAGAAAAATAAATGTATGAGCACTCACGGTACTATCTCCTTTCTTGGGTGCGTTTAGTTTCTTCGGGAATAATATTAATTTCGATTTGTATTCCTTTAAACGTTTGACATTTTGCTGAAAATAATGGAATCGTGCCTCGAAAGTAGGCTAAGCGAATAACTTATCTATGTACTTCAACTTTATAAAAAAGCATTCGCTATTTAAATGCCGCATCCAGAGGAACTTCAAATTCGTCATATTTGCGCCACAAGAAAAAAAAATGTAACGTTGGTTTAAACTAATAGTACTAGTTGTCCCTAAGAAAATTCAACATAAATAATTATCCAAAGAAGAATACCTGTAAGGATTCTAACGACCGATTTGTACGCCGGTAATCCACCGCAATGCCAATAGTACGAGCTTCTCGTTTTCCGATGCCGACCGCCTTCAGCTCTTCCAAGGTAAATCCTCGCCCCAGTCTCACCTTCTTGTTATACCGAATACTAGGACAACGCACCGCTGGTCTCAATAAACCCGCAACGGGACGAGGTGCAATCAGTTGACCTTTCTTATACCGATTACGACGTCTACGCTCCTTCCGTGCCGGCTGATTAAACCAAGTGCGCACGCGACTCTGCCAGTCCTTATGGAAATGCGCATTCGGTATCATATTATTCCCCTTTGGAGCCATTTTGTTGTCTAAAAAAGAAAATTTAATCAGGGAGTTTAATATATCCAATCCGAGTTCGCAAAAGTTAGAAAACCCGGAAAGGAAAGTACGACTGCTTTCCAGAAGTTCACAGACACATAGCTAACTTGTACTTCAGGAAAATCATGCGAACAGAAAGTAAGAAATCCGAAAATGCCCAATAAAATCACAATCCCTAATATAAAGTGGAAGGATAGTCACAAAGTGAAACTAGTCCATAACTTTATTAAGATGTTGACAACCTATTTGTCGAGTGGGATAATCCCACCCGTATATAACACGAACTACCGGGAATCCTACATGGATTGACCTACCGACGGAGAATACCCGCACCTCTCGAATACGACAGCCCCAAAAATTCAGCTGCAACAGTCATATTCCCAAACTGCAAACTTCGCACAACAGACTCTATTCAGTGGGTTCGTACTCTCTATAATTAAGTTGGGGACGAGTGAAGGCGAGCTATACCCGAGTGTTCATATTTGTGGATATGAGAATTGCGGTGATTAGAGGATGGTCTGTTGTGAAGAGGAGAGATTTAGTGGAGTGAAGAGACAACAAAGATTGATAAGAATTTAAAGAGAGCTCATTTTCCACATTTCTTTTCAGTTTTTGCAGTAGCTGGGATAAACGAAAAAGAATGAAACTTTTGGTAGTCATAAAAAATTAATTAGTATTCAGAGAAAGTTTTTATTACGGTTATAGACAATAATATCGTTATGTCAACAAAACATTTGCGACGATATTTGCAAGAAAGAAAGGCAGTTGGAAAGGAGAAATTACCAATAGGAGAAGAGGAGGAAAACTCCGAGTCGGCAAGTGAAGAAGGGAGATCGGGAACATTTATATGCAATAGGTTAGTTTCTTATTTCGCATATTTGAAGAGATCCGAAAGGTCAGTACACTGAGTTAAAGGCCGATACTGGCTAGTGTTAGTTTTTTTTTTTTTTTTTCTTTTGTAAGTGTAGTAAGTAAGTAGCATTTTTTATTCCAATCCGCAAAAGAAGCAGTGAGAATGAAGTTAAAATTTTACATAGCTATGTGTCATGTCTTTTCACACCTGCCTCTGTTTTTTAAGTGAAATCAAAAAGTCTTGGTCTATTTGGTTACTCTTTGTCATTATTGCCTATTTAGATATGAGTTCCTCGAAGAATCTGGAGAAGGAGGGGATGAAAGTTCCGGCCTAGTTGAAGAAACACCGGTAGAGAAGAGGACGGAAAAGAAGGAAAAGAAAATGATAAAGAAGAAAAGGAAAGGAAAGAAGAAAGCGCACTGTACCGATACAGATAATGATTTAGATATATTGGATTTCCCTTCGCAAGAAGCTCAACTGCCCAAACTCCACGATATGGTCTTTGAGAGAGATTTATTTAAGGTCTGTATATATGCATTCTTGACGAGCTGAGCATACTATTTTGTTCTACACCGTTTTTCATACAAAACAATATAACTGGCATGTTGAACAGAGATACAGTGAAAATGTTTTCTTCAGCATGAGAAAGTTTTTTAATGTTTGTACTACAAAATATTCATCGGAGGATTTGTAATCGGAAGAAAGTAATAGTTCACATAAGCGAAAAGAATCAGCTGATCAAGAAGTGAATTTGATCCAGAATTTCAAATTAAATATGAAATTCGGACAATATCTATATACAATGGAAATCCAGAAATTGATATGAACGGACTCAGTAACTATTTTAGGTTGATAGTAGAATGCTGAATGTGGAGAATGAATTGCGCTCAATCCTGGGTCGAAGGAGCACAAATACAGTTCAACGTGGGAGAGTGATTTTTGGTAAAATAGTAAAAAAGAAACCAACGTGGCCAGAAGTTAAAAATGTTGGTAAGACTTCTTAATGTAGTAGTAGAATATGATTTTCTGTTTTACCTGTTTAATTTATTCATTTCGCTTGCGTACCACTACGTAGGTTCTTTTAGATTACGCACCAGAAATTTTTCTTACCTTTTCTTCCGGTATTTATCATAATTGTAGCACATAATGGAGCAAATAACGCATTCAGATTGGAAAGGTTCCAGAGTACTTTTCAGTGTTCAAGGACTGAATATATCTGAACTGATTCCCTAACCTCTATACTAGTTTTCTCTAAAATGCAACGGATTTTTTTTCATGGGTGATAACTTATTTTTATACATGGGATAGTTGTGACCATGTAAATTTGTGGTTTGAATTATAATTTCAGTATATCACATTTAAACGATAGTTCTAATGCCTTTGTCCTCTTTTCTACTTCTTCAAGGCAGTATTTGTATTATTCTTCTATTGTTTAAGGTTTGTCAATGGAACTAGATCGTACCGAGGGTAATGTATTTTGGTTCAGATTTTCGCATCACGCTTATTATCGTGAGCTGCAGCAAAGTTTCTGGATAGCATCAGAATCACTTAATCATAATTTCATATCGGTCTGTTTTTTAATAAAATAATTTTTAAGGACATATCGAACAAAAATGATGTCGTTGAAGTTGTTAATTTTGTCATTAAAATCGCGTCAACATTGGTTATTAAAACTGTATCGTTGTTGAATACTGAACTTCCTTATATGAGCGTGGTAACTAAGACATGACATGCAATTTTGAAATTTTGGTAAGATCTCGATGTTAGTAATCGAATCGTTTTTCTATGTTATTATGTCCATTTGTCTGTTAGATTATGATTTTAACGAATATGGATTTAGAATATTTTGACACAATGTCCGTACCACTTAGATAGCCTGCTTATTATGGCCGAATTGTTGAGGCAGCAAGAAGATTATCAGTTCTCACGTGATTTAATTGGTAAATTTTATTACTTACTGGTTAATCAATCATTCGTTTGTTAATGTAATTTTTTAATTTCGTATCCTTATTGACCCATTTGGTTTTCAATGCGGCTATATCCTACAATTAATATGAGATACAATCATAACTTTCAGGATTGATCCTTCTGTGAGCTCTTAGAAATGTCCAAATACTACGACGGAAATTTTTATTTTATAGGATGTTTTAGATTTAATTTTACTAAATATGTACATTGTAGAACGTGGACTGTTTTGTTGTGAAAGTGTATTTGCTCCGCGATTTCAACTGAGCAATTTTGATCATCGCATTGACTATGTTGACTTCGAAAATCGAGCGTTTTATTTGTTGCTTCATCGACATTTGCGAAATCTTGTTGATCGTCATTGTTTCAAAACAGCCCTTCATGTTGCCAGACTTATATATCGTCTGGATCCTGTATCGGATCCACTTGCTATAATGCTCACTATCGATACGATTGCTTTAAAAGCGCGGGAGTATAACTATCTAATTCTCCTGTACAATACGTTGCAAGTAATGGATTTCATGAAATTTCTGTAATGTGACTCACGAACGGTATCGGCTATCATTTAATGAAGAATGCTATAGTTGGGGGCATTGTCTAGTTCCGCATTTCAGAACGTTGTGGCATTTATTGTATGCACTAGATTTTTTACCTGTTATGAAAGTAGAGGAAAAAATCATCTCTAAAAATGAAATTTCTTATTGTAACGTGAGGTTTAATTAAACGGTCTGGTAAAATTTTGTTAGCCGTCAAACATTTGTAAAAACCTATACCGGCTCATAACTGCCAATGATATTATTATAGGAAGCAGAGCTTTTGAAATTTATTAAATATAGAAATGGCAATACAATAACTTTCAGGCTTCGAAAAATTTGGATAGACTTCCAAATTTCGCATATTCCGTCGCTCTTGCCCACTTTTTTCTGTTTTGGGAAAGTGGAAAAGCTGAAGATAAGGGAATTGCTGATTCTATGGTATGGTTGTAGTGTTTTAGGATTACTGATTTTTAGAATTCAGAAACTGCGCATTATCAGTTGGAAAAGTAGTTCAATAGTTTTTACTTTAATATCTTATTTCAGAGCCAGTACTGCAGAGCCAAACTTCCATAGGCATAAAATCATTGTTTACATTCATAAATTTTAGATTGCTTCGGCTGTTCGGCATTTCCCGACGGTGCTGCTGAAACTTTTGGATGCAATGAATGTACAGCCTGATCCAGTAGTAGAAAATAATGAATATATGAATACATTAGCTCATGAAAGGTTAATTTCCAGTTTTTGGATAGGAATTTTCCAACCGCGATTTTTTTTTGAACTAAAATAATTGGTAAATATTCAATTTTTTTCTTAATGAAAATCATCGGGAGTGGCAATAAATCTCCGTGACATATTTAAATAAGTCTTTAGGAGTTTAGAATTTACATTTAAAACGACTCTTCCTGTTATCGGTATTTTTTAAGTAAGTAAACAGGGATGTCTTTTTGTGGATACCATAGGCATGTATTAGAAGTGATTACTTCGGCTAGAATTTAAAAATTTTTTTCAGAGAAAGTGAGGGGATAAAACTGCTCACGTCAGTGTATGTAAAGCTGGCATCATCGATTTGGTTAGAGGATCCATCGATTCTTTCATGGCTCGAAGAAGTCACAATAGCCACTGTGTCATCATTCAGTAATTTCAATGAAGAGCTTGCAGATTGGGAGAAACTGCAAGTTTTTGCGACATACTTTAGGACTCCTGGTTTCATCTTTTAAATTTGGAACCCATTCAGTTGAAGACAAAGGTCTGGCCCGAGACACCGAAATGTGCTTTTTGCGTTATAGTTACTTTCGAAATAGGAAAAGTAAAATAAATTTTCTAGACTACTTTTGAGTGATATGTCGATCTTCAAACAATTCCGCTTATTGCTTGCATTAGTTAAATTTCAATAGCTCGGATCATCTAATTTTAGTTTGCCAACATATTGATAATGTGCCTGATTCTACCAGCCATAATAAGACAAATTTTGTGGACATTTAAAACGAGTTGGAAAATAACTTCGTCATACACTACTTTTTTTAAAATCCTGATCAAACGAGATTTGTTAGTTTAGAGCAGCTATCGGTATTAGTTTCAAAATTAAATTCTTTTCTATGTGGAAAAAAATTTTTTTTATTATAGGAATCAGTTTTGAACAGGATAAAAATTTAAAAGATGCTGGAATAAATATTTACATTAAAGAATGTTGATTCTTTTGGCTCTACATAACATGTAGAAAGAGGATTTTATGGAGAGATTTCAGTTGTTTTCAAGCATCATCCTCTTAATAGGAAGGACAGATTTTAAATTTCTTAGGTTTGAATTATCCGAAGAAATCCCTCACTTTTCGAAATAGATCTTAATCTTCCTAGAGTTAAATAGAATATGCAATGTTACTGAAAATAACTAGTCCCAGTGTAAAAAGTTTCTATTTATTGAAGATGATGGCAGGGTAAAGCAGAGAAGGCACTTGTAATTGAGCAGGTGCAGAAATGATACTTGAAATAACTGGTTCCAGTCATAGGACAATAAGGAAGAAGGGATCAGAATTCTGGATTCTGTGGATTTGGAGCTGCCCATGATGTGTAATATCTACAATAATAATAATGACAGAGAAAAGGAACGAAACAACCAGAAGGCGCAATGTTTTCAACATAGTTGGAAATCTGAAACTTATTGCAGGAGGAAAACATGTTATGTTGGAATACCGCGGAACATCGAACGACATGCATACTTGTGGGAAGTAACAAGAAATGCGGAATGGATCCTATCAGATCCTGCGCCACCATATAATGGACGAATGATGTATACAAGAACATCGAGTACACCACGGCCTGATTCCTTCCTCTCAGGATTGCTGCATTCCGTTTGGCCCAATTACGATCAGGTAAATGTCGGCTTGATTAACTCATACAGAAAGAGTAGTGATGACATTGCACATAGATAAAGTATCACAGAGACACCAAGAGCAAATCTGGAAAAAAAAAAAGTTTTTAGCCTGCAGCAACTTATTTTTCATTAATATCGATTTGCCTACTAGTAATTAACAGTATTGAATTTAATAAAGAGCATTTCTCTTTGTATTGCCAGGATGCTTAGTTAATTAGTAGACTCAGTTTGAGATACTTTCGGAATATAAAGTAACAACAACACTAAGATCTATTAAAATGAGTTAACCGACTTTCCGGATTGAATGGTCCAACTGGAGAAAAAGTTGTAGACATTTAAAAGAAGTGGAAAATTAAACATTTGAAAGCGAAAGAGGTAGGGTCTCAAGACTTCGATCTCGACGCATTTAATTCGGAGTCTTTTGAATCTTTTCCTATCTCATTTAGTATAAAGTCACACCACAAGTACATACTTTATTACGCAATGTAAAATCTAGTGGAGTGCTGGACTATTATATTCTTTCAATTACGTTTACTTTTAGAAAATGTCCGATATATGCTCTTAATTTCAAAATTTTGAGATCCCTAGTGGACTAGCTTACTTGACTGCAATTGGAGGAGTTACATTTGAATTTTTTAACCCTCATCGTATATAATCTTTGCAATCAAATGACTTTGAGTAATATAAATAATATTAAGGATATAGTGTAGAAACGAAACATACTTTGATAATGTAACACCTTGTGGATCGTTGAAAATCATAGCGTCAGCATCCGTATCATCCTTTTTTTCATCTAGAAAAATAAGTAAGGGATTGATTTTTTATGGTGTTAGAATTTTATTGCCGAAATGTTTCTTTATCTTATTAAAATCATTTTCGTGATTAAATCAATCAGTTGGCCAGAAAAATCCCCAACCTAAATTTTTTAAAGTCATCGTATTGTCGTAAGACGACAAAAGAGCTGAAATAATCTACGGTTTTGTTATAATATAATAGAAAATTCAAGTAATTCAGTTAAAAAATCACTTTTTAGCATTAGCTGAAGTCGTGACTAATTCCGCAACAAAATTTAAAAAGTTTTAATTATTCAATTTAATCAGCGGACGAAATAGAGAAGATCGTGAGCTTCTTTTATACTTTAAATGATCAGAAACTTTTGATTATCTTTGTGCTTTTATTAAATTAGAATCTTGAAAAAGAATTGAACATGCAAACTGGCTATCATCATGCATCTTAAACAAAGAACCTATACTGATTTGTTTTCACGACTTCCTCGAAAGTAAGGGCTGAGATAGTTTTTGTGGGACATATAGTGGAAAGGGCAATAAAAATTCCTGATTTCCTATAAGATCCGATTGTCTTTATCATTGCCTTATGTTTCAAATCTGCATTATTATACTCTACCATTTCTTTCAGTACAAAATCTTTGCACTCATACTTCTTTTAAGACATTCAAATAATGGTTTAGAGAGACAAAAAAGGGAAGGCTTACTTGTCATGTAAAAGTCTGTTGAATTCGTCCTCTGATTGACATAATTTATACTAAACTTAACATGGCCCTGCCTAGACTGGACCTGAGTCAGCTCTCTCTGGTTTTCCGATTCTAAATTATCTTTTTGCAGTATACATATTGCGAAGTGCAGCGTAGGGAAATTGATAGTATGAGTGAAAGAATCATTTTCTTTGTAACGTAATGACCAATTTAATAACGCTTTATACAATTTTTAATGCTTGCTCATGTTTTGAAATGTGTCTTTCAAAATTTACATGATTGTAAGATCTTTTCATTACCTAGAAATGAAACTGTGAAGTTGGACACCTTAACAAACAGAATCTGGACTCCACTGCTGTGTGATATATATATCGAACTGTCTTTTGCATAAGCAACGCAGTGACACTGAGTCCACTATCGGACACTGATGAATTTGCTAAGATAAAACAAGAGTAACGATTTGTAAGATCGATATGGTATTGCTAATATGCAGCGTAAGAAAAACCTATAATAGAAATCTAAAAAAGGAATCTACGGATATGGTTTATCTAATCATCGATTAAATGAATTGTTTTATCAGTTTTTATCATAACGATATTGTTATGATGAGCAGTGATTGTTTCTGAAAGCAGTAGGTGAGGTATGTTTTTTAGTTTTCTCTGTTCAGAGCAAAGAGAATAAACACGAAGTCATTGGATAAGAGATATGGCCAAATTATTCGAAATAAAAAAGTAGGAATAATAATAACCTTACCGACAACACGTCGTGAAATGAACATTTGTTGCAGTTGGATTTATGAATTTCCAGTAATTCACTGTGCTGTTGTTTTGCTTCACTCTCAACGATAACTATAATAATCAATTTATTAATTGCAAACGAAAAAGGTGTGGTTAGAAAGAATCATTTTAATCATGCTTGATATGGGAAAGTACATGCGTGTCTGTATGCAAGTATTGCTCACCCTATGTGTTAGTCACCATTGATTTCAGTTTCTGACAGGCTTTATCCTTTTTCAGGCTCAACACTTAAATGCAAGTATTGAAGAAGTATTAAACGTTTTACGTGGAATGTTCGTTTCTGAAGCGGGTGTTGCTGATGACAGAGATTTTGACGGTAATAACCAAGAAGAAAGCAATCGAGGAGCTATTAACGAAGTAGACAATGTAGAGGTAGAGGCGAGGGAGATTGAGCAGGAGCACGGTGTAATTGGTGGTGATGGTGGTGATGATGATGTCGATGACGATGACGACGACGACGACTACGATGACGACCACGACGACGATGATGATGATGATGATGATGATGCCCGAGCTGATTTGGCTGGAGTGCGGTAAAAGTCGAAGGAGTAAGAAATGAAAGGAAGATTTTATACAAAGTCGCTACACTGAGTTAGTGCTTTTACGCTCTCTTTGTTATGCTTCTTATGGCAAAGTGATATCTCCATATATATCTATATATATGTATATTTTTTTTTTTTTATTATGGTAGACATTCAGTAGAATTGCAAAATCTAAAGATAGTGCAAAGAGGACAGAAATAAAATCTCCTTGAGGATGTAAGAAGGAAGAAGAGGAGAAAAGAGAGGGAGAGGGTGCTCCGATTTACTTGTATTTTTATAGTTCTAATGGATTACTTTTAGCATTTCTTGCGAGGCTAGGGACTGTTATTTACCACTTTTGAGTTTTCGATTCTCTTTTTGTTAATAATTATTCGTACATTTGGAGAACAGAGAGAAAAATTGCATTACATGCAAAAAGAACATGTACGTAAAAAGTTAATGTTTTTTCAAACCTACACAAATATCCGGTAAAATGACTAGGATTTTTGGAAAAATACTTAGTTAGAAATACGAGTTCTTATCGACACAGCAGTGAACATCAAAGAAAGGAGCTGGATAGAGCAAGATATCTTATTTATAAGTTATTTAATTGCTAAAACGTTCTCCGCCTAAACCAGATAGACAAAATAAAACATTAAAAATCATAAAGTTTAAATACGATTTCCAATACTGGGTACAAGATATAAGAGAGAACAAAGTTTGGAACTTTTTCGAAGTGGATATTAGTTGGTAAAAGGAAGTTGAATTTCTCAAAGTAATTTGTTCTCACTTTATTTTATCAAAAACATGAAACTGAAACTATTCGTTTACCTTTTGTCTGTGAGAAGGAGAAGCAAAAAGAGAAAAGAGCTAATGAGTGGAGATAGAAAAAAGGCTCAATGCTCTCTTCCGCTAATTTCGCTTTTTCCTCTTTCCACCTCAATCTTGCAAAAATAAGTTTTTTTCATGCTAGCTTTTTTCTACTACTAATGATGTACTTTAGCTCAATCTAGTCTTTAAATCAAAATCGATAAATTCATGGAAGAAAAGATGTTAGCTTAGAGGATCATTGGTTGCCAGAAAGTAAATTTTAATCGTGTTACCTGCACTGCTTCATTAAATTAACTAGCGTGGCTACATTACGGCGGAAAATAATTTTGCTCTAAAAACGTTCCTCTTGAAAAGTATTTGCATTCTATCTGGGTTGAGTTTTTACCACTAGTTTCAGTCTTCTCTGAACAAGGAGTTTTAGTGCCATCTAAATTTTGAATTCATAAATTTTCCCTGCTACACTAGAAAGTGAGAAGTGGATCATTTTTTGCTTCGTAGAAAATTGCATTTCCCATTGGCGATATGGATTACCATTTATTCAATAACAGTTTGAGGTAACAAGCGTTATTTCATACTTAGTTGTGTTGCAAGACAAAACGCTTAATGACTAACCATTATAAATAAATAAAGTGAAAGCGGCACAAATTGGGACGAATTTCTATATTTTGATGACAAATATTTTTATTTATAAAAATTTGAAGTTGAGCAAGAAGAAGTGATAATATGCTGAATGTTTGTCGATTGAGATCATTTATTTTCAAAAAAGTAATTTTGAAGAAAATTTCTTGTTTTTTGAAAATTCAAGTGTTGGAGAGGAAAATAAGGAAGGTATTAAATTATTTACAAAGAAAGATGCAATATTGCAATTAATTTATTGATGCCTAGTAATAATGCTTTACAAAGAGAAATGAGAGAGAATTTTTGGCAGTTTCGTAGATAAGTATGTATGGAATTCGATGATTCTTGGAAGAACATATTTAATTTATTGACAGTATTATAATGTTATAATTTTAATGTTACATTCAATTATAAAACTTAGATTTTTAGTGGTTTTCCTGTTTTTTAAGAATCTCTTTTGTGCTGAGTATCACAGTACTCTTTCCAGTGTTGTTCAATAACATGCTAAAATGTGATGTGATGCTTGGAACGTCAGTGTTGCATAATTTATCACCACATAGTAATGCATATTGCTTATAGAAAATATTCTTTACATTCTTTCCTCTATAGAACTTGTACATTTGATGTTTCTGCCTTTTCTTCACTTATTAATAAATTTACCTTTTGTAGTAATGTTGTTTACTAGGTGTTTATTGCTGACTTATTTGTTTATTCGCTTGCTTTATGTGCTTGTTTACTGTTATATGTATTTTTCCTTTTGTGATGGTTTTTTTTTTTTTAGACTGGAAATACTTAAAAAATTTTTTCTCATTGTTATTTTTGTTTGAAAACAACTGAATCCGCAAATAGTCGGCCAGAATGAGTTGCTTGAAAACTTTGGCGATGTCGTTTCCCGAAAAGATATAATTGCATGGCGGAGATAGAACATGTTCAAATATCTCACTTAGGGGACATTTCAGGGTTATTATTGCTTTGATTGCTCCTGATCTCTGAGTTAACCTTTGTGGGTAATCACTATTAAGGTAAGTTAGTTGATAATGGAAATGAGAAAGGTGCTGGTCTTGCTAGTTGAAATTCCCCTTGAAATGTAGCAGTTCTGCATAGAATTCGCACAGGGGAGATTTCAAGTGTTATTCAAATTAGATCTAAATTACATTCAAATTCCCAAACTCTCCAACTGTTTCAGTTCATTTCCTGGATCTATTTATATTTCCGGTATCTGATACAGCAAACCACTGCAGATTTTTAAGGTAATTTACGCTACATTAAATTCTTAATAATTCGTTGTCGCAGTCTTATCAATATGGTCAAAGAAGAAGAAGAACAAGAAGCTTCTGCATCACAGATGGATGTCCTTGCCGTTTTAGCAAATAATGAGGATGGCTTAAGTAACGAAGATCTAATGAAGCATACTGCGGGGATGGATATTAAAGCACGTGGCGAAGCGGTCAATGCCCTATTATCATCGGGTAAAATCGAAATGCTACCTGGTCATACACCTGGTGCATTTATCCTACGTTTAAGGAAGGGCACACAAATTGCTGATGCAACGCGCGAAGAACAGTTGGTGAGCAATACTTGATTTGATCATTTTTTTTTGCTTATTTTTCTCCTAAATAATTGCTTAGATAAAATTACACTGAATTTCTAGCCAGATAGTTACAAGTTTACGACGACTTGGCTTTAATCTTTTAACCATTAAGCTTTAACCTTTCTCTGCCCCTCTCTTAACCAATACATTCCCTTCTCTGTTCGTTTCATACTGTGAAACATCTCTCTAAGTTTTTCATCACTTAATGCTTTCAGACCAATTTTTCATCTCCTGCTCTATTTGGACTTAAAATAACTTAAATTACAGATTTATTCACTTATTGAAGAATCGGGTAAAAAAGGTATTTGGATACGGGATATTCGTGATCGAACTGGTTTATCACAGACGCAAATGCGTAAAGTTTTGAAAGTGTTGGAACAACGCAAACTTGTTAAATCAATAAAAGTTTCTTTTTAACTTTTTGATTCACAATTTTTACATTCCGTATATTAAAATTAGTTACTTCCTTGTCGATTCTTTTTCCATTTCAGCGGGAGGTTCTTTTTTAGTAGTGCTTTAGTAAGCTTCCGTTTTCCGAAAGAAAAGATTCACCTGTTCACCGTTTTCAAAACAACACAATGTACTTAAATTACATAATGTACTAAATTATTTTTCGATATATGATAATTATCGCTCGTATTAACAAAATTCCTAGAACAGAAGGCGTTCATCTTAACTGAATCATCAGTTCGCAGACACATTCTAACTGATATAAGATGCATCTTCAGGCGGTAGGTACGACAAAAAAGTGCTATATGTTGTACGATGTAGTGGCAGATGAATCTTTGACAGGTGGAACATTCTATTCCGATCAACAGCTGGATTCACAATTTGTCGAAACTCTCGCACATATTTGTGTTGCGATGTTGCAGGTGGATTTTTGTCAGAGTTGTTGAAATAGTTACTTAACTCTTCTACAAGGAAAAGAGAAGAATTGAAGTGACTAAAATTCGAATTGATCCAACCCACTTCCTCCCCGAAAATTTTGAAAG
The DNA here is from genome assembly GCA_013365325.1 of Dipetalonema caudispina. Classification (NCBI taxonomy): domain Eukaryota; kingdom Metazoa; phylum Nematoda; class Chromadorea; order Rhabditida; family Onchocercidae; genus Dipetalonema; species Dipetalonema caudispina. The sequence continues at coordinate 868,633 of JABVXV010000001.1, read as the reverse complement.
CGCTTTCAGGCAGTTTGATTTTCCTGAGAGGTTTTTTAAAAATTATTTTTGAAAATTTATGGTTCTTTTTGATATTTATTCATGTTGTTTAATTATTCATTCATATGCCACCCTTGATGATAAAAATCTTGTTCGGAATTAAGGTTACAATTTCGACATCATTAATATTAATGGGCTAGATTAAGGTGTTTGATGTCGTATCTTGTTTTTCATGTTAAAAACTTTGGAATTTGAATTTTATTTGTATGTTAACGATTCTTTGTTTGATAGAGCCAAGAATTTATTCGTATTTTTTGCTTAGACGAGCTATACTCAGTTTCTTAATTTGAATTTTAAACTATGAATCAATGCTTTCACCATGTGGTGTTCAGAATAATAGTGAGAAAAAGTATTATAGAGCAAGCGGAAATTCGCTGAGGATAACTACAAAAATGACCCAGCAGCTGCTCGGGAGTTCTCGTTCGTTCGTTCCACTGAGGTGGCGCAGTTCATTCGCGAAAAGGGTGTTTGTCGTGTGCAACTCAATGTTACGGATATTGAAAGCATCCTCTCAGTAGCATTGTTGGATGGTTTTATCGAACGACGTACAGACGGCATGTATCGTGCCTTGATGGCTAAGATGACACGTTGTGCTCCTGCTCTTTGCCCTTGTATTCACTGTCCCATTGAGGCTGATTGTAAACCAGGTCATGTCATATCTCCACAAAATTGTGAGTATTTCTCCAATTGGTTAGGTTGGTAGTCATTGATATATCAAGTTGTGCAGTTGTCTTGTTTGGAAAGTCTTAAATCAGTACAGTATATCTCACGATATTTAAGCCCAGTATGTTCATAGTCTTTTGTATTCCTATTATGTTTATAGATATTCTTGTGAATATTTGTTATGCATTGGGAAATAAACTTTTCAGTTTCTCTTTGTCTCTCTCTTACATTTATTTTTTAAATTTGTCTTGTTCTTCACAATTGCACAGATTCTGTAAAACTAAACAAATGTATAACATCATCTGCCGTAATTTTTTTCCATAAAACTGTGTTATGCGGCAATGAATGCAAGAAAAAAAAAATCAATTTTATATTGATCCCTAGGAAATTCTTCCACGTTGAAGATGAAAACAAGTTAACAAAGTGTTCTGACATGAATGACAGTGTTCAATTCTCTGGTCGAGATTCACATTCCATTCCAGATGAAAAATTTTTCATAAAACATAGCAAAGTTTAAGTGCTCGCCGGGAAAATGTGTTAGACTGAATTAGCACCATAATTTCGTAATTGACTAATTAAACATTTTTACCTCTTCTCATTTCCTTTTACTTTTAACTCATCCACCTAATGCTATATAAGAGTTCTTCAAAACAAAATTATCAATTTAAATTAGTCCAATCGAGAAGTCCCCAAATTTAGATTCTTGTCTGTTCACTTGTAGAGGTCTGAATAAAGTTGTTTAAAGATTTTTTTATTCCCTTCTATTATAAAACAAAAATTATCAAGTCCAATTACTGCGCATCAAAGGTTAAAAAAATTAACTTCACTTTCCTTCTGATCACATTAAAAAGAAAAAGGGTACATCTAATTAAAAATGAAGTTTATTAAAATTGAAAACAATTTGTTGTTTGTGAAGTTTCGAAATTTAACAATTAGACACTCAATTCATTTCATTATAATGTAGATGAAATTGTCTCACTTATCACTATTAATTTATTTGCTTTGTGAAGCCAAAACAGAATCATTCTGCTGAAAATGTTCTTTCACTAATTTATAAAGTGATAATACTTCTTATATTCGATATGTGATTGGTTCTCTTAAAGAGCCTAAATGAAAAGTTAGAAATGATATCCTTGCGGTGAAGCCATAAAGCGATTATAACGGAAAGCGCATGATTAAAAGTTTCGAATTTAGGAAATAAGCTGATCATTGGTTGTTAAAACATCTGTTAATGGTTACTAATAGTTGAATTTGGTGATCACTGTTGGTAAGATATTCATGACTTATTGATCTGTGTGTCGTTGACCCTACTGACGTTTATGTCATGTTGGAAACAACAAAACATTGATTTAAATGAAATATTAGTTTTGAATCACAGGGAAAATGAATTAGCCTTTAGAATTCTCACGTTCTAAAATTCTTTGTCTCAAACAACACATCGAACCTTGAAATCCTCAAGCATATGAGTTGAAATTTATTTTTTCTTCATCTTGACCTTTGGCATATATTGATATACAGATGATATACTGAAAAAATAAACGTGTGAAAAAGTTTCCAGTAAAGATGCACTTCACTTAAATTTCTTAAAGTTTTTTTTTTTGAAATGACAGTTTCGAAGCATTTTTTTTTTTTTTTTTTTTTTGCATTATTTCCATTAAAATGATAGTTTTGAGGCTACTTTAACTTTAGTAGCCAAAGGTAAGAAGGAACAAGCTACAAAGGGAAAAATTTTATTTCGGTGAATATAATTAATTCATCTCATCCTACTTTCATTACAGGTAATGATTATAATTTATAGTAAAATTTGAACGGAATGCTTCGTAATTCATTGAGCAAAAAGAGTGTTTTTAAATTTCATTCCAATTAATTATTATTCTCGTGGTGAGGTTCTTCCAGAATAAATGCGATATCTATTGGACCAATTTTAACTAAGTGAAGCTATTGAAAACAACTATTACAGGTTTGTCATATATCTCTGAAATATTTTGATTATTTTATTCCCAAAATTTAAATATGTTTGGGTTTACAAAAACACTTGGAAAAGTTTGAGAAATTGATAATTAGGTTGATTTTTTATAGTGGATATATACTTAGGTTACTAAAATATTGCTTGAGTAATGCATACTTTCCAAAAAAAAAAAAAAAACATTAAGCTATTTTACAGGTTTCATAAGCACTAAAGTTATTATCGTTGTCACAAGTGATAATGATAAAGAGAATGGATAGATGATAATTTGGCGACAATGGCAAACTCATTGATATTTCTAGGTTAATTAGACTATCGATCAGTTTCGTTAACGATAGAAAATGCTCTTGTTCAGTTAAGAGGTTTTAATTTTAATAGCTGTGGAAAATAATACTACTATAACAAATGGCATTCAACGAAACCGAAAAAAATTGAAGAATGAATGATTGATTTGCGATCATTCATCGTTCATTAGGCTTGGGAGGAGTATTACTATCACTGATTGCGGTATTGCTTTTAGTGTTGCATTCGATGTTCATCCATATCTTTAGTCTTTCAAACGTATTCTCTAAAAAAAAAAGTTCAAACTATAGTTGTAATTTTTCTTAAAATTCCTATCGCAGTCTAAAGATTTTAAAATTCAAAAATTTATCATAATGTATCAAAAAGTCCATCAAATTGTAACCGCAGCGAAACAACACAATTAATTAAGTAGTATGAAAATTTTGATCCATATCCGGTCTGTCCAGTATAGTTCTAATATATCATTGCTTAGATCGGGTTATTTACTTTATGTTTTTTTACTTCAAATTCAATTCACTCTCGTGAATTGAATTTGAAGATAAAAAAATGGGTTAAAAAGAAATAAAATAAAAAGCAACCATCGAGGAGAAAAAAAACAAAAACATTCGAAATGTTTGATTGATGAAATATTTCAGAATTATTGAGAAGCAAGCAACAGTTGATGTTTATTGCAAAAGAATAAAAATTTAGAAATTGGATATCGAAAGTTTGATCAAATGATAAAATACTTCCAAGGATTGTTGATCGTACACTGATAATAATAGCCTAATTGTTATCAATCAATACTAATTATAACAGTTGGGAAGATTAAGGTCAAAAATGTCAGTCGAAATTAGAAGCAAAAGAATAGTATTGATCGAATGGAACAATTATAGAATGTGGAAGAGAGAAAAAAGCTAAGTGAGATATGAATGAATAATTTGATATTAGCTAGAATCTCGAGCTTAAAGCCTGAGGTATTGAAGAGAATAGAATAGAATAAGTACAGAAAGGGAGGGAATAGGAATGGGAATGAATTGCCAAGGTGTAATTTTGTTTCCCTCTTCTTTCCCTTCATCTTGCTGTCCCTCTCATTTCCCTTGATATTTCTATTCGTCCATTCCTACTTTCACAATCAACCAACCGTACCCGATCGCCATCGTATCATCATCATCATCATCATCATCATCATCAACACCATCACCATCATCATCATCATCACCATCACAATTACCATCATCATTGGATTCTTTCCTATTCAAAACTATTGCGGTCAATTACTGCGCACTTGCTCAGTCTGTCTGTCTGTGTGGGTGTGTGTACACCATTCCAATTTTATTACTGCTGTTGTTATTTGTGCACAAATTTATAATATAAATGCTCTTCTCAGGAAGTTCTTCAGCAAAAGTGAAAAAGGATGAGAAAAAGGAGAAGAAATTAGAGAGAGGTAATGATTTTATCTCTTTCATCGTTTATTTCATTTATAACTCATTTATTTTAATTAATTTTCAATTTATCATTATTTTGCAGTTTGAATTTAACAACCAATTAATTTGCATTTCTATTTATAAAGGATATTTTTCAGATATCATTTATCATTTCATTGTTTTATTTACATCTCTTTTCCTCTATCATGTAGAACTTTATTTCACATTGAAAATTTCAAGCAATACTCTGAAGTAACTAATTGATATTGAATTAAATTAAAATTTCATTAATTAACAATCAAAATGCTCCCAATATTCGTCCTTTACTCAATACATTGCATCAATTTCTCCACGATAAAAATAGTAATTTGTCATAATTTTAGTAAGTTCAATTTTGAGAGAAATTCGTTGAAAAAGTTTGTTGTAGTAGAAAGTTTTGCTCGAGTAATTTACTCATAATTTGAATTAACTTACCTTTATAATAAGTGAACGATGTATCACTTCCAGTATCACATTGTTGTTATGCAAAATTATAAAATGTGATTATTGGAAAAAATGCATCTATTCAAAACTTCATTAATTTATTTGATTAGGCAGTATTATTAAAAATGGTTCTATTTTTTCCTGGGAAAGTTTACTTCTTCCATGCATATTGTCGTTAATGGTGCTTTAATAAAAACGGGGCGTTCTGTTCATCGGATGTTTTCTTTTGTTCCGAGATTCCCGCATAGTGAGATACTAAATTTCGAAGTGAAATTAAACACCTTAAACAATTTTATTAATGTTAATATTACTAATAAAACGACATTTATCAAATAGATAAGCCTCTGTAGAATTTAAGATAGACTAATTTGTTGCAAAATTTTTGATACTTAAAAATTAAATTCTCTCCTTATATCTTTCACTTGAAAAGAGAAGTTTCTCGAGAAATATCTCTCGATAAGACTGGCTTCTGATCTTTGAAAATTCCACGTTATTCTCTCGTGTGCTATTTGTCTTTCTCTCTTTTTTGCGGACATTTTTACAACATATCATAGTTCATTATCCTCTAAATTAATTAAATTTAGTACCGTTAATGGTGTAAAGTGAAAAATTACTATTTCTACATTAATTATTCCTTCTATAATACACAAAAATTGTTTTTATTTACCCGTTTGATTAAGCTGGCTTGAAGGATCATTTTAATCCTAATCGATTATCTCTCTTATTTTGTTTAAAGTTTCTAAGAGAATTATATCCCATCGTATTACAACACCATTCAGTGATCTCATTTCCTCGTATTAATAGTAGAAGAAATATAACAAAAATTGAAAATCATTGATTTACCAATGTAATATATAACGAATACGATTTGTTGATTGAGTGGAAAACTTATGTTTAATAGGTCAACAAACAACTGTCTTTTTTTTCTGAAAAATTCAACCCGAGAAATTAATTTCATTTGTTAACTGATACTTTAAAACTCTGAATAGTTAGATGAAAATTTTTAAAATTCATTAAATGAACGAAAATTGTTCAGCTTCATTGGCATTATTGAACTTGATTATTTTTGTTAGGAAAAAAAAAAAAAAAAAACACTCTATAATTTAATTGCATCGCTCGGTCTTTTTAATTTAGACTAGTCAAAAAGTAAACATAAAATGCTATATATTTTTATGGCTCATAAATTAGCTTTTTTATGCAAAAAGAAAAAAATCAATTCATTTATTTTGTATTATTCATTTTTAAGTTTCGCATAGCATTAATTCTCATAAAACTGATCGAACGATCCAATAAAAAATTATGAGTTTAAATGTTGGCAATTTGTGCCGTCAAATAACATTTGGAAAATTTGAACTACTTGTTTGGATTAAGAAAGAAATAAAATAAATAAGATTGTAAGTCTATAATAAATGTATATCATTCCACTAACATCTTAGAGGACCTCCGCGATTACTCGGTCATTCACTGCAATGTATTTTCAGTTTTTTTTTTTTTACCATTGCATACAAAACTACAGTTACAGTTACAATTCTTAAAAAGAAACCCCGCAATGCTGAATCATTCTTTTGACTCATTTTCCGGTTAAGCGGAAGGGAATTTTTGCAGAACTATCAAATGCTATAAAATTTTGTTAATAGCTTTCATTGTCGACTTTAACGGAAAAATGAATTTTGAAATTTCATGTAGGAATTACTTAAATATTGTTACAAAAACAAGAAAAAAAATTGAAATTAATTAAAAGAAATGATTTTTAGATGATCGATATGATATCCAGGAGGCTGTATTTATACGTTGGGCAAACTCATTGGCTAGTGGAGCGGTGAGAGAACTGAACGATATTGTCGATACGAAATTTTTATCTATTTTTGTGCAACTTATCACGGGCGATTCATTTGTAAACTTTAAAAATATTTTTAATATAATTACATCAAGTCGTAAACTTATTGATGAGATTTTGCAAATTCAATTATTTCAATTCCAAATTTGATTCAGAAATTTCCATTTTAATATCACTCGTTCTTTCTCTTTCCCATGATTCGAGATTAAGGATAAACGATTACATCCACATACAGTCATATCCGGTACACATTAAGCTGACGTAAATCATTCGATGATATCTACAGATGATAATATTTCAGATAAGCTCGGGTTCTCGAATACAAGATATATCAAATGTGCTTCGGCTTATCAATATTGATGAACGTTTCTATCTGATAAATATTAGTGACCTCGCTGATGGAAATCCTCGAGCCATATGTAATACCGTTTGGCAGCTTATACAAATTTTTTGGAAAAGGTCAGCAATGCTTGGGTTATTATAAAAGTTTGAATTTTAGCAAAATTTATGTGCTTAAAATTTCTATTCACTTGAGTCAAGAATGATCTCATCCACTTCTATCTTGTCTTCAAGTTTATAATTTGAATTTCTTTTTTACCTCAATCCAAACGATCCCTTGGCTCCACTTCGTCATCATAAATCCATTTACATAGCGAATTTTTCTTCCCCTAACATTTTTAATTATTGCTTAGAAATTTCGCTAATTAATTTAAATAGCTTAAATAAGTTCCACTTCATTACTTCCAATACCAGTGATGAATATCTTACTTTTGTAGTATGAAAGGAAAAATCCCAATATCTTAAATTGTTCATCACATTCTCAAATTTCTCATTTTTTAGTAAAATTTCGATAGTATTCGAACGTTCGGTAACAAATAAATTTTTTGATTCAAATAACTTGTATATTAATTAAACTGGATAATTTTACCGAATTTCAGGTTCGCTCCAGCTGATGTTCGTGATCAAAAATTGACTGAAGCATTGAAAGATTGGTGTGTTGAACGAGCGCAACGCTTTGAAGTGCAAATTAATGATTTCATTTCGTCATGGCGAGATGGCTATGCCTTAAATGCTATCTTATTATCTTATTAGTTAATATTCTTATAAATATTTGATAATGACTGATTGAGAGAAGAATCCTGATAATTCAAGATTTCATGATACTGTCAAAATTCTTGATAATAAAGTTTGAGGCGCATTTAGTTTGGAACTTAAAACAGTACGTAATTGTTATTGAATATGATTAAAATGAGAATTAGTGAAATCAAAAATTGATAATCAAGAAATTGAGTGTAAGTGAAAAGAGAATAAGTTTAGAATGAGTTATCTTTGGAACAAAATAAGTAAAAGAATTGTTATGGAGTAAATACTTGCATCCATCTGTGAGAATTTTCAACTTCGTTGATTTTGTTTCTAGCTCAGAATTATTCAAAATGGATCAGATACGAGACATGAGGGCGGTTGATCGTATCGAACATGCAATGAGCCTAGCAGAACGTCATGCCAATACTCCACGTCTTCTTCAACCAAAAGGTTTTCTTTTCTGCAATAAATTTTCAGATTTTTCACTTTAGCCTCTTGAAAGAGTCTAATTATAAGTTGAAATACTTTTCCATAAATTATCTCTGATATAATTGTTAATTAACGGAAAGTGAATGTCTCAGTACTCTCTCAGTGAGTGACATCTTCATTCTCTATTTCCTTTCATTCATTAATTATTTCATAATAGTAAGTTATGTTGAATTTGGAAAGAAAGGAAAAGAGGAATGTAAAATGATGGTACTTTATGATATGATAAATTGGTTCTTCAGATTTTTCCAGCGAACATTTGGATATGAAAAGTGTTGTATGCTACTTGATGGTACTTTATCTCTCATTAACTATCGGAGTTCCATCATCAAAGTCTCAGCCTGAGCCACAACCATCTGAACAACCTGCAGAATCATCGAAATCTTCTAAAAACCCGCAAAGTCAGATAGTAACCAGCCAAAAAGATGCTGTGAAAAGTGATTCGCAGCCTATGTTAGATTCGGGAGAGACTGCTCATGTTGAGTTGGAATATCCGATGCGGAAAAGTTCCGATCAACCTCCTCCACCATCCAGAAAACAATTACAGCTAACTAGCGAAGTTTGTTAACCTAATTCTCAAATTTATCATGTCTATCAGATATTTAATCAAGAGAAATATTTTTATAATTATAACGAGAAAATATGAGAATATCTCGGGGAAATTGATGCATTTATGCAAAGTTCAAAGTTTTATCTCGATATCACTCTACTACGTCTTACGCATCAAACTTAGATTTAATCAAACAAGTGATTGAAAGCTTTTGCCAAATGTCATACAAGAAATGATTGACACTCGATAAGCCAAGAATTCAACAAACCTTTTCTAATTTTAATAAGTCAATCTTCTGGTAATAGATTGAATACCATCCCTACAAACACTTCATTTATTATCTTTTAGATGAAAGAAACAAAAGTTGGGTGTGAAAATTAGAAAAATTAGAAGTTCCAACTTCAAATTAAAAAAGCATTTAAAAAAAGAACTTACGTGTGTGGTTCTACGAATGTTGTTCGAAAAGTCTAATCTGACATCTTCAATTATTTGTTATTTCACTCATTTTTTTCTCTCTTATTAATTCTTAAGGAATCAAAAATTAAAAGGGATGATAATCTCTAATGAATCAATAAGTCCAATTTGTGGAATAAAATTTTAGCGAATAAATCTTCGTGAAAAAAATCTTTGCAATGAAGTTTTTCTTGAAAAAGCTTGTCTTAAAATATTCAAAAATTTATAATTTTTACAGTTGATTATCTTTCATTTTTAGAAAAAAAAATTACAAAGAAACACTTCCTAAAATTCACTTGTTTTATCCAAATTAAAATATTTGGTGCATTGCTAATATCAAAATATATGTTAGGGCGTTTAACTTATTTAAATTCAAACGTTTCTAAGTGTCAAAAGATTTATTTCTTCTTATAAAGCATTTTCGAATATGATATATTTTAAAATAATTATCAATTTCTAATGCCAACAAATGCTGAAACATGAAAGTTTGTTAATTTTGTATAACATTCGTGGCATGTTTGTGTTGACGGTTTTCAAATGTTGGCTTAACGTGCAAAAATTTAAAGTGAAATTTATATGAAATTATTAGAAATTTCAACAATTTTATAATTTTATAATTCTAGCTGTAATACAACTTGGGCTAAGATTAGCTTCGATTAACCAGCTTTCTAAATCAGGAAATTCCATAGGTCTAGTATATAAACGATTCGTAATATGATGAGGTGCTGTAAAATGAAAATGTGAAGATTTAAAATTGAATTTGAAAATGGGAATGAAGATGAAAATTGACTGTTTATGCAATGATGCTAGGAAAATAGCACCTGATGCAATGATAACTTGAGTTTCCAGTGCTCTCGAGATAATTGCGCCAAGCTTACCTACCCATTTCTGATCATCTCAAATGCATTTCTCCCTTTCTTCCTTTTCCCTTTTCTCTCTCTTATGCGTCGATTTCCAATTCTATTAAGAATTTTAGCATGTTGCTAGGAATTTTTCTATCATCTTCTTTCATGTCGTAATTATGACACACTTCGCTCAATTTTCACTTCTATAATTTGCATATCATCATTAATCAATAATGATTCTTAATTTTGATAAAGCAAATTATGATTGAATATTTTTTGAGAATATCGAGATTCAATCACGAAAATCGTCTTCTTCAAGCCAGAAATCATCCCGACGACGAGGTAAAGTGATAGAAGAGACGATTGTTGAATTTGAAGAGTGCTTGGAACATGTTCTGGCCTGGTTACTTCAGGCAGAAGAACAAGCGAATTGTATGAAACCTATTGAAAAAGATGATGTAAGTTTTGATTTGATCTAATCACATATTTTCACCAATAATATCGGGAACAATGCGGTGGGATTTGATGATCTGATCTTCCCAATTTCGATTGATTTCCTTAATTTTCACTCAAATCTGCAAATAGAACAAATGAAGTAAATGTAGAAAAATGACAATTATTCCGTGGAAATTTGCAAATTATGGAATTTCATTAAAGGTGGAGCTAGTGAAAAGTCTATTCAAGGAGCATGAAATGTTTATGCAATCATTGACTGAAAGTCAAGATGGCGTTGGTCGAGTATTACACAGGTCTGTCGTTGAAAAGAAATTACTGAAATTTGAAAGATTTTTTAACTTAGAGGAGATCATAATTCATTAATTGCAGTAAGTATGACAAAGAAGTTAACAGAATAACAGAATTTCCCGGCTATTTGCTGAAATGTTATTGCTGGTCGGATACGGTTGTCATTAGTATCACTTGACCTTTTTAAAGTCAAGTGATATTTAATCCTTCCATTCGTTAATTAATCTATCATAACGTATCAAATAGCATGTGTATAACTGACAAGTACTTATTTGTTCTGCTTTAACACTGTACGATTTTTATACAATTTTCTAAAACATTTTATACAGTCATCTTTTTAAGATGACATTAAAATATTTCTTGTCTTTCTACCGTTTAAAAAAAAAATGAAATATTTTCGTTCTTTTTTTTTTTCAAATCTGAAGAGGTCAGCAATTGGTGCAAAAAATGGAAGAAGAAGAGGCTGCGGCAATTGTCTCCCAATTATTAATGGTTAATGCAAAATGGGAACGGATCAGGGAAGTTGCAATGTCACGACAAAATCAACTGCAGCACTGTTTGAATACAGTTCAAATTGAACAGCTCGAATCAATCAGGTTATTCCGTTTTCTCTTTCAAATGCTTAATTTAATATTATTTTACATTTGTTATACAATTTTATTTTGAAAAAATTCTTCATTACTTTATAATTGATTTTCAACTTCACACTAAACAAAAATTACAGCATCGGTTTTCCCGAAGTTCATATTATGTTTCACCGTTGATACCATCACATAGGTAGTATCTTATATTTACAATTTACTCACGTGCTACACGTATTGCACTTTATTTTGTTTCTCAGAAAATTTTACTGATCCAGCAACTGAAATTGTTTTAAGTGAAAAAGTTGATGGTTTATCAGCGGAAATTTTAAGAATCTACAAAGTTCATCAATTTAGTGAAATTGTATGGGATATAAATGAAATTCTTAGGTTTACTTTATTTACTTTTTTCAAAAACTGATTTTCCTTTTTGCATAAGTTGTAATAACGTTACATCATAATATTTTGTAGTGTGATTTAATTACTGACTCTCTATTTAGTCTGGTAATTTCATGATCATTTCCAGTACTCCATCTTGCAATGAATTGTTTTCAATCCTTGGAAAAGGATGGTTTTATTTTTCAGAAAATGGTTAGACAGTGTGGAAGAAGAAATTCAAAATGCACCTCCTCTGACAATGAATCAAACTGAAATTGAACAATTAATTGTTGCCCACGCAGCAATTCAAGAGCACATCGAAAATGAACAGAAAGTAAATTCAATAATTTTACTTAAATTACTAATTTTATTGTGTGCAGATCTTAGACGTTCTCCTACCGGACAGGTGAGCTTCAGTAATTTTGCCAATTATCACAATTATGAAATACCTTCTTTTTTTTTTTTTAATTGGGTGTGTAACGTTATAAAAGATATAGACATAGTATAAAGTAACGACTTGAACTGTAATTGCTCTTTGATTATTGTGTTTTACTTTCACTACAGTATCTGGTACTGTAAGTTTTAAGTGTTAGATTAATAAATAAATAGAAGTATAAAATATATATTCCTGTACCAACTATAGCTATAATTAATACTGATGTAAGAGTTGAAGTAAAAAAAAAAAGAAGAAACTGTATGAAAAATAACTATCGAATAATTCATATTTGGCAAAGTTCGTTTAGTATTACTATTAATTGATCAATGAAACGATACGAGGCGATATATTTTGAAATTTTGGTTATTCAACTAAATATTTTACGAAATGAATAAAAACATAAGTAAAATGACGAGAAATTTTGATGGTAAATTTAGAAAAGAAAATTGGCGAAATTTCAGAATGATCGTGCCTTTTTACCTTTCTTTGATCGTATGTGTGTGTATCGATTACACGTTCTTTGAAAATGATTAGAAAACGTGAAATATGTTCCGTTATCCTTTTATGCTCATTTAAAGTAAACTGTTTATGGTAGTGTTGCAGAAAATTCTTTGGCAATAAATATCAATGGGTAGATTTCTTTCACGTTGCGTGTTGTAACATTGTTGTTCCTTTTTTTTTTCTTTTTTTTTTTTTAATAATTTACTCTTCCTTAAATAAACCTAAATATTGCTATTTTGAGTACCAAATAATTAGTTTTTGACCTTTTTTTTGGTCGGAATTCTAATTCAATGCTATAAAATAGAATTGAACACTTTTGCACCTCTTAGGACTTATCTTTAAATGTTTGAAATGGAAATTAATAGAAGCATTATTAAACAAATATATTTTGTAATGAGAGATGAAATTTTGAGTGAAAGGAGTTGAATCTTAATTTTTTTCCTCATATTATTTCAAAATTCGATTCATACATCTTAGCACTACAGTATCGTCATCGTCAATAACGACAAATCGGTGCTTTAAATGAGCGTTTATTCGGAAAATTTAACTTCCAAACGAAAAAGGAGCTTTTTAGTTGTTTGAGATTTTTTTTTTTTGATCTAAATTTAACTTTGCAGTCTTTGCTGTTTTCTTCTTTGAATATTGCAAATTCTTTTTCCTAGTGAAAGTATATCCTCGCTAGAACAATTTCAACAAGATGAAATGATGTTTTAGTTACTAATTAGTCTGAACAACTGTAATTTTTCCTGTTTCATTGAATGGAATGGATTAGTCGTTTCATTTGGCAAATTTCTCAAATATTTTTAACTTAACATTCCTCATTAATTGTGAATTTTGAAACTTATTACTAATGGTAGCCTAAAGAATCCTAGCTCTTATATCTTGGCTCATTACTGATTGCTCTTTTCATTAAGTGAAAGAGAGAAATCATTGATACGAGGCACTTTTTAGTATATATTTTTCTTTTTTTTTTCTTTTGTGAAAAACTTTCTATCTGGTAAAATTACTTTGCCATTGCTCTGTCTAATGAAATTTCCTGCGAAAACAATTATAGAATAATCTATGTACTATTGTTGGTTTAGGAAAATATTTATTTATTTTAGAACTTTTTACTTTCAGAACTTCTATTTAATTTTTTCCTCGAAAAATTTGTTAAATGAAAGGTGGAAATATGAAAAAAAATGTGGGAAATTTAGATGGTGTTATTTATCATACCATTTATCACATGCATATTTCTGTTGCTGAAATTTCTCCCCAACAAATGTTTTCATTTCAAACCATTTAATTTCTTTCTCTGTATGATATCCTCAAATTTTCCGTTTAATTAATAATTTTAATTTAAATTTTTTCAAAAATTATCCTGATTTTCTTGTCTTATCTTCAAATACAAAAAAAAAAAAAAATGTGTGGAATTGTGTTTGCAATTCAACTATTCTCATCACCAAAACTTCATTGTGACTACAGAGGTACTCTGAAGTTGAGTAACTTTACTGAGGAGTACTTTTTAGGAAAAGCCAGTGCTAAGCAATATGATGGAGAGAGAGACACAGAGAGAGCCAGTGTAGATGAATCAAAACTAATGATTGCCTAATTTGCTGTTGTAAAATAAAACCCTTTTCATTTGTCAATTTTCCCTAAATTCATTAGTTCTAATGAAATATTTCAGATTTTTTCATTGTATTTATTGTCAAGAATTTCAGAAAAGTTATTCTAAATCTCACAAAATAAAGATGATGAAAGATAATTAGCACATTGTCTTATCTTTTTTAATTTTCAAACTAATTAAACAATAATTACAGATTGTTCGAGGCTTATCAACATTTGTGGCTGTGGTGGACGAATCAGACTCTCATTTTTCATATGAAAATCTGGAAAAATTATTGCAATCCGTTGGAGAAAGGTTATTTTTCTTTCAGTTTTTGTTCAGATCGATGATTTTTTAATTCGTTCGGTGAATGCTTGAAAAATTTTTGAAGAATTGTTGATAAGGATGCTTACTTGCTCACTTTCATAGAAAAGCTTTCCTCTTCTCAAAACTTAAAGAAATGAAATAATGGAATATGGAATTGTCAGATTAAAAAAATTGCCTACTTTTTTAAAAAAAAATTTTACAACTGAAATTTTTGAAATTCTTCACTGAAATTGCAAAAGATTCTTGTCGTTTTTACAGATTTGGAACATAGTCCTAGAAAATTTTAATTGTCAAATTTTCACTTTCTCATACAAATTTTGCAGGTGGATGAGCGTCTGTGAGTGGGCTGAAATGCGCGCACGACAATTAGATGGTCTATCAGAACTGATCGCTCAATACACTTCAGCTTATCAAAAGATTTTGGAATGGCTTGATAATTGGGAAGTGGTAAGCTTCCGTTCTTTTCTCTCTTCTCTCTATATCTTCTAATGAGGCTAAGATCAACAGATTTTTCCGTTTGATGTAATATAAGCCAAGAGATTAAGAAAAACCTAACGTACATCCCATTTTCCTAGAAGAAATGCATTCTAGACAGTGCTAGTTGAAATTATTAATTAACTATAACAAAAGAAGATAAGAGTTTGAATGTTTTTCACCTCTATTATAAATTTCCAGGTATCCCTGCTAACATATCCTGTTATTACTATTTCAGATAACATTTCACTATTATATCTTTATAATTATCAGCATTCTAAGTTTATCGTTTAATATTTAATTCTTATTTTAACGGCACATTGCTCGTTCATCAATTATCATTAAACGAATGAAATTAATTAAGAAAATAGAGTAGAAAGTTAATAGTTTCGAAAAACAGATTTCAATGATTGATGCATCTAATGACGTAGTGCAATCTCGTTGTATATGTCTTTTTCATTTCACATTTATTGATGTTTCTTCTTTCTAAACATTTAAAGTTCATCGGCTCTCCTAACTACTACTTATTTCAAATGTATCACATTTCTAATTATTGGAATAATTTTTTGTTAAATCCGTTACATCTCAAGGTTTCATTAACAATAATTACAATAATTGAAAGTTTCCGGTCGTTAATTATGATATATTTATAAATTGCCTTTTTATTTTCTCATAACTTCGTTTAATTTTATCCTCAACTAAGCCATTCGATAGTTTGAAGCCAAAGTTAAGAATGTTAAGAAGGATTAAATTTTTATTTCATTATCTTCAAAAATTTCTAATTATTCCCTTTTTAATTAGTTCGACCCTTCCAAAGTCTATCCGTTTATTTTATTCCAAATTGACATTTTGATTTCCTTGAAACATATTTTTACCTCTCTTTATTGGTTAATAAAGCACTCGACAAAGTAGCCTTCACTAACAATCAGAATCATCTCATTTATGTCTCTTTTTATCATACCTTTTTTTTACGTAAACATCACGTGGAAGAGTTGTGCTTATCATTTGAATAGTTTCTTAGAAAGCGAATTTGTTACCAATGAGAAGTAATTAGAGATAAAGACAAAATATACAAAATTCTATTATCTGAAGGAAAAAGACCTGTCGAAAGAGATAAGTAATTTATCTCTTTTCGAATGTTATTCAAAGATCAGTAATGAATGATTTAAGTATGAATGGAACTATCTGCAAGTCTATACTCTATACAAGAAAAGGAGTTATTCGATTATAATTTATAAATGTTCCTTTTTTTTTCTCATTTAAGAATAAAATTAAAGTACTGTCTAATTGTCCGATAAGTTATTCTCTTTTGTTCTTTGAAATTTTCTAAAACTAATTTAGGATTTTAAAAAGTGTACTCCGTCACGTTTAGCTCTATTTTAGCATTGAAAAATTAGGATAAACGCGAGTATGAATTTGTGAATCTTAACATCTTCATTTTGAACTAATAAGGTATTCCGTATTACTAGTAGAGGGCAGAGTTTGCGCTTTGATAATTGACGATACAATAATCTCCAAAAAATAACTTCAATATCATTTTATTAATCATCGTAAAATATCGCCACTTCCGAAATGTTATGTACATCATCTTCAAGTTTCTTGTCATCAATGATTAAGTTGCATTTAACTGAAGTTAATTTTTTTCTTCCTAAATTATTTGACTTATTTGTTGTGTATACTATAGGATATGGGAAGCTTACGAGCTGTAGATGAACTGAAGGAGGAAAATGAATTGGTTGATCAGGTACGTCGAATACAGAAATTCGAGTCTGCCCTTCAGAAAGGTCATCCTGATTTTGTTCACCTTTCACAACTTGCCGTTGAATTGATTGGTAAACTTGATAACTCTAACGGAGCGGATGTTAATCAAATTCGACAACAAATTGAAACAATAACTCAACGTTGGGATAATATTGTTGCTCGAATTGATGAGCATTCCCATATGGTTCGTTTCACTTTCTCTATTTCAGTTGAATTTTTAACTCTCAGTTATTGCCAAAATTACGCCACCTTGTAATGTTTAAATTACAATTAACCTATTCATTGATTTTTTTATATTTTTATCGCTTCGCCAAATCATTTGGACTACAATTTTATCTCCTCAGAAAAGTGAAAATTCATAAGGAAAGAAAATGTTGATATTATTGTATTTGAGGAAGTACCCAATTTGTTTCTTTGAATTCAGTTAGTAAGAAGTGGAAAAGCAGAAGCACGACAGCTTCGATCTGCTGATATTGAGGAGGATTATGGTGCAGCTGGCACAAGTAAACATCATTGTCCGGAGATGGACAATCAGCTGCGAAGTGAGCCTTCGGTAAGTTAAATCAATGAGAAGTGTTAGTAAACTTAGCTGTTATCTGAAAATAAGCTTTGATAAAAAACTGAAATTTAATTCGTGAAATTTGGTTTGAAATGAAAAAATTGGAATTGGATACAATGAAACGATACATACGAGATTTGATATTAGCATTGCTACTATGAGATCCAATTGAATTGGATGCATTAGTTTGCTGCATTCTCGAATTAACCTATCTTAATTATAATTAGACAAAGAATTAATAAACTTACATCCATCGAATCATTAAGAGACGAAGTTTTAAGTTTTTATAAAATCGATGTTAAATCAATGAGATAATTAAGCCAAGTCTTGCTTTAGGCCATTTGTTGTGTTCTTTTGTTAAAATTATTTGAACTATACTTGAAATCAATGTAACATATCTAAAATGATTTTCCAGTTATTCAGATCTGTGATATTTGCAATAACCTTTTTCAGTCCGTCGTTCAGTTTACCTCACATGAAACAATCGATCCGATGGTTTCTTCCTCATCAACTCTTTCTATCAGCACAGTAATTTCACCAGTAGATGTTTTTATTGCAAATATAAAACGGGTTAGTGAGGAATTGCAACCATTACTGGAATGGACATATCAAATTAAGATCACACGAAATCCGGACGACTTCCAAAATATCATACAAACTTGTCAGGTATTTTAATTTTTAGAAAACTTGTTACGTAAAACAAAAAATATATTGCATTTATAGCCTATCTTCACTTTTATATTAGTCTCATTTTAAGTAAAGAATTACTAGATCTGAAATAACTTTGTCCTAAATTTTGCAGCAAATATGATATATCATTTATACCTAAGGCTTAAAACGTATGATGACATGTTTCTTTTTGCAGAATAAGCTGAAGGAGATCAAAGAAAAGGAAGTAGAAGTAAGCGCGCTGCATGCAGAATTGGATCGAATGCACAATTTGGATATTTCCACTGCTCAATTGCAACTTGCGAACGATTCATTTCAGAATTTCACTCAGATATGGTCTGATATTGTTACCAAAATATCAGATGCATTGAATTCCTTATCAGTGCAAGGTACTGTAATTGGAGGTTAGTGGACAGCTATTCCTATACTTCATATGAAATCTTGATTTCTATGACTTATCTGTATCAATTTATCAGATCATGAGAATCAATAAAGCTGTATTGGAAGATAACTAGTATGATACGTTCGAGTTAGAAAAAAGTAATATAAAGATAAGCAAATGCAAAATAATCTGAAGCTATAGAAGTAAGAAATCTAAAAAGCTTGGAGTAATCGCTTTTCTGCAAGATGGTACATGTTGAAATTTTTGAAATAAAATCTGAATTTTTCCATTATTTTGATTTATTTTTTCCTTTTCTTCAGATGAAAGCGATGAAGAAATGGAACGAATAGCGAGTCAACTAAATGAATTTTTTGAAAAATCAAAGAGTGTAGTTTCGAATTGTGCTCAAATACCGCCAAGTGAACGTGAAGAACGTGTGGTTAAGTTACAAAAGCAACTGCAAGAACAGGATAAAAATATTAAATTTCTAGAAGCTAATCATCCTGATAAAGAACGAGTAAATGATTTTTA
The DNA here is from genome assembly GCA_013365325.1 of Dipetalonema caudispina. Classification (NCBI taxonomy): domain Eukaryota; kingdom Metazoa; phylum Nematoda; class Chromadorea; order Rhabditida; family Onchocercidae; genus Dipetalonema; species Dipetalonema caudispina. The sequence continues at coordinate 849,591 of JABVXV010000001.1, read as the reverse complement.
ATTAAATTTCTTTTTTTCAATCTAGCTTATCAAACTGAAAGGAACACTGGAAATAAAATGGAAACTTTTGCAATTTGCTTTTGTAACTTTTTAACTTAATTTGCAGGAAAAAGGCAAAGTCCATTTTAACATAGTAGTTAGAATAGGTAATAGTTTAGGAAAATTACGGGAAAAGCTATGGGACTAGTTGAGTTATTGTCATTTAGCACAACAATTATTCTATTAATGAGTAGCAATCGGATATTAGACATAATATCATACAGGTATCCGACAATCCTCAAATCATCCTATTTGATTCACTTGTTGGTCTGATTTGATTTACCGATTAGTAATCTCTCTTTATGTTATCTTTCAATATTTATAAACTTCTGAGATCCAGGAAAAGTCTCTTGCGAAAAAAAAAAAAAGTATTAAGGATGAAGAAATTGTTGAAGCTAACCTGAAAAGAATGCAACTTAGAATGAGAGCAAACTTATAGATTAAATTGAATTTTATAATGTTTATTTTAAAATTAATGTTTTGAATTACTACAAAATATAGCTGAAAGATAGTGCATTCTGTTACTTTTTATTTGAGATTGGAAACTTAAAGAAACGTTTGACTGAGCTGAAAGAATCGGTGGAAAAATTGATGGAAAAAGATCCAATTATTGAACGTTTCGAGGATTACTTACGCTCCACGTTTCCATGTGCTGGTGATATCAGTACGTTAACCAGTGAACTTGAACGTTGCGACGTAAGGACTTTCCAAAATTTTTTTTAGTTGACTCATTTTTTTTTATTTTAGAAATTTTATTTCCACTTTAAAATGATAGAAATAACGGTAATCCGAAGATTAACCAAATGTGAAAGTTGAATTTCTAACACAAAAATATTCTCATAATGAATTAAAATTGATAAAATTGATTTGTTTAGGAATTACTCGAAGAGTTGGGACATTTAAAGTTAAACGATCCGCAAGTGGAACAATTGGAAAAGTTAGGCAATGCAAAACGTGATAATCTCGCGGATTACTTAGAAAGAAGTCAACGAAATGAAGAAAAAACCGCGGCATCTGAGAATATGCTTTCGGTATTGACGGATCGCTTTGCGGCTCTAAAAAGTGCTAAATTGGAAGTACCTGAGTTGTACAAACAGTTCATGGTTTGCTATTATTCAACTTTTGAATTTCCATCAGGCATTACCATAAAGAAATGAATGATAAAGTAGTCATCGATGAGTGTAAAATAAGTAAATAATTCGAAAAAAAATATTTCAATCTATCTCTTCAATTAATTAATTGGGATACGGTAACAATATGGAGGTAGACAATAAAAACTGGTCATATTTCTCTCTTAGTAAATAAATTAAGGGATAAATAGCGATTTTTGAATAGTATTTTATAGTATTCATTCTTGCCTTATTTACGGAAACGTGGAATGTAGGAAGATTCGGTGTAGAATATGAATATCGAGTCAGGTATGTTCTGGCTCTTCAAAAGTCAGATATTAAAAATTATTGAGGCTTGCAGCTGACTTTTGTCTTTTGCATTTTCCATTAAGAAGTATTCTGGAATTTCTTGATTTTTCAAGGGCATAATTTTTTAGGAACTACAGAAGGATATCCAAAAAGGTTTAGCAATTCAAAAGGAATCGATAGTTCTAAATGAAGAAATAATGTTGATAACGCTCAGTAGCTCAGCATCCAGTCGTGATCGAATCTTTCAAAAATTGAAAAATCGGATGCAATTAACTGTTGCTGGTTGGAGTACCTTAGAAGATGATATCGATGAAAGTATAGCACTATTGGAAAAAGAAAGTAAACGACTTCAGCAAAGTATGCTCTAAATTGTCTGTCAAAAATGAAATTGAAGAAATTTCTGGACAGTTTCAGCTAGATCTCTAAGTTATAATAACTTCTGCCTTTCCAATAAATTATTTAACGGTATGGAATGAAATCACTGAGGGATGAAAAAAAGGAATGAAATAGAAAAAAACAAAAAACAAAATAAAATGTGAACAAGTGGAATTATCTTTCATTCACTGCAATGTGTTTCCAGTAACAATTATCACCACATTTTACTTAATTGTCCTGTACAGTTCTAAAAGATACGTACAATGTCGGACAATAAACGATTCGTTTCAATCCATTCTTTTGATCAAATTCTCAAATTTATTTGGTTTTTAAATAGTCAACGTATGGAATTACTTACAATTGTATGTCTCACAAACTTCACTTTAATTTGGTTTACTTCATGGAATCACTCGTCAAAATAAAGAACCAATTCAAAAAGTAATCAATGTTGGACTTGGATTAAAAATATTTTTCCGAATAAGATTACCTTCCAGAAGCAACTTTTTTTTTCTTTATTTATAGGAGCAATACGAGAATTTCAACGAAATTTGGATGAACTTCGACGTGCTATCGATGGAAGTCGTGATGCAACAGATGCAGAAGAATTCAGCGAACATTTATATGTTAGCTGTTTGTTTGCTATTAATTTTATAATAATGAAAAAATGTTTCCTTATGAAAAGATACCATCCCTTTAATTTCTCAATTTTAGAATTTGGAGCATTTATGTGAGACAATGGAAACGGCAGATAAAGAATTGGAGAATTTATCGGGCATAAATGAACGAATGGCGAGAGATGTTAGCTTTCTCTAATTTATTTTGAAAATTGCTAAAGAAAAAACCAAAATGAAAAGAAAGATTTTATTTAATTTAGTTGAGAAAGAAGCTACAGACGGGTCAGATAGAGGAAAGGGAGAAATTTGAACAGTAACTATTAATATCAAAAAGGAAATATTATAAAATATAGACTGTACTCAGACTTGCAATTCATTTGTAGCTTAATCATGTACGTGAACAACGTCATGATGTGTTACTTCAAGCAAAAGAACGTATCGAAGAACTTGAGGCAGCTATTCATAATTGTGAACAATTTGACAGTTCCTTAACAGAATGTCAAGCTTGGTGTAATCATGTACAATTGATACTATCATGTCGAGCTGCAAATGATGTTTCTGCCTTGGATGTACCTCATGAATATAAGGTAAGTTGTAAATTAATTACTTACAAGCTTCGGTTTCTTCTCCTAATATTGATATGTGACAAAGTTGAAATGCATGAGGGATTATGCGTATTGATTTTTTCACAACAAAATTTTTGGCAGGATAGATGCATCATACAGAATGCTTCACGTAATACGGATCTGTACCAGAAAAATTTTGAAAATTTATCTCTTTATTTTGAACATATTACGTGATGCTTCAAAATTAACTTCAAATGAATAATCTACAGTTATTAACTGCTGATTCGATTAAGTTTTATGCACGTGCACTCGAATTAACAACACAACGTGAAACACGTTGTGTTGTTAAGTATTCAAAAATATGAGTAATTTCATCTATCACTGTGTTAATTTGTTGAGAGTAATATTTCGATTCTTGTATATGAGAGTAAGTAAATGAAATAAAGACAATTGAGCGGCTATGGAATATACAGCACTAGGACGAGGAAGATAGTTGGAGGCTTTTGTAGAATACGTATCAGAAAGGGAATATGATATAGATTGATCTGCTTCTGGAATTGAATTCTTTCGATTCAGTAAAAAATATAGAATATAATGATAACAAAATCGATTGATTGTTCCCTTAACAGTTCATTTTGTTAGCATCTGTCGCATTTTAATTTTGCTTCAAAAAAAGTTTAAGTTATGCTTGATATGATGCTACCTTGCTCTTTCAAGTTTTTGAGTACAACGTACTAAACAATAGAGCTTATTGATGTTGCTTATATATTGCACTAAATTAATCGTTTACATTTTAAAGTCAAAAGATATTTCTTTAATTTTTCCAAAAATTTGAAATTGACTTCATCTTACGATAACAGTTTGCGCATAACTAAAATAACACAATTGCAGTGATTAAATCGTTTTATTTGATGTAACCGTCCGGTTATCAATAATGTGAACTGTTTTTATTCGAAAAATAGCAGAATATTAAAATCAAAAAAAAATTATTTAATTTAAAATTTCTTTGCTTTTGCTACTATCACTTTTTATGACAATCTTTGCTTCTATTCGTTTCTTTTGTCGTTGCAATAAATTTGTTCCAATTTTTCTGCTAGTCTATCATCAATTTTTTGTATCTTTTTTTTATGCAGTAGTTGAAAACTGTTCATTTCAGAATGCTTTTTCCAACGGGACGCTTATTGCGGTAAGTTCAGAAGTACTTCTCTTTAGGCTTTTCATCTTTTCTTGCTTTTTTTCAACGGTTTGTTAAGCCTTTTTTTCTTGCTTTATTGCATATTTGTGTTCGTCCAAATTCTAAAATTGAAAAATATCGAAAATTTATTTGCATGCATATGTTGTTAAAAGGAGCGCTATTGTCAAAGAATGGACTCATTCAGAGAAAAGAAAAATGGAAGAGTCCGACAAATTATTCATTTTAGCCAATGATTTTTCTAACTTTTATTTAAAAAAAAAGAAATCCATACAAATCAATGCATTTTGTGCAAACATCCTTGTTTTTTTTCGAATTTCAGCAACTTCAAAAAGAATTCGATGATTTTGAGTATTGCATCCGAGATCTGCGGGAATTCGTTGTCAAAAATACCAGTGATTGGGGTACACCAAATCGCTTACAATTACAGCTGGATCATATTACTGTAAATTCTGCAACTCATTTCACTTTTTAATAGTTTTTTAAATGACAAATTTCATGTGTTAAAGGAATACGCTTAATTGTGTATAATGGCGCCTCTTATAGATCACACTTATTTTAGCTACGTTATTTATTAGTGTAATTTTATTATCAATTAATCTTCATTTCGCTGCCTGTCACTACTTTTTTTTTAAACTGACACTGCCAAACAGTTAAACAAAAGCACATTAGCACTGAATAGTGAATCCGACATTTCCGCTTAGCTTTCCAATTTTTTTTCTTAACTCAGATCAATTTCCACATTTTTCAGTAAGTCCTTCATATAGGTGCTAGGAATGACTTGAAATGTGAAGTGAAACTTAGCAACAGTTGTAAAGTTACATTTTATTCAAATTTGAGGAACTTAATTTATACAAGAGTGACGAACCATTGAGGTAATATATTAATGAGTTAAGGAACGAGTAAAAGAAATACCAAAAGGCTTTTGTTTTATTTTTCATTTTTCATCCAAATTCATTTAGCTATAAATCATTTTCTAGTCATCATTGCTGATTTGTTCCTTTCTAGTTTCAGTTTATTAGTACCTTTTTACATGTCTGAAATATGAAACCGATTGGTTGAATGGATTGTTAGATAATCCATGTGATTATAGTCTTTACTATCATCTTTCTATCTATTAATCTATCCATTAATTACTATTCGCAGTTCGATTTAAGCTTTCTCTTTTGCCATTTACTAAATTGTTGCCTTTTTTTTTTTTTTTTTTTTTTTTTTTTTTTTTTTTTTTTTTTTTTTTTTTTTTTTTTTTTTTTTTCAGAGAGAAATTCAAATGGAACAAAATGAATCGGTCCTATTTTAGAAACAATTTTGCAATAAGCCTTAACACATATAATTGTATCATTTCTCTACGGGTTTGCTTTAGAGTTTCAAAAATGATTTTTCTTTTTTTTTTTACAGAATCAATTCGAAGATTTGATGGCGAGATTTGTTGAGTTTAAACAGCCAATTGGTTTAGAAGAACGTGCAGAAAGATTATCCCGAGAAATATCGGATATGGAAAATAGTGTTGATGAATTAACGGGTGTACAAGCGGAAAGTTGTAAACAAGCTTTGGATCATACCAATGAAATTGCAAGACGACTTGCTATGGTTTACTTTTTTGTTAAACGAATTTTCACTCGGAACTAGTACTTTAAGGGACAATCTATATTTAGCGACATTAATCTGGTAATTAATAATTACTTCAAACTGTTTAATCATGGATTACTGAAGGATTCATAGTTTAATTACAGACAACTGCAAATTTGTTTAGGATCAAGCGATACCTTATTATCATTCGTAATTATAAGTGTCAAATCAGTCTTAAAAAAGATAACTGTAGTGATCGATCCATTTACCTTGCTTATAGTTATCAAATTTTGTCTATAATTTATGATTTTATAATTCTATTCTTACTCATATAAATTTTCTAAAGACTTTGTATTCAGGCAAGAACACATTTGGAAGAATTAACTGAATCTGGAGAAATGTTTACCAGGGAACAGATTTTGACGCCAACTGCTGCGCAGATTTTAAATAAGAAAGTCAGCAAATTAGATGAAAAGTTGAAGAATTTGAGCGCAAGGGTTTGTTTGTTTGTTTTAAATAGTCTGAAAACGTTTTGTGTCTAGTTAGATAATTAACTGAAATTCTCCCATATCTTGATCTTAAACACTTTCCTGACCATTACTTCTGTTATCTTATAATATCGAACAAACTATTTTAGATGTTTCTTTAAATTTAAATAAATAATTTTCCTAAATTGCACCAAAGTTTACACATTCAATTTTCCTATTTGATTTAAAAGGTTTTTTGAAGAATACCGAAATGGCGGAACGTATGCAAAATTGTGTAATGTCATTGGATGTTCTCAACAACGATATGAAAAAGTTGGATGCCGTATTTGAGAGTGTAGAATCAAGATTAAATGCTTTCGTCCGATCAGAAAATATTGAAACAGTCGATGCGGATCGAACAACCTTGGAAGAATTATTGGATGATCTCAATAAGTATGGATTTTATATAAAAGAATTACAAATGCTTTGTATTGAAATAATTCAATTAATTCCTTGAATTCAGAGGTGCCTTATTGTTATCGAAGGCTGAAAATATCATGCAACGATTGGCAATGGATTCGTTCAAAGTTGATGAAAGCTTAATAGAACAGCGCAAACGTCGAGCTGTACGCTTGCAAGGCGATTTACGTTCATGGATTGATGCTATTAAAGTGAAAATTTCAATCTTTTTACAAATTCGTTCAATTTTTTCCGAGTTTCATCTCATTAATTTGATCTAATTTGGATATCTTTTTGAATCTTCAAAGTTGAATCAAAATAATTTCGAAGGTCGAAAAGTTCCATTTTATCTTATCATTTCAAAGTAAAAATAGCTATAATAAGAATTTTCTTTTTGATTGTTATAAAATTTCGTCTTCTTTATCCTGCCATATTTCAAAGCTTTTATTTTAACTAACTTCTGATGTTCATTACTTCAGATTCATCTAAACGAAGAAAGTAAAAACAGTTGTAATGAAATGATATTCGATTATTATGAAATTCCGCTTCAATCATTTAATTTAAAGTTTTCAATCAATCGTTACATCTTTACCAATTAAAATGGTAGAAGAAATTTCTGAAGTGGTTAGGATAGACACTAATGCTTACTTACTGAAATGTAAACATAAACGATAGACGATAATCTCCAATTTTATGTTAATTTCAGTGTGTCAGTGAGGACAAGTCGGCATTGTTGCAAAAGTTCGAAACTTTACATAGTCAACTGAAAGAATCGTTGACGGAAATGGAACAGATTGAAAATGTCGAAGTTAGAATTTTTAATTTATGCAGCTGATGTTTGTTCATTTTCTACACTTCCGTCAACCAATAGCTCCTTGCATATTAGGGAAAGTTTGCTGAACGAGCGTTTGATAACTAAAGTTACTAGTGTAAATTTTCACTTCACTAATTAATTCTTTTATTTTGTATTTTAACACTGTAAGTTACCAGTCTTCTAGATGTTATTAGCCGCACTAGATAGATATAGATCGGATAAGAATGTTTTGATCGAACGATATCGTCGATTGTTAAGATCAGATCCGGAAGCGGAAACAAAATTCTCAGTGGTTCTTTTGGAAGTTAGTTTTTTCTACAATTTACAACAAAATATCTTTAAAATTGAGAGGAATATCAGATTGACTTGAAGATCTATTTTTTGAAGCCATTTTGCATTCGACCCACAACAGATATCGAAATAATTGGGTATAAATCAAAAACTGAATTAATAATTTGTTTTAGATCGAGAAACGTTGGAATGAGATGGAGAAGAAGTGTCAGAAAGCGCGAAGCAGTTCACCTTCTGGCCCAGCACCCCCTCAACTACGTCATGATACAATCAGAGGAGGTTTCCGTGATCAAATCAGTTTATTACATGATTTGTACAAAATTGCTAATGATTATCTGGATTTTGAACGTTTTCCGGTTTCCTCCGTGAATGAATGGACAAAACGTGTTCAGGTTTGTAAAAGTACTTTTTCAGGAAAGTTACTTTCGCATAATGTTTATAAGAGGACCTGGTTACTGTAACAGCATTTCAGCCAAAGATGAATGTATTGCTTCACTAAAGATGAGATATAAAAGGAAGAGGAATCTGAAGGAATCCGAATTTAAACTATTTAACCGAATTTGTGTTTTCTTCCTTTTTCATATAAATAAACGGTTAATGTATAGTGCAACTGTTACTTTAGGATGTTGACGACTGGCTTGTTGATTACAAGGAGAGGTTGAAAGGAGCGGTCGAGGAGGGCCGACGCTTGGCAAGTAGCGGTCGCATGGAACTTGATGTTCACGATGCCTTGGGTAGTCTGGACGAGGTGATTGATTTAGCAAATCAGGTACTGTTATTGCTCTCATTCTGTTTTTTTCATTCAAAATTTGAATTCGAAATTTTGATTCAAGTGAAAGGTCTCTCTCAAAACTCTTGTTAAAAGCAAATAGATTCTCATTTAAATTAGCGTTAAAAATTTCTTTAAATTCATGCTACAGGTAAAATATGCTATTCTAAATGGTACTTTCAAAATGCTTGAAATTTTTGTAATTTTTGTTTTGTTCAATTTACTGATTAATCGAAATTCAGGTAGAAGGAGCCTTGAAGGAAAATAAAACAAATTTGCTTCCTATAAAAGCTAAAGCGGAATCTCTCGAACATGACATCAGTGCAATGTACGATATATTGGATAAACTTTCATCTCGCGATCTATCAGAATCAACAACTGCCAATGTTAGACAGTAAATTTGTATAAATTTAGTAACAGGCGGTGATACGTTTGTAGCTGAATTTCTAACATTAAATTTTTTAAATTATAACTTTTGGAATTGGAAGTTTTAATCTTCAAAAGATAGTACACATATACATGGAATTTTAATGAAGGAAAAAATTGGGGAAATGCTATAACAGCATCTATTTTGATTTTAGTAGTATTGGGAAATCTTCTTAGTTATCCTCTGAAGCAGCAATGTTAAGTATCGCACCTTATTACACAAACTTGGATTCAGACTTTTATCCTATGAAAATAATTTTCATTCTTAATCAGAATTTTTGATGAAATTTGGGACTTTTGAAGAGATCACCAAAAAGATTTATGTGTTAAATTCTTAAGTCTGAATATTAATGTTATTAATCCATGGGGAGCATCGTATATTTTCATTTGGGGTAGTAACTGTACCGAGAAAATATTATCGTTTGTCCAGATGAAGAAAGATCCTTATCAGTGATAATCTAATCAGTCGGTGCTTTGAGCGGCAGGCATCCTCGAATGTCAGACATATAATCAGGCAATCTTGATACTCAGCTTCTTCTGAAATCACAAACTATTAGAGTCAAAGTTCAAAGGGTTATCAGTCAAATACTTAGATTTTTAAGAAGATCGACATTGTATTCAGTACTCTGTCGCTGGTAACACAAATTTCTTTCTCAAGCTTGAATTTTAAATAATTTTTTGGATTTCCAGGCTACTCAACGTGATTTGCTGGATCGACAGACGCAACTAGATTATTTGCAACGAAGAAGTGATGATCTGCACAGTTGTCTGCCTGGAACATCCATAAATCAACCAAATACAACAATGGATCAAATTCATGATAAAATTCGTGATCTGGAAGAGAAAATAGACGCATCAATTAAGAAAAGTCGGGATGATATAATGGTGCAAACAGATAAGCCAACGGAAGTAATTCATTCGGAGGAACAAAAAGAATCGGATGTGATCTCAACTACAAGTACTGGTGGACAATCACTCACACTTGAAGTACAGGTAATCTTTTACTTTACAGAATCCATATCCGTTCACTTTCTTATCACTTCTATATTACACATCAGTTTTAATGAAAAACATTTAACAATAGATTAATCTTTGCAATGAACTTATGTATTTCAATTGCGACTTTTAATTATCTAAAAAATTTCAAAGGAATTAAATCCTTTCTTTTCAGTCTTTTTCTGGAGAGAAATTTATCACATTTCTGATATGATATCTTCATGCTAATTCATTAGCTAATACTTCAGGAAGACAAATCACGCTCAGAATTAAGGAAGACGGAATCAAACGGTTCTGAACCTTTGGTAATGGCACTGAAAGTTAATACTATTGAATCATCTGAATCGCTTATGTCTTTATTTATTGAAATGGATGAAATTGAGAGGGAATTAAATCGAAGTGATCCATTGCCTTTCAAGGATTTACATCAAAGAAAGCAGAAACTTGAGGTCAGTGACATGAAAAAATATTTTGGCCATTCATTCCCCATACCTTACATTGTACGTGTGACCACAACCATTACAATCGTTTTCCGTTCCCGTTTGAGTCAATGACCACACATGACCTTTGAAGCAGGTCATTAGTATGGTATCTTTGGCTCTTTGCTTTGTGTACGATTTCTTAAAGCTACCGTCCATTTACATATTTTGATTTTATCACAAAAAAAAAATGAAATTCCTTTGCTTCTCTCAATCTTTCTCTG
>JABVXV010000001.1:0-238793 GCA_013365325.1 Dipetalonema caudispina | reverse complement strand
AGTTTTGTTCCAGATTCTATCAGAACAATTACGTCCATTTTGAAAATCTAAACTTCATCGAAAAAGCAAATCAGATTTCTTGTATCATGTTTATTAACAAAAACTGAGTTTAATTTGCTAATAGCAATGCTAGATCTAGTCTGACATTAATAATGATTAAGTCAACCAATAATGGATCTGCCTAGCATGTTACTTCATCAATTCTTGGCTGTCTTTCTAAGAGTATTGTCTTGTATTTTCTTAAACTTGTAGTCATTATATTGAATATACCTGTGATACTGCATTTGACTCACATTACATAATGTGTTCTTTAATTCTGTCTGAAATCAACTGTATCAGGCCATATAACAGTTATGCATTGTAGAACAACGGTCATATGATTAAATGAAGCATTTAATTTAGTTAGTTAATTCTAGTCATACTGCATAAAAAATAGAGCATACAAACGGATAACTTGACCTGATTTGCATAATATCGGGTGATTTATATCATTCAATATGCAGCAAGTCACGTGATGTCATACAATTCAAGTCATGTAATGTAAGTCAGTATCGCAAATTTTGGTCAGACAATGCAAAGCACTTTTTTCGTTAACTCCCTTACTCTCTTGTTTCTCTAAAAAACTTTTAAAACTTGGTTGATAAGGTGAAAGTTAGTACATCTTACTTTGAATCCACGCGTAGTGGTAAATTCATTTTTGCCATCACAATTATTCGACTCCAAACATGATTCGTAGAATTGTGCTTCTTACCATCGTCAGATATCAGCAATAAATCCCGTCACAATTGAAGCCATAGTATCCGGGTTGTTTTCTTCAAACATGCATATCTTTGTCATGACATAATCAGTTGGTTATTATTACTGAAGATCTCGGAGGTCCTGTTTACTTCATCAAAATTCAACTTACTGATAAATAATCCATCGTTTTGACAAGTTTCGAGCATCAATGTAATAACTGGGATAAACCATCCACCCATGAAAGTACAATTACCAAACATTAACCTTATCGTATCGATTTCTCGTGACAGTTGAACACAAAATATTAATCCCAACAGATCTTGTTAATAGGAAAATGGAATTTTCAATTAAATCCATTTAATTTCTTTACAGTGCTGAGGAGAAAATAATCTGAAATTTCAAATAATTTTCAAAATTTTTTGAACCTGATGATTGTTGATTATATGCTTTAATCAGTAAACAAGATACGCATGTAATAAGCGATATCAAATAATTCTTCAATCCAATTCCAAATTTGGCAACAATTGAGAAAGGACGCATCAAAACTTATGATTTCCTCCATTGGGCCAACTGGACTAATATATTTATTGGTGTATCAGAAACATCATGATGATTACTGTACTACTGAAAATAAATATGAATCAATAGACCATATTTAAAAAGAATTTAACAAGGCAGATATGACAGTAGATATTTCAATATTGATTAAGCTTAATCTGAAATCAAGTATCTGGCTGGAAAAAGCAAAATGAGCTCATCTAATTAATTAGATCTATTGTTTGTGATCAAATTTTTTCCATCAATTAAAATTCCAGCTGCTTATTCTCCAACAGTACCTGATCGCGTATCTCTCGTCTGTGAAATCATTCGAACAATGACATTTTGTCAATTCGGATGATTTCAATTGGCGCAATTATTAAATTCGTAAAAATTTAAATTCGAAATTGGCGCCAATTACTTGAAATATTGCGCAGAAGAGTTTGCGCATGTCAAGATGAAGGCTGATGGTTGCTTCCCGCGGTGGACAGGTTTTATGAGCGGTGGAGTATTGAGGAGGAGTGCTTCCCTGTGAACTCTTCTTATATCACAACGGGGAATTCCTTCCATTCGTTCAACTCAGACTATATGGCTATAACGAAATATGCATAAATTTTCTAGAAAGAAAGTGATCATCACTAATTCGATTGATCTTATCCATGATTGATCTTTGATCCTCTCTTATTGGTGGGATCATTATCAGCTAAGTTTAGTTGAAGAAGAAAACAGCGAAGGAGTTGACCGTTGTCTATCGAGATTTCTTTGTTAGTTCGCTTGGGAGATTCGAGATGACAGTGGAGAAATTGCCACCTAATGAATTTATAGTTAAGGTAATTTTTCTGGTCATCAGCTTTTTAGCGTCACTGCTATTTCATTGTGTTAGCTCCGAGTGATAGACAGCTGATCTCGAAATGGCTTGCATAATTTTACTAGTTTCTTTTAATTTTAAGAAAAAGAATTCTTCTTAGAATTTTCTGGTGAATTCCTTAGAACTTAAGAAATATCAGTTTAGAAATATAAAATTTTCTGCTAATTGCTGTGATGGTTTTAGGTACGCAGAGGCCGTATGGATCGGCCAGTTTACATGAAGAGGAGAGCCATTATGATATTCAATCGTGATCAAAAAGACATCACTTTTTCGTATGACAACTGTTGCACCGTATGTTTTTTTATTTACGTTTCTGTGATGAATTCGAAATTTATTTTGTTCTAATTTTAATCTTATCTTAATGTGATATCTTCTTCCTTTCTTTTTCTCTTCTTTGAACTCAGTCCTTCAATCTTTTAGCGACATCACTTTTTGTGATTCTTTTCATCAAAATTTCGTCCAAGGAATTTCGTAACAAATCTTTGTATAAAGGAAACCACACTTAAATTTTTCAGATACTAAAAGCGAAGTTCATATCACAAGTGCCTTGGTCACCACCACGAGGATGCACACTACGATTCATGTCAGATACTCGAAATGAAGAGGAAATGATTTTGGAATTTGAAAATCATGCAAAACTGTTGGAAGCATTCTCAATTTTAAAGAGCAAATATTTAGGTGTTATATCGAACCTTTTATGACCTTCTTTACAAACAAAAATTATTAGTTAGTCGAACTTAGGGGGCTCGATAGAATGCTGCTTACTACAGATCGCCTACACACTTTTATAACCTATTACACGTGTAGTCTATCAATCGATTCCTAACTTTTTATTTTTGCTTCTTTCTGTAAGATGCTCTAAATATTCCTAGACTTGCTGTTTACGAATATGACAAGTCTTTTCAACAGAAAAGTTTGTGTTTGAGAGATTTCGTTTTATGAGGTCCCTCATTGCAGAACGATCGCAATTTGTATTCTCGAGTGAACTGCATAGTGGTCGAGGCTTGCATACTACTGCAGAAAGCAGGGTGGAAAGGCCTGCTGAGTTAGTTATCTTTTCATTGAAAATGTATCAAACTTATGATTTTGCCCTATGCAAAAATCCATACTCATTTCAGTGATGAAACACCTTCAATGATTGTGGAACCTCGACGAAATCGCGTTAAAGACCGTGAGTTTTTTTTATTGCAAAAGTTTCGTCAGTTATTTTAACTTAGTTCATTTACACCAGTTTCATTTCATGAAGTTATCAATAATATCAGTGCCTAATTGGATAACTTAGACCCTGATTGAGAGGTTAAGATTCTGCTCTTAAAGCGTATGGTGAGAAAATATTTATGTATTTAACATGCAGAAATTATGTGTTTGTCTCGTGTAATCAACTGATGTAACTTATTCACCGTGATTTCTATAACCTTATTCACTTTGGTGTTAAATGAATTAGACAACATTTCATCTGTAGCAAGTGAAATTGATGAAAATAAAATTGATTGATTCCAAAGAAAAATGCTCCAAAAGAATATAATGTTTAGTCGTTTCTAAATCAACTCGATTTGCCAGAAAAATCACACATCTATTGGGTCCGTAAAAACAAAGAGAACCCTCGTGAGTAAAGGAATCTAACACTGTCTTTGTTTTTTTATTTCTTGAAATTGAAAATTACCAAATTTTCCATTGTGCTAAATAATGTTGGGATACCACTTTTTAGTTATAGACATGTTCGAGCGTTTGGCATTTTCACCGCCAAGGGAAAAACGATCCAGGCAATCTGAGCTACCGAGTGAGATGACAACAGAAGAACGTATAAAATCGTCGCCGCCGACAGAACATGTAAAATTCTTATCCCCAATAGAACGTCTAAAACCACCGCCGCCAATAGAAGAACGTATAAAGCCGTCATCATTGCAGTAAGTAATTTGAAAAGGAAAAAGGCAAAAGTAAAACACTTGATATTCATTTTTGAGTGCATTTTACAAACTTTTTTTTTTTTTTTTTTCAAACTAATTGTTGCTTTAAAAATGCAGATGTGAAGGATCAGAGAAGATTAAGAAAGATCAGCGTGATCCAATTTTTGTCGAGTACCGCAAGGTAGGCAATCTCTTCTTGTAGCCTTTTACTTTCCACACTTTCACACTGCGACAGGTTTGTGGATATCTATTGCAGAGAGAACATACTCCAGTTCAGTTAACATCAGAAATGCGGAAATTGGATGATTATAAAGTCATTAAACCAACCACCTCGCACGAAAAGATTTCTGGGTAAGTTTTCGAACCAATTTATTTCTACGATAGTTTTCAAAATAGTTCATTGTGCAGCAATACACGACACGATAAGATCTTCAACCTTGTAAACGTAATTGATTGAATTGCTCGATTTTCGTTATTCAACAATTAGAATACGTTGTATTCTGGATGTCTTTTCTTCTCGGATCATATAAAATCTTTTTTTGAGAAGAAATCATAATAATGTAGAAGTTATCCGCAAAACCTACGAAATCTTGTGCACTGTTCTTTTCCATTTTTTGTTTTACGTCAAAAAGTCAAATGCAGTATATGCATCGCTCGTTCTAAAAGATTGATTTTGAAACATCATTTGGGAAATACATATGTTAATGTCTCTGTTTTTAATTTTATTTAAGATTTGCAAATCTCGGCAACACATGTTATATGAATGCGATGCTGCAGGGACTGTTTGCAATGGATATTTTTGCCAGAGATCTTTTCAAGCTTTGTAAGAAAGTCCAGAGCTGTAAAGTGAACTTGGATGAAGTAATGCCAATGAGCTTGTAAGTTTTGTTTTTGCGGGTTAATGGCTTGTGATAGAAAAAATCGTTATTGGGGGTCTACAAGATTTTCCTAAATTGAATGAATGCAAAGACTTAGTGCTTATGACAGAAATGAGAGTTGACTGAGAGACTCCTTTTGGCAATATTCTCATTTAGAACACTTTCGAGCCTTGCAAGCGTTCGGGAGAGGGCCTCATATTATCAAAAGCGAGAACTATTGAAAGCAATAAAAGATGTGTCGCGTTTTAAAGGCACTGCGCAACAAGTTGGTAATTTTGTTACATTCAAATTGCATAATCTATTTTTCGACTTCTTATCTCTAAAGAAGTTTGTATTTCTCAAGAATTTTCCTTACATGAAAATCTCACTCATTTGGAGAATATGAAATGAATTTGGCAAAAAATGCATTAAATGTCTGGCTTTTTTTTTCATATTTTATCTTTATATGGTGTATAAAACACTTTCTGTCCTAGCAGCACGAGTAGAGAACTTAACTATGGAAATACCACTGGCAAGAGTTACCCATATGAGTTAAATGAGTCCAAAATGTATTTAGTTTAGGATGCTAATGAATTCTTGGTCCACGTGCTCAATCAAGTTCACGACGAATGTGACAAGCTATTGCGTGAACAATATGGAATTGTAGATGCCGCTGAAAGACGTATACGGAATCCAGTGATGGCAAACTTTGCTTTCACCATGCAAAGCACTATTATCTGTGATATGTAAGTCCTATATATTCATCCCCATCAGCAGCCCAGCAATAGCTGTAGTGCAACCAAAATCTGAAGAAATTTCGATTGAAGTTTTATCTCTCTAATTTTCGATAAGAACTTTGCAAATGCAGATGTTTCCTGGAGAAATCAAGAATGAAGTACTAAATGATCCTGACGAATGTTGAGTAACAGTGGGAATAAAAAGTTGTCTCACTAATGTATTTAGGTGCCAACATATCTCACAAACTAACGAGGACAGCATCATTTTACCAGTTACTATCAATGTTTTGGATCAAGCAAGTGAACGGTGAGTAAGCAGGTGTGGGTGCCAATAGAGCAAGCGGCTTTGGAGATCTGAAGTTGTTTGACTTTAACTTTATTTATAAAACCCGTGCAGGCCACCTCTTTTTGAAGTATTATAGTAATCGGGAAAAAAGCATTCAGTAACTTAACAAATTATTTGTACTTTTTTTATTATTTTAGGTTTTCGAAAAAATTTTTACGTTTTCCAAGCGTTCAGACGTTGTTGGATGAGTTTTTGAAAACAGAAAATGTAGAGAGAAAATGCGAACTTTGTGAAGGGAAAAGTGGACAAAGAACACAGAAATTCGTTCAACTTCCGCGGTACTAAAAGATAATTCATATTCAGTAGTTGATTTGATTTTACAAACTTTCTTATGTGTCATCTACTCTATCAAAACAGAGGAATACATTAAAAAAGAGTTGGTTGATTGTGTGATAAAGCATGAATTTTTCAAGGATGTTAAGGAAACTGTCATATGAAGAATCAGCCGAACTGCACTAGGCAGCAAAGCCAAGCAGTTCGAGCGAGCTGTAATGTGACGAAAGGGAGGATTATGCGGAAAAGTTTGAAGTAATAAATACTAATTCCTCTTAATTCCAAATATATCTAATTTAGTTTATTGAAGATGTCTCATAATATTCATTAAACGTTATGCTTATGATGCATCGAGAAGCGTGAAACGTGACGATAAGATTGATATTCCGTTATATTTGACTCTAAATGGACATTGCGCTGAATCATCAGCTCCGTTTCTCGCTATACCACCAAGTACAAAGTAAGCTGTCCCAAATATAAAGCTAATCATTTAAGAAGATATTCTATGACTGGAAAGCACCGAGGAAGAAGAGAAAATTCGATATTCAGAATGAGTATTAGATGTGAAGTAATGTTTTCTCACTTCACTAAAATTGTTTAAGTTGCTCTTGTACTCACTGTAAATTCAGATACTCTGTTCTTCCCTGTTCTATGTTTACTCGTTCTGGTTGGCATTTCATGATGGGTGACATACTGTGAAGTCTAGACCTCATTTTCTTGATGGAAAACCACCACAGAGTATAAATTCAATTAATTAAATCACCTTGCTAGTTACTAAACATATTTGCAGTTAGGATTAGATTTGATGATCTTTGCTGATTTTAGAAAGATCGATTTTGCAACTGCGAGTCCAATCAAAACAAAGCTATTAACAAGATCAGCTGATGCACCTTCACCGGCTAGACGACGCCTAGATTTGTCAGATGAGGAAACCAGTTATGATACTCAAAAAGTTAATGTTGTAGAGGAAACGCATCCTGCGATAACAAGTGTTTACCGTCGCCCTATGCATTATGGAACAGGTGATGATAAAAGTACAGTGACAGGAGAAACAGAAAAGGAATTAAGAGCTAGGAGATTCAAAGTAATCAGCTTGGACTTCCATGGGAATCCTTCGAAAAGAAGTTTGGGGTGATGAGTGAGAAGGAAATTTATATTAGAAATAAATGTGGAAGTCAGCCCTAAATATATTGTTCACTAATTAAATGTTGATTTTGTAGAAAGATCTCCGTTTGCAGTGCGGACTAACGCAGTTGCGAATCGCAATAGGGGTTTTGCTGTTCCTGGTATTCGCTCGAACCTCAAGGTTTGTAAGTCAAACAAACATTAGATTTTTTTTTTTCTGAACTTTTTTATTTGAATTGGCCTGTAAAGCACATGATATTTCATTACAGGGCGGAGATCAAGTAACTGAAGATTTTGTTGTACCGTGGAGCTCTTCGGAAGAGTATTTTTCTTTTTTCTTTTTTTTTTTTTTTTTTTCATTTTAACGAAATAATCGAGTTGCATTGGAATGAATTTCTATTACAACTTTCAGAAAAAACCATTAGCAAGAAAACGTGATCTCATCACTAATATTTCTTCCGATTACCCTTTACGTAATAATTATTCTACTCTCCTAAACCGATAATATAGGAATGGTTGCATTGCAGTAATAAAGAACAAAATGAAAGCAGTTTTCATTTTACTCATTGATCTCTGTTTCAGTTTTAAAATACCGAAGTCACCGAGTAGCTTAACATGTGAAGAATTAAGTCGTATGAGCGAAGAAGAACAGCTGCGAGCGGTGAGTATGGGCTTCTAAAGCTTCAAAACTCAAACCGGTTCAAATCTGATATCATTTTTTTTATGACGGGATCTTGTCCATTCTTCCGGTCCCACAAGTAAATCATTGAAATCGCTAGAATTGTAAGTGTGGTACTCGCAATACTGTTGGACTGTTAAAACTGTCGATACGGTTGAGAACCAATTACTTTCCGGAATCTGACTGTCCTAGTCATTTCTGAAAGATAATTACATTATATAGGGAAGGCAGAACAGATGCAGCTTCTGTATAACGATTTCACTGGAGAAATTCAACCCAAAAATATGTGTATTGGAGATTTATTTAGTAGTTTTTAATTGTAGGTTTGCGAGAGAAGCTTAACGCAAACGGAGTTTGTAAATAATCAGAATAAATCAAGTGATTCATCTATATCTCTTGAATTTCCCGAAGTAGAAGCTGAAGAAGAGGTTTGAAACAGATATTTTGAAATACTATACTTTTGTGTAAATGGTTCATTGTGGGCGATGCCATTAGATTCAAGTTTTTGTCTTTTTTATGTTGAACATTAGAGGTCTTTTAGGACGACGAGGCAGAAGTGCCACGTGGACAGGCTGACGATATTTACAGTGCCCGTAAAGAGAAGTCAGAGGAGAAACCAAGTCCAGATATAAGATTATCTGAGGAAATAAGGGATGAGCAAGCGGGAAGAAATAGACAAGGAGTCCAATCTGTTATTCGGCATGAAGAAGGAAGTAGTAATAAGAATCGCACTGAATCTAATAGTGGTGCTGAGCATGGAATTACAGCTGTTACTAGGGAAGTGACCATGAAGGAAGCGGTAGTAATGTTTGATACTGGTGTGGATGCAGAACGAATTAAGCAAGGTGACTGCGAAACAGAACCTGAAATTGTAAGTTTAAAAGTGCATTTGACACGAATAGCCTGCAAATTCAAAATAAAAATAGAGATTCTCGTTCTAGGTTGAAAAGAGCCATATGAGACTTCTCGCGCATTCACCAGTCGCAGGTAAACTGCAAGAGAAACAAGGGCAGGAGGACTATGCTATTAAAGAGATCGTGGCGAAAAACTTTGATGTGCCATGCTTACCACAGAGAAGATTGGAAACTCCTGCATCAGATGTACAAAAAAGTGATGAAAATTATGGATGCATGTTTCGAAATTTACAAAATGGAATTGATTCCAATATAGCAAATATGGAATTTTGCTTTTATTCAACTTTATGATTTGCATATTCTTATGATAAGGTTATCACTTTTAGTCACTGAAGACAAAGGAGGGGCAACTAGGCCGTCCACACCTGTTCCTCCTAACACACCGACCAGTATGACCGAGCAGTATCAAGGAAAGATGTTGCGTGAGAGTCCATACAGTGATGATGGTGTAAGTTTTAGCAATTTGCATGCAGCTGAAGATATGTATGTTACATCATTGTGTGATCCGGAATTGAATTGACGCCTTTTCGATGTGTACTTAAAGCTCGAATTGCCCTTTGTTGTTCAGTATATTTAGTGTATTAGTTAACCATTACGCTGTTGATCGTCTCAATCGTTGATGAGTTTATGTTCTGACCAAATGCAACAAGCCACATATACCTGCAGAACGATCTCTTCTAAACATTAGTAGAGTAATTTGTTGTCGGACCTTATACATTATAAATATTACTATTATTTTTGCATTTGAAAAAATTAGCGAGATGAATCAGTGGTTGTATTTCTTTTTTAAGAGAGAAATTTTGGAGGAATCTGGCGTGCAATTAGTACCGTACAAACCAATGTCTGCTGAAAAACGACGTGCTATTTGTTCTCAGATTGGTTTACTCTTCAATTACGATTGCATGTTAGGTTTTTTTGAAATTCGAATGTAGTTGATATGAACTTTGCTTCGTGCGGGAAAATATATGACTAATCAAAGAGAAATCAGATTTGAAATGAATTTTTTAAATGCTTAGTTATGCAGTCATGTTAGCAGAAGTGAAATTCCAGTGAAAAAACTGCTGTTCGCATAATGAGTCCAAATGATCGTCCATCTCGAGTTGCTGGCATTGTTGGTGACGGCAATTGCCTGTTCCGAGCACTGGCTTTTTACTTTGCTGGCAGTGATATCGAACATGGAAGAGTTCGAGAATGCGTAACATTTTAAACCTTTTATATACCGATTCTAAAGACGTAAGGCAGTCCCCATTTTCGTGAATTTTTTCAAATATAATATTTCGTAAATATAATATACATCTCGCCGTCTACAGCAGTTCAGTTGTATGTTGAGTTGTCGAGTCAGTGACAGCAGCCGAATTTCAGAACGAACTGTTTCTGAAATCCATGGTTTTAGCTGACCAGTTTTCCAAAGCAAGATGATTAGCTTTCACGAGTAGATATGAAAATAACATCCATAAAAACTGAATGTTAATCCCAGTCTACGATGTACCTAATGAAGCTTAAATTAAGTTTCATCAAAATGCATTAGAGTTAAAATCATAGTGAGCTTGAATTTAGTTTAAAATGCATCATAGCTTGAACCAGTTTTTTTCAATGCTGTCGTTGATTCACAGTTTTTAGAAATAGCGGATCTCATTGGATACGAAGCGATTTTATGAGCCGCTAAATTAATACTCTATTTATAGATTGTTGAATTTGAAGCAGAACACTGGAATGAATTTGCTGCTTTGAAAGGCTGGTCGTCAGAGATCTGGAATGATCACATGAATAGCTTGCTGACCGATAACACGTGGGGTACCGAAATTGAACTTTTCGCAGTTGCATCAATGCTAAGTGTTGATGTATGGACATATTATGATCAGCGGTGGATTTGCTACCGGCCAAGATTTAGAGTCCAAAATGGTGATACTATACGTGAGTTTGTTTTATCACTTTTTTACTAGTCTCCTAACACTGATTTAAATTGCAGTTGTGAGAAATTCATCGGTTCTTTTCCTTCATAAAAAGAGGTACGCTTCTCATTTGATGTTGAATTGTTCTAGAAACTTTATACAAGTTAGAAATTTCTTGGGGCGCTTTTTAACTGTAAAACAAGCGGTTGGTTTTAATGAAATTAAGTTCGTCACAGTACTGCAATTTTCGTAAATGTTGTTGAGGTCAAAGGTATTTACCATATTGGAACTGACAAATATGTCTTTATATTATTTCCTACAAGCTATCAAGCTTCACGAAATAATGTTAGGAGTTTTAGGTATATCGGTTGACGACTATCGTATGGGTGATAACGATGGTATATACTTATTGAATGAATTCAACCACTTTACACCGGTGCTTGAACCTTCGGTTAGAACTTATATTTGTTTGTATTATTTCAAATCGACCATTGTTTTGATATTTGAATAGTCTCGTTGCATCAAGTCATTGGTTTCGCTTGAGAACAATGCAAGTTCTATATGATTACTTGATAACTTAGTGGTGATAACTTGATTCAGAATACACTTCTCCTGATAGAAGGTGCTGACGAGCGAATTTGTGATCTAGTTATAAACGCCAATGTAAGTTTCAGGCTACTCGATTATTTTGGGCGGTTAGCATGTTTTAGATAACCTTTGAATGAACATAGTTTTCACATGGTTTTTTTACAATTTTTTTTACTTTTTACTTATTTATTTGTTTTTTTTGTTTGCACTGATCTGTTGTAGCTCCCGACTGAATTTTGAAGTGAGGAGCATCGCAACAGCTTTATTTAGAACTGACATGGATTTCTGTAACGCATATTTTTTCATTAAGGAAGGTTTCATGAAGCCGTCTTATCGGCTTGTATCGGTTATCAGTCATCTCGGTCATACAAGTGAAAGCGGTGAATATTTTGAATTCATTTCAATAACTTCATGGTCAGCTTATTTGACATTTCTTTAAAAAAATTTCGTCAGTAAGTAATTTAAATTCTTGACTTTAAAAAAAAAAACAAGAAAACGGTATTCTTTAGGCCACTACATATGTGATATTTGGTGCAAAAAAAATAAAGGTTGGTTGCTGTGCGATGATGAAACAGTTTCGCCGATTAGTGAAACAAGGATACGGTCCAGAAATAATGTTGGATACATCTATTTTTATCTTAATAGGTGACTTTTTAAAAATTCACATGTCAAGTGCTATGTCAGCGTTATGAACAGAGAAAACCTTCAGTGCCGTGTAAAATTTCCCATATTCTAAATTTTGAGCACAGCACGTAGTCACTTCGTTTTTCATAATTCAGTGGCAATAATCATGCAATTTCACTGTAGTTATCCAAAAACTTTCAAGTAGACAGTGCTGGCGATGTTGGTCTATTCTGTCTTGCTTACGCTCAGTATAATTTTTTTGCTTTTTTTGGCACAATATCATTAGGAAGAGTACGTCACTCTTATATTGTATTCACGTGAATTTCTTTCAGTGAACTGTTCGAGAGTGAGAATGCTTGACCGGTGAAAGTAAGAACCAGTTATTTTATCTATAACTGGTCAGCGATTTGAAGATTTTTAAATTTTTCCTTGTTCGAATTTCCGAGTATTTCGTTTTTCTTTTTTTTTTTTTTGTTACTTCAAAATTTCTAGTTCTTCGCTACTTTACCCTGACTATTTCCGTGCCACTGATTGCGGATGTGATAGTTACTGTCGGCTTGTTTTTCAAAGTTTCTGCTGAGTATTAAGTCATCATGTCAAAATGCTGTTAAAACTTCCGAAATTTTCTAATTCAACAGGGAACAGTAGAGCATTTTTTCCATATCACAGCGAATTTCTATGTGCTGTTTTGTATATTGTTCTCTTTGTTCTCGACTTAATCGTTTCTTAATTAAAACTGAGATAAAAAAGTGATGTTGCGCATTCAATAACCAGTAAAACTTTGTTTGGCATCACTTGGTGATTTAGTTTTTCTAACGCAAATGTGATGCTTGAAATCAGGGTTTCAGAAAATCATGGAAGGTTGGTTACGGTGGAAGGGAGGCGGAAAAAGAAAAAGTAGTGAAGGGATGTTCCTGTTATACAACTAATGTTGCATGTTTGAGCTAGTTGTATGATATGTTATGTTACCTACTTTTTTTTTGGAAGGTCTTAGGGTGGACTGTTGGTAATGAACGATGGTTTCTGTCGTAATGTATGAAATCGGTTTTTTTCACCATACCTTGGTTTTTTTTTTTTTTTTTTTGTTATAACTGATATGGCAATACGTGAGAGCAAGGAAGATTTCCGATATAAAGAGCTGCCAAAATTGAAGTGCTATCTGAATGAAAGCTTTTTGATCAATTTGATTATATCAAGTACCTGCCATGATGACTCATGTGTTATTGCTGTAGCTGCAGTGAGTAATCAAAAATAAAGACCAAACTCCTCCGAAGAAGACGTGTAGGTGTCATTCCACTGAAATTTAACTAGTTTGCAATGTTGAAATGTTAGGCGCTAACAGCCCTCCTATGATATTTGCCTCACTAACCAATCCCGATAATCTAATCTCGATACAGAGCCGAAATAGCTTAATGAAGTATACTATGAAATTGACATCAATTTTCTTTCACTGCCATCAGCACTTCTTTCAGTCCTTACAGTGAAATATTTCATCTATCTGCTTTATATATCATTTCTGTTCCATAGCAGATATATTATACAATGCTAAGGCCTCTTCCCTTAATTATGCTTTCCGTTGTTGACCATTATGGTCAGTCGTAATGGTTAGCTTACAATACTCTTTTATGCTTGTGTTCCATTGTGTAAAAGTTAAACCTGTCGTCTGGTTAAAAGAGAAATTCAGAATTGAAAGAGAAATTCCTATTCCTTCCTGATCATAGCAAAGCAACACGTTGCCCTGTAGCGAAACGATCAGCAGCACTTTGATGTCGTTTGGGATTAAGGAGTGATTGCTTGAGTTGTTGGCTCTTTTCAATTAATATTGATTGTCTTAATAGTTACTGAATCATAGAGCAGAGTTCAGCCTTGGTTCAATCTCTTCGTCTTCTTATCATACAATAATTAATTTCTATTCTAATTTCTCCTGGTAATTTACCTGTATTTTGCCAATACTATAGCGTGGTGTTTTCACTTGCTTCCCAAGAAGGGTATATTGTTCCGTTAAACCAATGGCTTCTGTTCCATTGAAACGTTTGATTGCTATCATTACAGGTACTTGTATTTTAACGTGTTTCATCTGGTTTTTCATATCACTTCTTAGTAAATTTCCTGAAATTTATTAAAAAGTGCTCATATATATTTTATTGTTCAAATTTACATTTTTCACATCTACTGCTTTGAGTACATCTTTGTTGTTTTATTTTGTTTTTGATTGATTTGTTTTTAGTTAGGTATCACGAACTATTTTCCAGCTTTCTTATTTTGCTCTAAAATTTAAAGGTGCAAGTTCTGGAATTGGTAAGACTACGGCAGAATATTTTGCTGAAAAGGGCTACAATTTGTCATTGAACGGTCGAAATGAAAAGGCGCTCGAAGTAACAGTTAACAATTGCATTACGAAAGGCTTAAGCAAAGATTCGGTATTGTTATATGAAGCTCTAAATTCTCATGATAAAGCTGAAAAATGTTATTGCTTTTAGCTCAATAAGATACGAAAATAGTCTGGTTGAGATCTGAAGCTAATATATTCCTTTCTGACAAGGTGTCAGATGTGAAACGATAGTAAAAGAAGAGGAAACAAGGCCACCTTCTTTCTTTTATATGGACGTTAAGGCATGAATCTTAGTATGAATGACAGATGTATACAAGAATACATGTAGTTTCAAGCTGCTATGAAGAACATCTTTCAAATAAGATAAGCCATAACAAAAAACTGAATTGTTTCTCTGGCAGAAATGATTGATAATTAACAGATAAACAGATTGTTGAATGATGTTCAATAATTTGAAACAAAGTTAGAATCCAAAAGTGAGAAAATGAATTATTTTGTGTGTTTTATTCGTACCGTCTTATTTTTTGTTAGCTCACTCTACTCAGCGTAAGATTTTTCTTTTCATGATGTATACTCCTCTGGGCTTCAACACTCTCTAGCCGTTGTCACTTTCACACGTAAGTGGCTATCGGATTTTGTAAAGTTTTGTTGGAAAAAGTTCCAGCTAAATTCTTGTTTATGTTATTTAGATTCTAACTACAGCGGGAGATTTAACGGATGAAAAAATTGCAACCGCTCTGATCGAGCGTACAGTGGAAAAATTTGGACGAACTGACTCGTTAATTAATGCTGCAGGAGTTCTAGTTAACGGTATAATTTTTAGCATAGAAGTAAGATGAAGTAGATTAACGAAGCAATTTAAAAGGTAATATTGTGAGATCTCTGCACAAATGCTCCATTATGTATCATCGGACTAAGTGAACATGCCAGCCTGATGATTTTGACGACATGGAGAAAAATTCTAATGTGCCTATGACATAGGCTTCACGATTTAGGAAAGGTAATGGACTGCTCTATGGAAGATTATGACTATCTGATGGATGTAAATCTTCGAAGTATTGTTCAATTAACGCGGAAAGCCATACCTCATCTTATCAAAACAAAAGGTTCAATCGTGAACGTAAGCAGTATCAATGGTCCATGTTCCGTCAGTTTTCCTATGTTTTTTATTAAGCAACCAAAACATCAATTTATAAAATTATATTCGGGTGACGTCACTGGAACTAGAATTATGTTCAAATGAGGCTACTTAAAATGAAGTTGAATTTGTGTTTGTTCATTTACTTATTGCAATATTCAGTAAAATTTGGACTGCATCCGAAATCAAATTCATTCGTTTTAGATTAAAAGCTGATGCATTAAATGCTCGGCATCCTTTTCATTGCTTATATATGAGTGAATTTAGTTTTAAAGAATTTCTTTCAGTTCAGTGGTGTAACATTCTATTGTATGTCAAAAGCAGGACTGGATCAGTTCACGAAATGTCTAGCTCTTGAGTTGGGCCCTGAAGGAGTCAGGGTCAATTCTGTAAAGTAAATTTTTAACAGATCGCATCTATATTTTCGATTCCGAAATTTTCTAGTTGAATATCTCTTTAGAATTAATACCATAACTTTCAATTTTAGTCCTGGTGTGATCATCACTGATATACACAAAAGATCCGGCATGAGTGATAAGGATTATCATGAGGTAAATTTTTGTGAAACCATACCCAGCTAAATTTAACGGTAATACATGTACAAAAATATGTCAAAACTGAATATATGGGGCTATAAAAAAAATAAATATAGGACAATAACTATATAGAGAATTTTTCAAACGTCAGTGGTTTTTTCTTCATTAGGAAAATATCAGTTTTAATCAGTGACTCTCTATAATTAGTTCTCGTTGAATTTATTTCTGGATTGTTTTGTGAATAACTGTTCCAGTTCCTTGATCGAACAGCAAAATTTGCCGCACTCGGTAAAACTGGAAGAACTGTGGATGTTGCTAAAGCTATTTATTTCCTAGCAAGCGATGAGTCGTCATTTATTACTGGTGATTTGCTTAGAATTGATGGTGGACGAGGTATCATGCATTTAAGATAATCTTTATCATTTCGATTTTTAAATATATTCTGTACTGAGAAGGAAGCGTATTAACCTCTCACATACAAAGAAAAGGAAGCATTATTAACCTCTCACATATAACTTATGCTTTTATCAGGAAAAGATATGGGAAATTTCTTACTCTCTTGTCACTTTGTATAAATTAAGTGACGAACAAAATTGCAATCTGAGATTTATTCATAATATGGTCAACATGGAAAGTGCAAATAGATTATATTTTCGTAGTACAAGTGGTATAATAATTCAGAGATGTCCAAAACACTGAATTCTTGATGCTCTCATTGGCTGGATAATTTTTCGATATAGCTGGCCAGTTTGATGTCTCTTTCCGATAAGCCATTCACATCATGACTGCTTAGGGTCACTTCAATCTGAAACTTACTTATTATTGCTTTCTTTTGACAATTATTCTATATATTTCTGTAATACTTTACGAGGCCATTGGTTTCAAACATCTAACCTTATTATATACATTGAACCATTCCGGATGGTGATTCATTTTTTCCGCATACATTGCTACTTGTGTCATAAAACCAAATGCCTAGAAAAGGTTAAAGAATTTAAATGACAAGTTAAGCTTTCATGGAGATAGAGAGAAGAGGACAGAGATTGAAAATATTTACTTCACTAAAATTTTCGAACTGTAAATTCTTCCGGATGGCATCTCGATCTTCAACCATTCTCCATCCTTTGTCGATTAGTGGTTGCAACAATTGCTTTCTCTGCTGTTCATTCAAGATCTAAATTTGAACATCGCACACGTTAATAATGTTGTCAGTACAATTCCACTGTTGAGTGTATTGTGAATGGGTCAATGGCCACGTTCACGTAGAGAAGTAGATAATTTCAACTGAACTGACTAACTCTCACGCTTATGTCTCTTTAAAATTCTGCATGCTAGTATTAACAGGGCTGTTGACTTTTTGGCCAAGTGCTCAATGATCAGTTGTCATTTAGAATAGTGGATTACAAGGACTCAGTTTCTTTATTTTTAACTCAACATGCTCCATTTATGGTTCAGCAATTTGGCTACAGTATCAGTCGAAGCTGTTGTGAAGCGAATAAGAAATGCAAGAATGCTACTATCGAATTTTGCAAGACCACTTAATGTTAGTTCGCCGTAATGTGTTTGCTGTAGCTGATAAACAAGAGCAAGATTAAATGGTAAAAATCAAACGAATACGAGACGGAAATAAACGGAATCGGACTTCAGAAAGGGTAAAGAAAATATCGATAAAAATGTTTAATAGAACACTCACCATGGCGACTTTTCCCGTATGCAACGCAATGTTGCCAGCAAAACGCCAAGTTACTGGTGTAGCCATAAATTTGAGCTAGTTATTATCTTCCTTTTCAAGGCTGCAATTTAAATCGGTCGGCTTACATGCACTTCATTCTTTCATGTCCCGCTCAAAACTGATCGATTCAGTGTTTGCTTCTTAGCAATTCAGTGACATTTAAATATCGATAAAAATGTTTTTTTTTTTTTTCTTTGTAATTAAGAATTTAGTACTCACAGACATAAAGAAGTATTTTTCTCAAAGTTTCTTGTTCCCCTAAGTTAGTCCTACTTCTGCAAGACCTTTTGCTAACGAGCAAAGGAAATAGAATTTAACCATATTCCTGAAGAAACCCCCTATGGAGAAAGGCGTATAGAACGATAGGCCCCATCAAGTGGTTGATTGAGTGGTCTTGAAGATTTTAATTACATGACAATTATCTACGAATATTCAGTTTTCATGATTTATCCTACCAAAGCAACCTTTGCTTCACCGAATCCTTGAATTTCCAGTTTTTGGGTTTGCCTTACTTTAGAAAGCCTTCACCGCCTACCATTGCGGAGAATATCTCCCAGTACTGCTTCTGGGTTTTCATCATCCTTCTCCCTGTCTACTTCGTGTTAAGGATTAACTAACGTCCAGAAATATTAAAAGTTGTCCAGCTTCCATCGCAACCTGGCACCTCACCATGTAACATCCAAATTTTTTCTGGTTTCACGAATTTGAATATAAAACTGACAGTTACCGAAATTTTATCACCGGAAAGATATACGAATGTATTCACAAAGATAAAGAAATGAACACAACACTCACAAGTGTTAAGTGATCTAAGATCAATAAGTGACTATTTTAATCAAAGTTATTGTAATCGTTGACATGGAAATGATACAACCTTTAATTCATTTTCATGAAAATTCATAAGAACGAAGCACAAAAGATGCAAACACTAAATGATGAAAAGAAATCATCTTTGCAATTTCTTTTGAAGAATATATGTACATTTAAGACTTTAATTCACTTAATAGCTTATCGAGATCTGCATCGCCTAATTCACTCGATGGTTCAGTGGCAGGAGCAGTTGACGAAGGAATTTGTGGTGCTCTTGATAACTAAATAAAATCCATAAAAGTTTCTGCATTTTCGCTTAAATTTTAAGGGAAAGTTTCAGAAAAACAATTTATACGCTTTCTAGCTAATTATGATAACAATCGACGTAATTATAACTCCTACCTGTGCATTCAAATCTATACCAATTTCGTCCAAAACTTGTTTAATAATTATGCCTTGTTTCTCGTCATCATCCGATTCTTCTAGCATCGCATCAAATGCATCGGAAACCATCTAAAATTTTAAAAAAGCTGAGGAAAAAATATTTAATTTGAAAATTAAATTCAGATACGTTCGAACATTTCAATGAGTGAAATAAGTATCACATAGAAAGATGGAAGCACTACTAAGCATTCCAACAAGTTTGATTCACCGGAACCATTAAAGCTGCCAAGTTCTTCGTAAGTTGTTTTCATATTAAGCATAACTCAAGGCAAAAATAGCTACCCTAGATTACCCTGGACTTCTGATTTAAGCCAGTTTTATTCTTCAAGAATTTTTTACTTATACTAGACGCATCATTTTCACACCGCCTTTCTTTTCGAACATGAATCACTAAAGCTCAATATATAGGTAGTTAGTAACAGAGACAATTTCTTTCACTTAGTACTCTCTATTTACTCTCTGTGCCTATTTTTTTGGAAAACTGGGGAAATTAGATATCAACGTAAATGTTTAGTCCGAAAAAAGACCATACGTTATCAGTAATACCAAGTTGTTCTTGGGCTTCAACAAATCCATGCAAATTTCTAGCTAATTTTTCTGCCGGTAGCTGTTTACTTATTATTTTCATCATATTGGTTGTCTTCCCCACAACATTAGCCATTTGTTCTCTGCTGTACATTTCTCTGGAAATCAAAATTATTACGCAGTATTGGAATGTCATAAAAGGGACATTAAAGCATCTTTCAATTATTTAACCACCCCGACTAGATGCATCTTCATTCTGAACATCTGTAAACTATACTGGGATAAAGATAAATAATCAAAGGTAACTTGTTGTGCAGTTCCTCATCTCAGAGCATTCTAACAACTGGGTCGCTAAGAACTTGAATGATAACTAAAATAAAAGTAGTAATGGAAACCTGTTCTTCGCACTGACCGCATTCATACGTGCACTTAAATTCAAGTTTGTAGCTTTCTGCTTTCGTAACTGCAATAGTTCTTTGACGAGAATACTGCAAGCTTCCTTGTGACCTTGCTTTGCGAGTTTTTTGATTTCTAGTTCCTGGAAAAAGAGGAGGATGTGCAACTTCTTGGGTAGTTAAAAGATATAAGCGTTTGATGGGAGCAAAACTAAAAAAAAATTGATCTATTCAAAATATTAAAAATGATACCAACTCTTTCTCTTTCCTTTCTAACGATCTATAATCATTTGCGATTTTCCTATTTGTTTGACGTAAAGCGCCTTCGTTAGACCGCATTCTCTCTGGAAATGCACTAAATTATGATTTATTGGTAACTAATTGTAAAGTAAATTGGCATTCCTAATTCTACAAGATTTGAAAGACGTGGAACTTCTTCGATAGATAAAAGATATAAGCGTTTGATGGGAGCAAAATTGGCCTACCTTCAGGATTTGATTTCTTGAACCAGGACATACCGCCTAACTCTAAATCTGGTAAGATCTGCAAGTAGTGAAATAAAGGATTATAAAAGATTAGAAAGTAGACAATAAAAAGTGAGGAAGACAACGATGAATTCTAGCTATACTGTGTCACAATAATAGAACAAAAAAGTGCAAAGACTCCTCGATTTCTACAACCTAATTAATTGCCACAATGTATGCGGAATGATCGCGCGGAACGGATCATTCCAACATGGACAAAAAACGCTTGCGAATTTAGCGGCCCATCACACACGTCCATTTAATGGCTTTAAGTGGAAGCATTCTTCGAACTGTTGACTATGCATCATTGATCTCAGCCAGTGAGTCATTTACTGTAATTTTTACACAGCTGACAGAAATGCATACATTGAATTATCTTTCGACCTTTAACAACGCTGACCACCGCAACATCACGCAGAACGACAATAACATTACAGGATCATGAATATGTTTTGATGGAGATATGGATGATCGAAATAGAGTTGCAAACGAAAATAAAAAGGGTTGTGAATACGGCGACGAATAACTGACTTAAATCACAGATACTAATAAGATCAAAGAAGATTGTGACAATGTCGCGGATGATTCTAAAGGAAGTTAAGAAGGATCAAGGTAATATCATCATCACCATACCTACTGTTCAACCATAGTATCATAGTTACTCATCTTCTTCGGTAACATCGGTCAATGTCCATCCATTTGTTGATTGGTTTTATTAAATTTTAGCAGTTTGATGAATACACGAAAAAATTTGATTTCAAGGGGAATTTCACTCCACCATACAGAAGGGACAACCAGTGAGGGAGATGAGAGGATATCAAATCATGGTCAGTTATAGGCTATCGAAATACTGAAATCAAATCGATCATTAACGGAGTAAGGAAATGGTTAATTAACGAGTAGAAAAACTAAAGAATATTCTGCTGCAATAGATGAGATATTTTCACAGAACGAAAATGTTCTTAGCGTAGATTAGAAAGAGTGGTGCATGGTTATCCAGTTGTTTCTAGGGGAAGTAGTTGAGGGGGAGGAGAACATCGGGGGAGGTGGTGAGTGATTGAGTTTCCCCCGCATATCGAGGGATGATTCGATCGAGTTTCCTAATAATGCGGTAGCAAATTTAACATGGTTTGCGTGTTATTGATTCAACTTTATCCGCTATGGGGAGTGTTGAGTTACTCTGTCATTGGTCTCTCCCGGAGTTGGGCCAGTAGGAGTGTCAATTTGTCAAGGGTTAATGGGTTACTAGGTCCATTCGGCATTGGTGAGTTAACAGACAAAGGCAACATACAAGTATTAAAGTGTTAGTACTAAAATGTTTACATTTTAGATCTTTTCCGAGTTATCGAAATTTTCTCGAAGATTTTCAGTTTGTTGCTGCAGTAGCAAAATGGCGACGGGGACGCCAGCAGATGAGGGTGATATTCGCATCGAGGAAGATGATATCTTGGATAATGGCAGCGATATGCTCACTTCCACGGATCATATGAGTGAAGATCCCGTAAGTATGAAGTATCGTCGCTTTGTTTTCGATTCTAATCGATTAGCTTCAGTATCCTCTTTTGTTTTGCCGGAGCTGACGTCTTTCTATATCTTAGTTAATAATCAATAATCGAAATATAAGAATAGCTGATTGTAAGCTAAGCCATCTCTTCAAACTGTTGTTCATTGGTTTCTGTTAATGGTAGTGTTGATTATCGAGAAGCTGCCAGAATAAGCTTGTTTTGATAATTTTCTACTGTACCATATCGTAAGCAATTTTTTCGGATTATCTTATGTTGTGTTTAACGCGTGTATTTCAGGATATGGAGGCTTTAACAAATCGCATGAAAGAAATTGAAGAGGAAGCTCAGTTGATACGCCAAATGCAAAGTGATGTTGAGAAACAAATGAATATGAGCACTGGCAGCAATACTTCCCAAAGTGTGGCCTCGATTGAAGATAAAATTGAAGCGGATAGTCGATCTATTTACGTGGGGAATGTATGCGTTTACATTTTCACTTATTAATTTCTTTTTTAGTTTTTAAGTGTTGCTGTATTATTAGATTTCTATAAGAAAACTTGTTTTTGTGTGAGGTTTGACCGTACGTTATCTTTTTTGCAGGTTGATTATTGTTCAACTGCAGAGGAATTGGAAGCTCATTTTCATGGATGCGGTTCCGTTAATAGAGTAACAATCTTGACAGATAAATTCACAGGTCATCCGAAAGGGTATGTGTGCTTCATACCTTATATTAATCAGTCTTGCATTATAGAGGGAGACTAAATTTTTTAGGTATATTCTAAAATGTGGAGTAACATATATAGTTGGTTCCATGCACCTTCACTTGATGGAGTGAAGAAACGATTTTGTGACTAGATTTTTAATCACTTCCAAAATACGTGACTGTTTTAGTTTGTTCACATCCTACTTATAACAGGATATTGATATTTTTTTGATCTGAATATATGAGTAAACAACGAGTAAATCACGTTTTTAGATTCGCTTACATTGAATTTGCTGATAAAGAAGCTGTGCAAACTGCTCTAGCTCTTGATGAATCATTGTTTCGCGGTCGGCAAATAAAAGCTAGTTTTTTTTCTTTTTTTTTACAGAATGTCCATTATGCATAATAAATGGCTTGTTTCCCTTGTTGTTTGGGAATTTAATGTATGAGTAATTTTTAGGTTTGTGCTAAACGAACAAATCGGCCTGGTGTAAGTACCACAAACCGACCACCACGTGTGCGTGGCCGTGGGGGCACGCGTGTAATCGTGAAATATATCTACGCCGGCTATCGTGCTAGGCGACCGCCAAGGTAATATTCAGTGTAACTAAAGCTTTTAAGCGAATTTCGAATTTGCAGATGCAGACTCCATTATCCACCTTTTTCTTTGTGGTTCGGGTATTTATTTTAGATCTCTGTTTGAAATCTGAGTAATTTTTTGGCGAAATTCATTTTGAATTCGATTTTTTGCAACACCAACTTTGGTTTATTACAGGCGTCGTGGAGTTTTCGCTCCATACTGAACCTAGTTTTGAAGCTGTCTGAGTGGACAGAAAAAGCATCGAATCGTACCATTATTTGAATTTGGCGTGTAGGATTTAGTGACGTGTTTTCGTTACAGTCTGTTACCCATATTTTCCCACCTTGTTCGTTTGTTGTATTTTATGGATTAGCAGTTGCTGTTTTCCGGATTTTAATTTTCGAATCATTTTTTCTTCCTTAAAAGATCTGAATGAATTCCGGTACGATTTTAGATTGAAAGTATTTATTTAAGGTGTAGTGAAGAACCACTTCGAAATATTATAATTTACACAAAGTTCGTGTTTTTTGATCTGATCCAGCTGTAGTGAAATGCATAACGGCTGTTCCCAAGGTATTATTTTGGATCCAGAAAACTAAGTTGCCAAATCGATTTAAATCAAGTTAAAAAATTTAGGATATCAATTGTTCTGATGCTTCATAATTTTTTTTTTTCTTTTTGAAAGTTGAGAAGTACAAAACCTTTTCATCTTAATTGTGGTTGTTCTATCTCCTATTTTGCAATAAAGAAAAGAGATCACTTGGTTCCTATATTGTACTACGTAATATCACACCTCATCTCTCTCAACACCCCAATCTACGGTTTCATGTATCGGTCGGTTTTTAATTTAAGCTATTATTGATAATCATGTTGTATTATTGCTGTTTTTATGACTAGAAAAATTTGTTTTCTAATTTAAGAGTTTCAATCTTCTTTGAAATTATCCTTGTTCTTTTCGCAGTTTGATAATTCTTTTACTTTTTAATTGTCATACTGTCATCAGCTCTCATTGTTTAACAGATTGATCGTGGCCATTGTTATTGTTGTATAAGAATATGGATGTTTAAATCAAGTTTGCTTCATCTTACTCAAAAAATATTGTCTATCGAGCGCAAAACATTATATATGTAAGATGTCTTGTTTTCTTTTAAAGGTGGAGAAAAGTTATTTGGTAGTATTTACGGGGAGATTTTTAACGGAACAAATTTTTATAAATTTAAAAGACGAGACTGTCTCTAAATCCCTTCTCTTTTCCCAACCAATATCCTAGTGATCAAGCTGTTTCCCATATCTGCTATGAAACTCAGGTTAGGGGCAGCAATGTTGATAAGTCGTTTTGAAATTGAGTGTCTTTTTTGTGAACCTGGGCTCTTCTTAGCTCTCTAAAAACGATCCAGAATACATGGTAAAAGTTGCAACATGAACATGATACGAACAAGAAAAATTATCTTGAATAGTAAGAGATGACACTGGTAGTTTTCGAGAAAAAGCCGAGAAATGCTACTGAATTGTGTGCCAATTATTTTACTGCATGCAATAGTTTCATATTTTAATTGGTTTTTATCAATTATGCATCATTATTCATTTGCAGGGAAGGCGATGCATGACGACTATTCTTGACGTTAGATGGTGAAGGACTTGGTGGCGGTAATTTTCCCTAAACTTTTATTGGATTAAGATTTTTTAGTTTTTGAAGTTCGTACAGCTCAAATTAGTGACTAAGTTGTATAATCACGGATTCCACTATTTCAGTAGTAGGAGTTGTTCTGTTACATATTTTATTCATCTTTGTGAATAGATATAAACCGGTACGATTTTAGATTGAAAGTATTTATTTAAGGTGTAGTGAAAAACCATTTCGAATTATTATAATTAACACAAAGCTCGTGTTTTTTGATCTGATCCAACTATAGTGAAATACATAACGGCTAAAAAAACTGTTAACAGTAAAGGAAGATAAAAATTTCCTTAACTATTAGCATCCGGTAACACTAAAATTCAACGTATACTGTAACAGTCTAAGCCAAATTAGTTTCCTTCAGAGCAGTCACGTAAAAAGAGGTGAATTTAAAAAGTTTGCGAATAGTGTAATTTCTAGGCAATCTGCATACTAAATTGTAAATTTTTTAATATTATGGAACGCTTCCCAACATTTAAAAAAATTTGATGTGAAGTGAAAAAATCATCCCCTATTGAACTTTCCTTAGAAGACTTCGATTTGAAATGTGCTGCAAGACAGGTGAAAAATGTTGCATTAAGGATTATAGAATTTATAATCTTTTGATTTTCAAGGAACCTTTTGGTAACTAATCAAATCTCATGACTATGATAACCAGTATGGTACATTTGAGCAGAAGCGGAGATGAACCGTATTCTTTTTCTGAAAAAGTTTCTTCAATCAAATTGACGATACTAAATAATTCAAAGAATATTTGATTATGTAGCATAATATAAAATTGTAAAAACTCGATATATTCAGAACACAGAACTTTCTTTACTTGTATCTATAATCACAGCAATGATTACTTGATGATATGCTTTCTGATTTTGTTTGCTACTTTGAAAGTCTGTTAAAACCACGAAAATTGTCAAGTTGACTATGAAATTCAAATATTAGTACTAGAAAACATTAGGGAACCCTGAAAAAAAAAAAAAAAAATCACACGTTAAACAATCGTAATGCTGTTCGTGCCATTCTGGAAATGTTAGTTGACTAGATTTTAATTCGTTTATAGTGAAATGAATTTTTCGACAGAACTTAATAAAAATTTCAAGTTACTGGCTCTCCGCAAATTGCTTTTACTCAACTCACTGACGAAACAGTGTTCAGAAAATCGATCTCTGCTATGAATAAGATCTCGAATTAACCAAGTATTCAATAGAAATAATCTCGATAATATGAAATTTTCATTGTTGACAACAACTTGAAGTATAGTTATCGGGATATTCCTGCGTCATTTCTACTGCTTTTTGAATTTTTACAATTCAGCTTTTGAACATATGCCCATCAGATTTCTACACTTATCAGGCATAGTAAAAAAATTCGTAGAAGAACCAATTAATTGAAATAAAGTTTGAAGAAGTTTTTCAGCCTATTTAGAACTTCTGAAGATATCTGTGGCATCTTTCTTCCATGATTCTTAATGTTTGAACACAGTACAATAATGAGATATTCCAATTTAATCGACAGAAAAATGTGGAAAGAGTAAAAAACTGAAAAAATACATCTTATTTTTTATATCTATTTAA
The DNA here is from genome assembly GCA_013365325.1 of Dipetalonema caudispina. Classification (NCBI taxonomy): domain Eukaryota; kingdom Metazoa; phylum Nematoda; class Chromadorea; order Rhabditida; family Onchocercidae; genus Dipetalonema; species Dipetalonema caudispina. The sequence continues at coordinate 212,235 of JABVXV010000001.1, read as the reverse complement.
ATTCTAGACTTATTCTTAATTATTTTTAAACTAATTAAAAGAATTCCGGGATTAAACAAATTTACTCGGCTTGGCAGCACAATTGTGGATGGTTTAAATGTAGATGAAATTGATAATACAATTTGTGACGATGACGAAATTTCATCTGTATCATTCACTACTTACATCAAAAAACATTTAGTATTGTAAGCATTTCGATCATCCACAAATATTACTGATGGATTTGAAATATAACCTTAAATCTAATTATCTAAATTATAAAGAATTTGTTCTTCATGAAACATCGCACTCTATATGAACCTATTGAATAAGCATGATTTTCAGTGATATCAATGTTCCTGCATGCATTCCGCTGTCAAAGTTGTCTACAATTATCTAACTGCAAGCATTGGTTCAATTTTTACTGTTAGGTTTCTAATCGATCGAAATCTCAGTTCTGCAGTTCTGGATAAATCCTTACTTTTAGATTTGTTGTGAGTAAAGCGTAAATGTTTTTATAAGCAACAACAGCAGAATTTAGCTCCCAGATCATATATCACTTAAAATTCCAATTTGAGAAAATCTGTTCGTAGAGATTTTTGTTTCAGATTTACGGCTACTTAAGTGAATCCCTTCAAGCATTCCATTATATGAAATCAACTTGATTATGAAGTACTAATTTTGGGCTAGCTAAAAGTTCCAATTTAGGGCCTGCCGGCAAAGTTTTATTTTTGCTGATTATTGAGGGTCTTTGTCAGATACATATCCGTTTTTAAATATGTTATCGATTAAAGCTTCAATTTTAATTTTATGAACATGAGTTTCAGATCCAATTCTCTTCGAATTTTTTGCTTCAGATGTTGTACTGATCGAAATTTCGGTTGAATATAGTGATTTAGGAAAACTGACAACTGTAAGTTCGTTCTTCAAATTACCGCTAGTTAAAATCATCTTTCCTGTTAAATTATTGATTAAAGGTTCAATTCCGGACCTATTAATTGTAAACTTAGTTTTAGATAAACTGCCAGTTGAAGATACAGTTGTAGTATCATTATTAGAAACTCTAATTTCAGACATAGTAGCAATAACTACTGCAGTCACAAACTCAGTAGTTGAAGCTATATCTGCTCAAATTTAATAATCAAAATTTTGATTTCATATTTTTTGATGATAGAAGGTTCAATTTCAGGTATATTGGCTACCGAGGTTTTATTTCCAAACTTTTCGTTAAGTAAAGTCAAAACCGTCAGTACAGTGTCAATAGAGATTTTTACTTCAGACACTCCACTCAACATTGCTTTAATCTTAAATCCACTATTTCCAGGTTTATTGCTGACTGAGTCTTCAATTCTTCACGAGTCTGACAATCTAATTTTAGGCTTTCACAGCCGCATAATCCAAATCCTCTGAGCCATCTGGTTGAATAAGCATCGGATAATTTTTGATCAAATATTTGGTGTTAGATTTATTATGAGCTGAAGTGTCGTCTTCATAAAACCATTATCAAACTTTGCAAACCTTCTTCATCATTAATCGAAGCTCTAATTGTTTTACGGACAGAAAGAACATTGCTTTCAGATTTAGCACTGGTTTGAACTTCGCTTTCATTTTTTAATTTCCGGTGAACTAAGCTTGATTTTATCAGCTCTCAAACTATCGATTTCAATCATTTTTTTTCTTTCCTTTTATTATTACCACTACTCTCTTCTTCACACTGTGCTTATTTATTTATCTTTTCCAACTTCCTTAATACCATTTTTAATTTCTTTTTTATTATCATTCGTTTTGATAATATTATGGTTAGCATTTCTTGCAAAATCCTTACAAAAAACGATAGGGAATGATGTAGCAAAGCTTGGTAAATAAAGCAATTAAGCGGATTCAGCAAAATGAAATTGCATAAGTCTCACTTTATTGCAATTAGCGCTCCTATGCTAAATGCTCTAATCAACTGTCAAAAATCATTTTCCATTGCTTAGGAATGAATTTAGAAGTAAAAATAAGATTCATTCTTAATCATAAATTTCAATCAATGACTGTCGGGAAAGCCGAAAAGAATAAATCCAAAAATTATGGAACTGCAAAGCTATGACAAATAACTGACTAATGGCTTAATTTTGAGCGGCCGAATTATCGCTGGACTGTTAAATAGACAATTGGCTTTACATTTTTGGCTTAAAACAGTGGAATGTTACAAGATTTTGCAGCAAAGATGGAGTTTCACGAATTAATCCGTACGGATAATCGTCGAACAGTAAATTTTTGAGTCTGTTGTTAGTTTTTTTTTTTTTTTTTGCTCTTTCCACTTGAGAAAAATAGCAGAAACACAGTTAGTATAAAATGACTGAACATCATCCACTTCCCAGAGATATCACCAAGATCAGCAGATTCTTTTTGTGCAAGATTTCCGGATACAAAATTACACAGATGACGAGAAGAATTCTAGTCCCTGAATCCCACATCGAGCATTCTTTCTCTTGCATAGAGCGTGAGGACGTGATTCTGAATCCTATTGCGTAAAATAGGTGCATTTCTAGCAATTAAGGTTGTTTTTCAATCATCGTTAAGTTTTTCAAATTGTTTAAATCATTATAAGATTTAAACCGAATGCCGTAATAATTCATCCCAAAATAACTGCCATGTTTTATGCTTGGCCAGTAATGCTATTTGTGAGCAAAGCAAAATCTTGGACTGATGCGACTGCTTTGAGTTACATTTCTCTTTACATTCTGTAGTTCAAGTAAAGGAGAAAGTAACTAAGGTATCATATTTAGGGAGTATTTCAAGTGACCGACTTTTGTTGGCCAAGTTTTTCTAATGTCAAACATTCGTTCATCCAATATTTCAATACATCACACTTCAAAGCCATAAAAAACATCGTTAGAAAAACGTTGTACATATACTGCCAATGCTTTTCAAAATATCATCCATTTAACAAATGTTTGTGCCCTGTAATATTTACTTTCCTTTATCTGGAAGTGATACATTCCATTTCAAAAGAAATTAAACGCTTTTTGATAAGATTTCAGTGGAAGAACAGATCAATTAAATGTGTGGAGGTGCTTGATCTTTTCAAAGTTCGCTTTCGAAGAAATATAATTTCCCCGAATTAAAAGAGCTTTGAAAATCAATGATCTATTCTGCATCTAAGTTGATTCTTTTTAATCTTTTGGCTTCAATTTTGCTTTTCTTTCTATTAACTTCTATAGCTAATTTGTTGTCCATTTCATCTTTTTTCTCATTCACCTCAACAATTTTCTAATTTTGATTAATTGTATTATTTATTTGGCTTTGTTCTTTAATTTTTTAATGACAATGAATTAAGTGAGTTGATGTCCGACAACTGTCAACTTAGTTTATTTTAAAAGTTGATTTGCTTATTGGTTTTTTCTTATATACATATATTTTTTTCGGCTCTAAAAAATACCAATGGAACATTTAGAAGTATTAAAATTACTAAACAGGCTGAGTTTCTCTTCTTGGCTTTCAATTTTAAAAAAGTTTCAAAATCTTCTCTTAATAATCAAGAACCCCCAAAGATCAAAGTCGATGTTATCGGACTGTGATTATGTCTCGAGCGAAATCTATAGATTTTGAAGTCCTTGGAGCTTATAAAGTATTGATCAAGCAAGCAATAACTTTTTATTTTTGAATTTGGTAGGACAATTTTTCTTGGAATAATCCCTCGCAAGCTCTTCGAAACTTCCAAAACGAACATAGAATCGATAGAAAATATTCTAGAAAAGTTTGTCCTAAATAAACTTTCTGTCAGGACAGAGAGGTTTCATATTTTGATGCTTATTAGATTTCAGCAACTAATCATCACAATGTTTTGAAAACAATTGAATTGCAGAAGTAATCTGGTCTCTGTATTCCTTTGGAGCCAAAAGAACTAACCACTGTCCAGGATCAAGCGTTACATGCAATCCCCTTGATCTGTAGTACTGTCGACTGTAAGCATGTAACCTGCAATATATTTTGCAATCGTTAATAGCTAAAATTAAATCTGCATCATAAACTTACAAATTAGACAGCAAGATATCAACTTGTGTGCTGAATTTAGACTGTAAATTGTTCAATCAACTAGCGTTTTGTCTCTCAGTGTTGTATTTTATTCTCAAGGTTTGTCAATGCAAAAAGTGAATGAATAATATTGACGTAATTAAAGATCAAATATAGCAAGAAGCGTTTCAGTATGAGTTGATCAACTTTATCTTCTAGGCTCAAGAGTATACGCTGATCCCAGGATAGCTTGATATCCTTCTGCTTTTAAACGTGAATGTAAAGATCGCAGTAAAAGAGATCGATCATTACTTACTTCCCCAACTGAATGAGACTACAAAATTGTTACAATACAAATTTTGATCTTTCCAGATGTATGATCAGAATAGAGCATTGAAACTTCTCCTCTCTTTCTCATCATCAAAACATTCACCAAATCATTTTGCTATTATCCGTCATTTTCTTCACTTCTTCTATCTCCTCTATCCTTCCAAGATCTTTCGTTATATACTTGTTAAGCTTTTATGATCTGATCATCTAGAATACATGCAATAATGAATGAAATAGTAATTATTTAAAGAAGACAGATAGATATGACGAATAAATAAGTAATTTGTTAACAACAACAATAATAAATCTAAAAGTTGATAATTAAAATGGATGGGTTCAAATCACAGATGAATTAGAAATGATAACAGCAACAGATTTAGCAAGCATTTCTATCTAACATTTTATTTACTAAATTTGTATGAGAAATTTATGCGACATCGGTCTCCGAATTTAATGTTTATAGTTTTATACTTTTTAAACATTATTACAAGTGGTCTTGGCAAAGTTTGATTCAACCTGAAATAAACTTTACCTATTCGAAAAAGCAAATTAATATTTGGGCCCATTAAAAGTTTTGATAGCCATGGAGAGAAAACTGAATAATGGAAAATTATGAAAGTGTCCGAAATAAATCAAAATGAATCAGCACTTCCAGTCATGTACTTCAATTTTTATTTTTTTAAATAGTTTACATTTCGACAGATGCAAGATTACTTTACAAACTGTTGTGAAGTGATTTATTAGCAACCGGGAAGAAAGATAAGCTATCCCGTGGATAAGCATTAAGATGACTCATCAAAGGTCTTGTTGTTTTTGAAGTGCTTTCGAAAACAACCAACATAAGATTGTTTCTTCTGGCGTGTCCCGTCTACATCTGGTTTATGAGAAGGAAATAAGATAATCCATCGAAGTAGGAATAGATATTTAGTGAAATACAAAAATAAATATGGGAGATGAGTAATGGAACTCTCTCCAAATGAGTTAGTTTCGGTAAATCGATTATTTATAAAGCAACACTATTCTCAGGTTTAAAATCCCGCCCTGTCTCTGACATTGATCCTATGAAGAATATAGTAGTGCAAGTCTTAGACAAGCGGATGATTCCCGGGTTATTGCGGTGTTGTAGACGGTCGTCGGGGGATGAGTGTGCGGATGTTGCATGGTTTTTCTTGTTTTGCGTAGTGTTAAAGTTAGCAGATCACTCAATTAGCGTCTGCAGCAAATATTAATTTTTCAGATCATACTTCATTGTTGCCAGATTAGGTGTGTTCAGGGTCTATGGCTTACATTAACTAGTATAGGATGGAATTACAGTTGTATTGTCATAAACAGATAATTTTAGCATTGAGCATTCAGCTATTTGAGCTAGATAATCAAATGATCTGAGGATACAAAGGACAACTTCGGATTGTTATGATTTCGAGTAGTTTTTGAAATTTGTTTAGTGTTGACGATTTTAGAGAGTGCGGAAAATGTATTGCTTACAATGGCTTATTCCCGTGCTTCTCATACCCAAGCATTGGCTCCATCCAACGTTCATTATTGACCAAGCTCTCTTCATGTGGTTTTATGTTGTTGGGTTTTTTATGGAAAGAAGGTTTGCTTTTCATCATTTTATCATTCTGAATCATAAAACGTAAGAAAAATTAGGGAAGGCGCATTACAAATCACAAGTTTCATAATTCGTATTATATAAAAAATTTTTCCTATATTTACTGTTCTCATGCTATGCAGATTAATTACTCTTATTATATAACGATGGCATGTTTAAGATGATGATGGGTGAATATATAAATATATACCATAAATTTTAAATTATTATAACTAACATCTTTATTAATCAAAATAGGAATCATGGTAATTAACACGCTTTTGTTAACAAGCAATAATTTTGTTTATTCTTGCATACTCATTTGCATTTTTCAAAAATGCATCGGGATTTTCGACAACAATGTTTAATGAAAAAAGCATTTCTGAATTGAAAACTCTTGGAAACATTTCTTTTGCAAAACATGGTCTGAATGAAGTAGTAGCCTGTTGATGAAAGGTCAGATAAATAGATAAGGCAAAACTTGACAATCCGATTTATCCAAATTTTTAAAGCGTCGTTAAGTGTTATCATAGAGAAGAATTGGGCTCTTTCTGCAGACCATTGTACGGCAGAAGTGTTGCAGATTTTGAGGTATTTCATCAGTTTGCTGAGCACACTTCTGAAGTATTAATGGTTTCATCGGGATTTAAATGGTAATGGTGGACCATCTAGCATTGCCTATAACCTTTTATGACTATACGATATATTAACGAGCGGTTCCTGGGCCAAAGGCACTGCGAATTGCCTCAACAGTTTGATCCTCTTTAAACTAATTTAAGAAATCACTCAAATTTAGTTTTTGCTTGAGACAATTTCTTTAGTTTGAAATGAATACGAAATAAAAATTAGATGATTAGTCATAAAAAAAAGATAAAGTAGGAAACGCGCTTTAAAATGACATATAATGTAGCGACTTATAAATTCATTTGAATACGAAGCGAAAAAGTTGTTTCACATAAACCTTATATAGATAGCTGTTCCTTAATACCTTAATGTCTCTTTTTTGCTTTCTCACAGAAAGTTTTTCTGTTGTCTCTGTTAATCCTACTCCAGTGATTATACATTAGAGACGGAAGCTCATTTTTCTATTTAGAAATATTTCATCGAAATCCATATCAGCTACCAAAAAAGTGCTGATGACAAATCCTGCTATCTTCACTTTACTGTTCAAACTTGTTCGTGAATCGCCCTCAATAATTATTCCAATTTTGAACAGTACTAATTCGAAATGTCATAATTTACTCGATGTGGAATGGAAAACATTTCGATGAACATTATTTATTTCTTATTTCAGGCCATGCTATATATGTTCCATAATATTCTTCACGGCCGTTGGACTATTGTGTTGGAGTGATAGCGATTCTTGCATATTTTGGCCCTCCTGTGATACTGTTTTCAATGGAGAAATGTGTGCATATGTCCGCGAAAAAAGGCAATGGCTTTCGTGAAGTAAAAAAAATCGAAAAAAAGAGTCATTTCTTTGTCTTGTTCTTTATTTCCGTGACGGGTACTTTTGCTGCCGATTGAAGAAGCGCTTGAATGTTTTGTTTCATGCATTGCAAAATTACGAAACTAAACACAATTTTAACCATATCTGCCCATCAAATGAAATTCAAATACTTTAAAAAATTGGGTTCGACACACGTACATTACTCTCTGGATATTAAGTATACAAGGCAACAAATGATAGCTTTATTATTTGTTGAGCTGTTGAATTTTTAGACCGGTACTATTACCTACGATTTCAGGACTTTCTGCCTGCTTTGCCGGTCAGATGAGTTCCTGAATGAGAACCGCGACTTCGGTTATAAATTTAAGAAATCTAAATTTTCCATCGGCAGTAGTCCAGAACCCAGAAATATTTTGCTTTGTACTTATTACTTCTCTTATCAGGCTTTTGTTTTGCTTGTGCTTTACGTTGTACATTTCCCCAGTCCCTGTATATGATTTTGTTCACATAGAATTCTCAGTTGTAGAGAAAGAGAACAGCAATTCCTTTTCTGTATGAGCTTCAAACTTCTTTTAATTTTCATCTTTTTACTTGATAATCTCAATATTTTAACTTAGACATAAGAATTAAAACTATTTTTAAATCATTCCAAGAACCGTATTATGAACCAAGATTCATCATCTCTATCATTATCCATCTGATTTGTCGCTGGTTGCCAGCAGCACAGTCTGCATAGGGATATTTTGCATATTCTTGCTATAATTTTTATATACATGAAGTCCCGATTATGATACCAAATTTCTCTGTTAATTTCTTCAGCTTGTATAACTCTGCTGAAGATCGCTCCTTTTGAATTTCTGTACTAAAGATATTGAATAAACTGATACATCATATTATAGTTTGTTTGACATTAGATACCCTACGTTAAAGCAAAGTATTAAACAACCAAATCGTACGTTCGCTATAACGATACATACTACTATCATCTATCTGCGGAAATAACAAAGTCCTTTTACCAAAAATTTCTTATTTCTTAATTCGAAATGACAATTTGGTGCTTGAACACTAATGACAAAGAAGGAAAAAAATAGATGAGCAATGAAATGGAGACAGAGAACTTGGGATTTCTCAACAGCAGCTCATAGAAGCCAAAAACTTAATAAAAAGTATTTTTAAAACTTCAAGTACACAAGGAGCTGCAAACACACTTTGCAGAATTAATCAAAACGAACAAATCATATACATGAACAGATGACAATTACTGATATATTGAAATTCCAGAAAAAGCTGAACTCTAAAGAACCACATTACGTCATCTTTAGTCTTACTATTCTGCACAAGATTTCCTGACGAGGGCGACACATCAATCGACACTTGTAGTTTGTCATGATGAGTGTGTCCAATAATTAATTTCAAAGTGCTTCTAATATAACTTTCTATGTGGCATCTTTGAAACGATTTTTTCGCGAGCAACTTTACAGTTCCTTCATTTTCACGTCCACTGGCAAAAGATGCAGCAAAATTCCAACATTTGATACAAGGTAAAATATTGCTCCTCATATCATACAAAGCGACAAAAGGTAATACATTTGAAACTTTTCGAATTATTCCTGTTTCTTGCTACAGAATCCTAAAATATTTACCTTAAAATAATGGAACGTAAGATGAAAGAAGTTGAAGATATGTATGAAGCCGAAACCTATTAAAAGCAAAATATAAAGCGAATGGACAGGTTACACGTGTAGTAAAATATTACCATTTGATTCTGATAAGGTAATAGAAATGCAAAGACTGCCGAGTAACGAAAAGAGAAAAGGAAAAGCAATCAAGGGAGCAGGAAGCAGGAGAAAAAAGGTCACTTCACTTAAAAATCCGTAAAATACAGAACACTGTTGAGAATACGGTGCTCACAGCTTTATGGCTATAAATGATGATACATATTATTATGACCATGATACATATTATCATGAACATTGATGTAATTATTTCTGCAATATGGTATCCTCGGCTCCATCATATAGCAACAGCAAAAACGTTAACAATTGTCACAACTGCTTTGTTTTCCCATCGAACTGTAAATGACACTGAAAATAAAGTGTAAAATACTTTAAGCAACATAAAGTGAAGGAAGCAATCATAATGATAAGGTGAAAATTGCAAAAAGAAAAACACGGATATGAAAATTCCATATTTCACCGTGAATACAATTCTTGAGTAACAGAAAATTGATTAGAGATGACAGTTTCCTTTATAAATAAAAAAAAAATAATGGAGAAGAATTCAGAAATTACTTACGGTCGGTTGCCTTATCCCAGTAGCAAGTGCTCGATACGCTGAGACCTGCACCAGTATTTGTCTGCATGATCACACAGGTTACTGAAAAAAAATTTTAAAGAACAAGCAAAATCATGTGGTAAGTGCAGAATTTAATGGTGAAATATCAAAAACCTTCTTTTCTTCCAAATCTGCATTATGGCATTTTATAGCAACAAGTAAGCCGTGGATTAACAACGATGAACAAAAATATATAAATAAGAAACATAATTAAAAATTTCCCAAAGATCTGATCATGCTAAAAGTCGAGTGGTTAAAAGGCTAGTGGAGGAAATATGAAGGGAGGAGTTGGAAGCGGTTAAACGGTAGAAGTACTCACCAATGTATTTGTAGGGTTTGTTGAGCTTCACCAGATTAGTCGTAATTGTTTCTACAGCCTGCTGGCTCCACTGATTTGTTGTAACATGCCAGTATGGGCTGTTACCAATTATATTATCCAAAGCCTGAAAAATATTTTTGCGCTTCATTTGCCATTATTAAATGTTAAAATGGATTTAATCCCGCTCTGATAATTTCTGATCAGCTCTTTAGATTTAAAATTTTAAAACGAAGGCCAAAAGAAAGGTGATAGAAGAATGAATCAAATTATTACCAGTGGTACATTACGCATTTAGTTGTAATCCATTTTACGGTTGAAATTCTATTTTTTCTAAAAGGTGGAAAAAATTTCCAATAAATTTTCACAAAATTTTGCAAGTAAAAACTAAATAACAGAGGACTAGCAACAACAAGCAAAAAAATTATTGAACAGACCAACCTCTTTGCTAATAGTTTGAACTTCCTGACTGAGGGGTACTAAGTGAGAATTCTGAAATTCATAATGGATTTTTTTCATCAAACGAAGATAGAAAATAGCTCAGCATTCTGCTCCAAGAATTGAAACTTCAGCATCAATGTAAGACTCATTTTCAGAAAATAAAATCAAAGATATCTTGGTGCTTAAGGAAAACAAATACAACGAACCTCAATAGGATGAGTGTCGCCCATCATTATCCAGCAATTTATCTTACAAAATACCGAAAATGACGAAACACGTTTAGATTGTTTCCCCTAAACAGCACTTTCATCCTGCATACATACAATAACCCTTCTAAAAACTAACGCCACCCTTATAAAAACGCATAGCGCCCTTCACACTTTCTTTGCCTTTCATGTATCGTCGAAAACATAATCCATGAAAATGTTTGAAAACTTTTCTTTCCTCTTTAAACGTTTCAGGGGAAGAAGTAAAAATGGTGACAAAACCAAAAAGAAAATCTAAGGGGTAATTACACTATTTACTACTTTATTTCATGGATTAACATAATTGCGACTATACCATGACACTTTTGAGCCTGAACATGAACATACTACAGCAAAATCTTTCTAGCTATAGTTTCTAACCGATCCTTTCTCATGAACGTTGAATGATTGCAAATATCTGTCAGTGACAAATCATTTATAAATTAGCTTATCTGCAGTGATAATGAACTTAAATTTAACCAATTCGCAAGAACGAAGAAAGGTTTCGAACAGACAGTGCAAAATGAAATAAAAATGGGAAGACAGCTCTACCGACTCTGAAAAGGAAAAAAAAAAAACAAAACATTTGCTGAATAAATGTTTCTCTAACATAATATTAAGAGGAAGAAGATTCCATTGGACTGGGAAACAACAATTAATAGAAACGAAATGATAGCAAATGGAGTAAATTCCTAATCCTAATTTATGAGGAACACGAAAATAAAAATCAAATTCTAGCGTTAATAATAACAAAAAAGAGATGATAGGGTTATGGATTTATCCTTCTTTCTCGTACTCAACATGACTGAGAGTTGATTCTATTGCCTTAGCCAGCTCAGGAGTTGAGGTGCAGAGAATTCGACGGCTCATGATGTCAAATTCGGCTCCTGCAATGTCTAACTGCTTAAACTATTTACCAAACAAATTACATAGAAATCAAATCAAATCAATAGTTTTTCATAAAGTGATTGTCCAGTGGAGAAGTTAAAAAAGATATCACATTTCGCAAAATCTCAGAAACGATAGTCCTTTAAAATTTTTTAGAAAAATAGATCAATTTCTATTTTCCAAATCTTACGGAGCGTTCGGAAAAAACGAGCGAGTATCTAGAAAATGATCAAGTTATCTCGAAGTTAAACAGCATCACAAGCAAACTAAACTCTGCGAAAATAGATATCTGAAAAAACAAATACAAACATTTTTTCTGAACCTAGCTTACCTGTTGGATCTAGTAATACACCACCGGCTTCTTTAACAATGATTCCTGCAGCAGCAACGTCCCACGCGTGGATACCATACTCAACATATGCATCCAGTCCACCTTGAGCCACAAAGACCATATTCATAGCTGCGGAACCGAACGAACGATGTCTAAATCAAGAGAACACTGCAAAAAGCAATAAATTATATTATTTTTAAATTCTATATTGAGACCAGAACAGCGACCACAGATGCCGAAATTACCATTCAGCTATTCTATCTGCATGAAGATTAGGCTCTATGACTTTCACAAAATGAACAAATATGTTGGTCTAAAGCAAAATGATACAGAAAGTAACACATTGTCATCTGCTCTCCTGATTTCAGAGATTACGGAAATTATCCTTCTCGACAGTTAAGGCATAGCTACTTGCAATCTGAGTTCAAAAAGACTACAGCAGAATTATAATGTGTAACTCTAAGTGATCCCACTAAGATACTGCCTCAGTAAATTGAACAGTGTATCTCTGAATGTGACGTTTATGAAAAGGAAATATCTTAATGCATTTGTTTTAGTTAAAAATGGACAGAAATGTAAAAGTTACCCTCGTATGCCTGCAAGACATTGCCGGCCATGATTATCCATTGTGATTTTCAACCATTTTTCACCGAACTGAACCAAATTCTGAACTCCATGCGACTGAGCAATTAGACATCGATTTATTTCTACAGACATCACAATGATAACTAGCAAAACAGATCAACTGACTTCTTTTTTAAAAAAACAAGTTAGTTCAGAAAATCTTGCATGAGTTATGAATATAAAATTCTTGTAAAAAATCCTCTACTGCAAATGTTCACAGCCAAATAATAGTACCTTTGGTAGCAGAAACATGAATTGGAAAACCATTTCGAAAAGCTCCCCGCCCTGACTGCGCCGTATAGAGCTCTTTAGTAATTGGATTATAAACAATACCGGCACGTAACTGCTTCTTGATAGCCAGTCCTACACATATGGCAATTATTGGAATTCTGTAATTTGATGGTAGTGAAATTTATGTCACACTGAGATCCACACTCTATTAGATTTTCAAATACCAAAATTTCAAAATGAAACAGCAGGTATACTTCATCAAGTGCAAAAATGAAAGTTAGTTCATTAGAATTTCCGCAATGTAGATTACCTATGAACGAAATTCGTAGTGCCATCGATTGGATCAATAATCCAGGTAGGTGCATCGGTATAATCAATTTTCGCACCACCTGCTACAGACTCTTCACCAATAAACCTGTGGAATACCTTTTACAATAGTTATCTAAATGTCAATATTTAAATCATTTCGGTGGTTATTGTACGCAATGTTTAGAATTTGTCGTAGTACGTGAGCAAAAAAATTAAAACACTATTTTTTCTGAACACTTAAGACTGCCAAAAAAATTAAAACACTAGCAATACAAATGCCAAGAAGCCTCAAATAAATTATTATACAATAAAGATGGATGATAACTCCGAAACTTGCTTACAAAGAAATTAGATAGCCCGAAGATCTGCTCCTGTGCAATTGCACTTCAGTAAAGTCTTGGAAATGCTGATAAAAACTAACTTATGGTCAGGAAATTCTTTTGAAAGATTCTCTATCAACATTTTCTCAACTGCCTGGTCTGTTTCTGTCACCAAATCGGTGTTTGACATTTTCGTATGTACTTCTGAACATGGCTGTTCGAAGGCAGTTCGAACAAGCTATAAAAATTGAAACAGAAGATATATAAATACATATGACTGCAGTGTTTCTTTAACAAAATCAAGAACTTACTACTCCTGCTTTATTAACAAGATCCAATGCGAAGGTGAAAAATCTATCCTCATCAGGATGAAGTAGCTCGCAACTCATGTTCTTTCTCTGAAAAACTTTGCAACCCATTAGTATCTACAGTTACAAGGCAAAACAAGACATTTATCCCTGAAAAAAGACAAAAAGTGGTAGTGTTACCAGAAACCACTGCCTCTTATGACTCTGTTGCTAAAGAATGGAAGAGAAAAACAGCCATAAGCTCCGCACTAATTCATTTAGACATTCTGCTAACTGAAAAAGAAAATCGATATGCGAGTGTATTATGAATGCTACACAGAAAATAATGTTTGTGCATTTTAAAAAAAAGGAAAATATTAAGGTAAGTCAGTATTAGAAGCTTCGAGTAGCAAATGGACTATTACTAGAAGATGTGTCACAATATCAACCTTCTAACGCTGTTGAATCATAATAATCATCATGCTTCACGACGTATTACGATCCAACAACTTCAGAAGCTCATTCATGCAAGAATGCGCAAATTAGGTAATATCTTGCTAGTGCACTGTGCGCGGCGCTATTTAAGTTATCCTTATGTCAGATAACCTGGTAATAGGTACTGACATAAATTTCCACATAAAAAAGAAATCATCCCAAACTGTTCACATATGTATGCTATAACATAACGTTCCTCTCCCTAACCACTCATCTTACATTACCATTTACTCGAGAAGGCTTCCCGTTAACTTTCATATATTCCTCCTCCTATATGCTGATCAACAACTTACCCTTCGTAATAAATCATTGAAAGATTGATAATTGTGGCACTATCTGATGAAACATCCCCTCACAATTATACCACAGCACCACCGTCAACTCTTACTGTAAGGTAAATTAATGGTAAAACTAAAAATTTGTAATGTGTCGGAAGTCAAACGAACAACAAGTCGCATATCACGCAGTAAGTTCCATCTGCATGCTGCATGCTACACGAAATGCTTAACACGCACCTTGCGTGTCACACAATACCCACATCATCATAAATATACAAACAAGCACATTCAGTCACTTCCCGCCCACAACGCATCCATCCTATTATTGTGCTGCTATAGTGATCATTTGTAATATGATGCAGCTCTATTGTCTGAGGGTTAAGTATTTTCGGGGAAATTGATGGGATTACTGGTGTGCGGGGATTATTTGGTGATAAGCAGAGATTTCACTCATCGTTATGCTAGTCATTCTGATGGGTAGTGAATGATCTCTTTTGTAATGATGAAAACCTGAGTACTCCTTAAGCTTAAACGCTGTTTTCATTTTATTGGCGACTTAGCCCTCTCCCTTCCTCTTTTCTTCCATTTTCTTACCTCTGAGTTTCTCTCTTGACCTTCTCCGATCTTTGAGTTAACGCTACATCTGTAATTATATAATCTTTCTAAAGCATAAAAATTATGAAATTTCAAGTCCTTAAAGTTCACAACTGCTTTTTGAAGAAGGAGAAAAGGAAAATTGAATTGTGGGGGAGTGCCAAAAAATAGAGTTGTAGCGAACAGTTATAAGCAGAGAGCTTGTCCTTGCAACCTATTATAAATGATGCTGTTTTCAGAATTGTCGTTGTTCAACGATAATAGGACAGTTGTCACAACTAGATCTTTAATCCTTCACGTGGGCGTTGCCGAAATTCCGGATTTGTTTCAATTATGGTTAATCAAACAGGTTTGTTTTTTACATTCAAAATATTCTGGAAATTTTTTCTTTCAAACTAAGCACCAAGTACAAATTTCAGAAGAAGCTGGAGATAAGGAACCAAAAAAAGATGTTGAACAGAGGGAATGGCTGGCCAAACAGGACCTGAGCAAGCTAGATCCAGAAATGCTCACACCACTGACGGAAGAAGTGAGTTTATCTGCGATCCCTCGTAAAAATATGATTTCATATTTTCACGGTCGTATTTTTTAAAGATTTTTAAAAAGTATTCAGGATAAACAATACATTATTCTTTTTCTAGGTGATCAGTCGACAAGCAACAATCAACATTGGGACAATAGGACATGTGGCGCATGGTAAATCCACTTTAGTGAAAGCCATTTCTGGTGTGCATACAGTTAAATTTAAGAACGAACTGGAACGAAATATTACAATCAAATTAGGATATGCCAATGCAAAAATTTATCGGTGTACGAATGAATCTTGTCCGAGGCCAAATTGCTACAGGTATTTTATGCGTTTGATTAAGGTATACCTAGTATTGGTTTATAGTTTCTAGTTCAAGTTAAAAGTTCAACATATACTTTTTAGTGGTGACATTTGTTTCTTCAAATCTTACGATTTCGTTCACTGCATTTAGGGATTATTCCAACAAGTTACTGAAGAAATGATTTGTTTTACATTTCTCTGCAGTTACCTTTAGTCGTAAGTGGTACAGTCGAAATATTTTTTATGTACAGAATTATGCATGCAGTGATCTGGCCAACAGAGTTGGGAAACGGTTGTACAGCCGTTTTCAGTGATCACAATAGCGGTGAATTATTTGAATGAAGACTGAATTATTAGGCATTTCTTGTATAATTTTAGGTCAGCAGGTTCAAGCACTCCTGATCTATTCCCTTGTGAAAGACCCGGTTGTGGAGGTCAATTTAAGTGCGTTCGGCATGTATCATTCGTGGACTGCCCTGGCCATGATATTCTTATGGCAACAATGTTGAATGGAGCAGCTGTTATGGACGCTGCCCTTCTGTTAATTGCAGGGAACGAATCTTGTCCACAACCGCAAACTTCGGAGCATTTGGCTGCGGTGGAAATAATGCAGCTTAATCATTTGTTGATTTTACAGAATAAAATAGATATTATAAAGGTTTGTGTTGTTTTCTTGGGAAAAATTTTTTTTCCGAAAAGAAATTTCGAAAATAAAAATCATCTTCCATCCTTTATATCTTAAAACTGTTCTCGTCACTTGTTTTTAGGAAAGTCAAGCAAGAGAACAGTATGAGCATATACGCAGTTTTGTGCAAGGCACTGTAGCAGACGGTGCACCAATTATTCCAATATCGGCTCAGTTAAAGTATAATGTCGACGTGTGTATTTTACTTCGTAATTTATTTTCTGTTTTCATTTAAATTATTTAAAGCTTTTTGTTTGAACTGCTTGGAAATCACTCTTAAATAAAAAAATTATTGCAAAGTTTCTTGTGATGTTAAGGTTGTTTGTGAGTATATTTGCAAAAAAGTTCCCGTACCTCCACGAGATTTCTCATCTGCTGCTCGATTGATTGTCATTCGTTCATTCGATGTGAATAAACCGGGTTCCGAAGTTGAAAATCTCAAAGGTGGTGTGGCTGGTGGATCAATTTTACGAGGTATTTCTTTTTTCACCTTGATCGTTCAAGAATTTAAAGTTTAGAGCTGAATATGGTAGATTTATTGTGATCAATCGGTGGTGTGCTCATTTTCGAACGTTATTTTATTGTGTATGGAGTACTAGTTGCACGTCTGATCTTGAGGTTCAAAACTTTGAGTGTTATGCACCACCGTCAGTTGCTAATAGTGCTATGGCTAAATTCAGGTAATCGAACCTGCTTTTAATAATTCAAGTTGGAGCTAAAGTACTCCTACCAATTAAGCTTACGTTATGTTGAGTTTCGAGTGTGTAAAGAAACCATTTGTTTTATGTTATAGTGGTGCTTCATATAGCACCACCATATTTATAACAAATTTTCAGGAATCCTACGTATCGGACAAGAAATTGAAGTGAGGCCAGGTATTGTTTCAAAATCAACTGATGGGAAAGTACAGTGCCGGCCTATATTTTCGCGTATCGTGTCATTATTTGCTGAACAAAATCAATTGCAATATGCTGTACCTGGTGGTATGTTTCTCTTAAAGTGTTAAAATTTTTGGGACTGTGATTGAAACGATTCATAGCGATAAATATACAAGTTTCCTTATTTCCGCTTGTATTTATTAATTGGTAAGGATCTTTCGAAAATGGCAAATGCAAAAAGCAAATCAACATTTATTAATCAAAAATCTACAAAACAGTGTACTCTAAGTTGTTTTTAGGTATTTCCGATTCAGATTTTGCTAATAAAAATTCCAAATTTTTTGTCAAGAGAATTTTCCAGATTTAAAGCACAAGTTTTTCTACTCAGTGGTATTTTCAGGCTTGATTGGCGTTGGGACTAAAATTGATCCAACGTTGTGTCGCGGTGACCGTTTAGTGGGTCATATTCTGGGTGCTGTAGGAACATTGCCAGATATATTCACGGAAATAGAAATCGCATATTTCCTATTGCGAAGGTTACTTGGTGTTCGTACCGAAGGTGGCAAAAAAGCTGCAAAGGTACAGAAACTGAGTAAGGGGGAAGTACTGATGGTTAATATTGGATCATTATCAACCGGTGGTCGTGTCATTGCTGTGAAAGGTTAGTACTTTTTTTCTGCTGTTCTTTCTTCCTTGACTTGTGTTACTCATAATAATGCCTCCCAAAAGTCTATAAAATTCGTTTTAATTTTCTGTAATTTGATAGTTTGTGAATTCGTATCTAATTTTAAATACTTGCAGGTGATGCGGCAAAAATCGCTTTGACCGATCCGATTTGCACTGAAGTGAATGAAAAAATAGCACTTTCACGGCGTATTGAGAAGCACTGGCGCTTGATTGGCTGGGGGACGATACGGCGTGGAACCACCATCAAACCAACATTACCAAATTCGAACTAAATTATTTAGGATTGCATCAATTTGGTCTAAGTTGCTCATCGATGGGCGTCATTGTCTTTCCATTTAGATTTGGGTAATGTGGAAGGATGTCCATAGTCATTTTCGAGTAAAAATAATTTCTTTTTTTTGAATAAATGATCCATAGATTATAAATCGAGAAACTATGAATATTAATAATATGTCAAGATTTAAAGAGCAGGAAATCTTTGAAGTGCCTGGGAATCGAGAAGTTTCAAAAGTTGTCAGCTTGCTCGATTAGCATGGCAGCTATTTTTGAGTAAACCATTGAAATGTATACGTCAAGTCCTCTTTTATTGGATGTTTCGTTATTGTTTCTTCCTCTGTCTTCTTTAGTTCATTGTTGACATGTTTTTTAAAAGGATGTTGAGAATTAAAGTACCGCTGTTTGAAGTGATGTTGTCAGTCATATAATTCTCCTTACTGAAATGGGCCAGACGTGAAGGGAATTGGACGCCATTTCTAGATGCAGCATTCCAAAATGACGAAGAGCATGAAGTTGATACTGTACATTTGTTTTTGAAGGAAAAAAAGACGTACGGACGTGGATCTATGCGCAACTTAGTTCCGCTATATTGAAAAACTGGTATCATTCAGAATTCGAAGTTACGGCGGATTCGACAGTATATAAGGGAATTACTAATTTTGCTTTGCACGGTTCGATGAATTCCACAAATCACTTGGTGAGGAGTGCATTAGCAATGCCAATCACAATAACAAGTGCAGCATAATGCACTGAATCAGCTACGAAGGCTGATTGGTTGAAGTTCTTTTCAGTTTCAAGTAACGTAGTATGTTTTACTTTCAACTAACCTACATATTTCTATAGCTAGACAAATTAGCTGTGTAGGCTGGAGTACAAACATTTTTATAGAGAATTGATCAACATAACAACAGTGATGAATGCGAATAAATATGTGGTAAACAGATGAGTAGCAAAAATAAATTGAGATCGGTGTCGAAGTAGACGACAACAGAAAATGAGATCATGAAGAAAAATACCCATCAGGAAGTTGGGAATATGAAAAATGAAAAGTAGATCCGAGAATAACTTATGTACCAATATCGCCACCGTAATGCTATATGTATATAAATGGAACCCTTCATTTAATGGAAGCTACCAAAAACACACAGGAAATTGCGAAAATAATCTCACTTCCTAGTACGTAACTTAAATGAAAAGTAATCTCGCACGAAATATCTAGATACAGCTATACTTGAAAATGTTAGATGAAGAGTGGTTTCAAAATGAAAAGTCTCAGGTAAACGGAAGCCAGTTAGCATGCAATAGTGTACCAATATAGAAATAACCCAGCAGGTAGCATAATAACACGGCATGCACCCAGTGTGATCTCGAAAAATTGGTGAAAAAAGGAAGGAAGGTGGGATATTGTACATCGTCTAATGTTACCAGAGGAGTTCGACGATCCATGTATTGTGCTATGACTAGATAAATAAATGGTGATGACGAAAACAGAATTCGAGTGAGCACTTCCACGTTGTACAGTACCAGAGCCAGAACTGTCAGCGCCAATGCATGTATTATAAACGGGAGTATGCTGGTCGTATTGTGGACTGTATCAAGAATAATGCCAAATAATGATCTACCATGAAAGAATGGTTGCATTAGGTTCATATTTTCTATTAATATCTATATTTCCATTATCTTCATTTGTTCGGTATTTTCACGATGCGGTTCTAAACCGAGTAAGGCAGGAATTTAAGAATGCACCAATAGTTAACGATAAAGTACAGAAGCATTTCTGACATATTCTGCACTGATTAGATGATCAGATAAAGCGAAAAAACAAAGGGAGGACAAGTAAGTGTTTCACCTTATTTAGAGGACAGAAGGGGAACAGTTTGATGACTACCAACAGTTCAGATTTGCTCCACTAACGAACACTACCGAGAAATGTATAATGTAACGCACCCATGCACTGTTCTCAAACGATTGAGTTCGTACAAAGAGCCATATAAAACGATGAATATCGCTGGAGCGGCCATCATGAAGCAAGGTAGCTTCTTCAACTGCCAATAGCCAAAAGGCGCAACTTGCCAATATTTCTCTTGAACATGCTTATAAAATGAGGGAATTGGGTATAATATATTTCGTTCTATCCTGTAAAGAACAACCTATCACTTTTTTCCAGAATGATAAAGTTCTTCAAAGTTTTTTATCAAAAAAGTATTCCAGATCTAATTAGCACACACAGTTACTGCCTTTCTGAGAGTTGCAGAACTCAAACAATGCCCAACAAATTACCAAAAAAATGTAAAAATTAAACCTTACCTACACCACGTTAAGTTTTTCAAGTCATGAGGAAGGACCAATCTTGCTTGGAGTGCATACTCGTACACAATATCAGGCATCGCTCTCGGTTCACTATGAGTGATATTCCGAGAACAAAAGTTGTGATGCATTTTTGAATCATGAGATATCACCTGACTTCCAAATATACCCCAACAGATCGTAATAACCATGATAAAGCGGAATAACTGAAAAATCCATAATATACACGAAGATTTGATTGGCAAACTTGAAAGCATGCACTCTGTCACTTATCAGACCAACTATTACACAGCTAAAGCTAAAGACAAAACGATAAAGCAATCATTCTTTAGCTAAATTCAAGCACAACAAATTGTTAACGACATATTTCCAGAAGTTGTAAAGTAGACAATTTATGCTGACAAACATTAATTATGCCCAAGATATTCTACGACACCCATTAGCTTCAATTAGAAAAAAATTTCGACTCAAATCTAAATATATCCACTAAAAACGTATGATTTGAATGATTCTGGGAAGCTCTACTAAACGTTAACTGAATGGTGGGCATTTCGGACATGAAAGCAATTTGTTGTGCTTAAGCAATTTCCATCCACATTATCACTTCAAAGTGAATCCATGATAAAGCTGGAAAATGGAAAACCTTTTATATATAACGTACAACAACAGGAGGATACTGCACAACAACAAAACTGTCTGATGATTTCACACCTTCAATAACACAGTACCACAGTCGCGCTCCCAGATTAATTTACGTAATGTCATCGAGTACATTGTTTCTACCGTCAACTGGAATATAATGTAACCGAAATTGAAAACACCATTTGATCTGAAAAACAAATTCAGTCATTTTAATATTTCAAATCATGTAACAATGCATTAGGCTCTATATATACCAAACAAAGAGCGATGCCATCTCTTGCTTATTTCTTCAAAAAAAGTATCGAGAATGTGAAGCTTCATTACTATCACAAAAATTCATGACATGAACGCTCATAAGTAATGAAGGATTTATGAGAACTAAATTACAAATTATTTCGAAATCATTACTTTATATCATACTGAGTTAATGGAAGGAGAGACTTTAAGGCCACATCACGGCTTTAGAGAGAATGACTGCCACATTAATGCGAACTGGTCATTATTAAATGACTTTATGAGTCAAGTGAAAGAAAAGAAAATCCCTTTCCTCTAACAATTGACCAATGCTTTTTCGTTTCTAATTTATCAAAATAAAAAAAAGGGATATTAAAAGTAACCTAGTTGCAAATGCGAATGAGAAAAATAGGGCAGCGATAATATACCGAATAAACGAAAGAGATGGATCGGCATAGAGTGCGAACATACCACAGAAAGTTAAAAGCATATACACACTTTCGGAATAAACGGCAGAAAAGAAAATGCTAGCTGGATTCAAAGTAAACACTAGGCAAGCGAGCAGAGAGAGCTTCGTCGACTTAGTGAGCATGAGCAGCAACGCATACAGTAGTTGACCGCATAAAGCGAAGGCTACCTATAAAACTTCACAAACGTCGTATCATAAAAATTTGATTTACTCGGTAAATGTAAAATTACTTCTGCCTCTTTTGGTATGCCTTAAATAAAGCTGCGATTGTAGTTGAATATTTGCAATAACTTATCTACATCAAAATTTTTTCTACTTTTACACCTAAAAAATACAAAAATCTTACGAAGTTGACAGTGACAGCAGTGAGTATGATAGCTGTCGAAAAATGAATGAATGGTAGTGCCCAATTCCAAATTAGTGTAAGAGAATAAATCAATGTTGGAAAGAGAGGAAAAAAAGCAAGATTGTTCTCATAAGTGTAGCCGTATTGAGCAATATGCAGAAAATGTACAGCATCCCACCTCGTTAGACCACTAAATGCGACGCGAATCCAACGATCAACTTGGGATAATTCCACTGTAACATTTGATAAATTGAACTGATGAAATACAAGGAGTAAATAAACACTCTTTCACCCGTGATTCAATCTGCTACTCAGCCAAATACTAGACATTTCGTAGTCGCACAACCTTTTAATCAGAGTATTGCGACAGCTAAAATCCGGAGACCGACTTAATGTTACCAATTTGATATAAATCAGCATAGCAAGCATAATGATCCTTTCTGATTTAGGTTTTAGTAAACTAAAAAGACATCATTGTAAATTAGCACAAAAGACTGCTTCTTTCTGCATCGAAACATATCACTGGTGGATTATATCCAAAACATTTTGACGTTAACATTCATTATATAATTCTCAGACGAAGCGACACCTAATGCCAACATATTTTGGATATAATTCACCAATGAATTATAGAAGAGTGAATATGAAAAGCTGCAATATTGTATAAAAACCATAATAAATAAACCCAGTCAGCACTTCAAAATGTGGATTAACCTTCCGGGATTGGAATTCCTTGAAAGGCGTCCGTAGGATAATCAGTTACCGCAACATTCATTACAAACTGTATGATGAACAACAATACACGACTTATTATGCACTGTTTCAGAACGAAAAATGCAAATTCTGCATCCCATCGGTTTTCTTTCTGTAAAAAACAAAACTCTTCATCTAAATGACTGTGGATACATCTTCAAACTAATAATAATTTGATGGATGAAATATCCCCAATTTATATTTCAAGTCCTCATACACTTTTAGGATGGAAGCCAGACCTGAATTTCTTGAAGGAGAAGCATGTTGTAGGTTCTTTAGCAATAACCAACAACCGCGTGAGTAAGAGTCATCCATTCAGATTGTTTGTCGCATTAATTGCAAGTACAATCATTTACGAATGGCGCTCCAAACGCAGGCAATAATCAAATTGTCCGCCTTTATGATAAAATTTTTTGCATATATTCTTCCCATATATATATATATATTTTTTTTTGAAATTCAACCAACCGATGAGTCGATATGAGTATTGTGATCTTTGAAATTTGCTACAAGAGTGCTGACATCCCTTTCTTTTTCTTTCTCTATTCGAGTAGCCATTTCCTGCAAAACAATAATAATAATTATAGATAGACTGCAATCATGCAATATCAATCACTGACTATCTAAAATAAAAATATAAACAGCAGCACGGTTCAAAATAACTCTCTAAGTAGCAATATATGTTAGAAAAGAAATGCTTAGAAGAGTAAGTTAAGATAATGTCGAGGAAGACTAAACCAGTTACAGTATCAAATTATGGAAATATAATTAGAGAGGAAGAGGAAACAGATTCTATGAAAATAAAGACTGTCAAAGAAGAAATTAAAAACAAAACCAAAAAGCAGCACTACCACTACTCTCACCAGCCGTTACCCTCGACATTGCACAAATTTAACGGACTGCTTATTGGCAAGAGATGAAATCGTTAGATGTTAGCGATTCAAGAGATAACTGATGCAACAGGGGAGTGTATCTACATCGAAGTATTCCAAAGATCTGCAATGGCGATCGTTGCATCGATTGAAGCGTGAGAGATCTAGCGATTCACCACAGATCTTGAAGGGTGTCCTTCCACATGAACTCACTAAAGTGTTGGTGAGTTTTTTTTCCGATAGCATAGGCTTGTCAAGTTATGTCAAGCTTTCAACTTGTGAAGACTGCTTCGTTTTTCATGGCTGAATTTATTTTCTATGGCTTAAATTTCCTCATCTCCTCTTGGAAAGACCGTTTGGTCTTATTATTATTGTTATTATTATTATTACTATTATTATTACTATTACTATTACTATTACTATTACTATTATTATTATTATTATTATTATTATTATTATTATTATTATTATTATTATTATTATTATTATTATTTTCTGTTTATTTGTTTATTTTTTGTTTTTGAAAGCGTTAGCAAATTTAATAGCGTGATATCTTCCATGTTGATTAGTTGTTTTTGATGAGGTCCCATTAATTGTTGATTTAATGGTTGCTGGAAGATTACGAAGATCAACTCTGAACCTAGTCTTGTTGCAGGCCACCGTGTCATCACCAACGATACCACCGGATTCGAAGAGACCACGTCTACATTCTGGTTCGAACACTCAATCTGAGAAACTGGGATTGAAACTCTCTGGTCGAATCCCACATTTAGTGCTTGAAGAATGCCTGAAATGTACAGAAAATGGCGATAAGCTGGGGTGGATTCTAAGTTTTCTTCTCTTTTTTAAAATTTTATTGATATTATTGTTTTTCTTAACGGATTCATCCGTTATTTGCTTCTCATTCAGGATATTTTCACGCTTGCGAGAATTCTTCGGAGAGCATTTGTCTGTTCTCAGTGCTGATTCGCAGGTTTATTGTGCAAAACTTTTGATTCAAATAGCCGCAGCTTCAAGAATTGCGGCTACAACTAATACTTGTTTACTCTACGCACTTCATATCTGCAAATCATCTGATATGAAGCAAAATATATGGAACGAAATTGTGATATTGATGGCTGATGATAAGGATAAAAAGGAAACAAGGTACGTTCCGAATGAGTTCTAAACTTTCTCTTCGACAGGGAAAAGTATGAAATGATCGTTCTTCAGCATTATGCAGGGTCCCATATGTGATATTTTCAAACGTTTAGAGTCATATATCAGTTTTAGTTGAGAATAGATTCATTTTCCAGTTGAATCTTTTGAGCATTAAATAATATTTCTCATCAAAATTAACATTACAACTACAAATGTAATTCGTTAATGGAATAAGCAGTATTTAATTGTTCAAATATTAGACGTTTAGTTATTTATGAAATTGTGTTTTATTGAAATTGTTTTCAAGTTATTATTTTACTTTCATTCATTGCATTAATTTCGATTTAGAATTATGAAAACCAAGTTTCCTTGCTTGTTTTACTTCTTATTACTTTAACTGATCAAAATAACTTTATAGTCTGTTTCATCGACCTGCTACGTATGCTTCGTTGTTGGCTCTTTTTGAGTGGGCACTATCTGAAAGCTTAAAAATAGGTCAATACATGCAAAAAATGAATTGTGTGGCTGAGGAGAGTATGCGCTCAACCGACCAGAATAATCGCATTGCTGCTATTAATTTTTTTGTGACGTATCTGTTAAAAGGTACGATTTATTAGTATTTTAACTGGCCACACCAGCAAATCTTTAACTGTTCAAAACAGACTGAGAAGGAAAGAAATAGTGGAGAAGAGAAGAGCAATGACGGATTAACGAGAAGGCTGTTATTACTAACTTGAATCTGTAATGGCTTCTGATTCTTTTTTTAGGCAAGGAACAGTGTTCAGCACAGGAGTTTTTGTGGCTTGAAAAACTTTTATCAGAAATGGCGGAGGATCGTGATTCACGGGTACGAATAGCCGCAATAAAGGGTCTGTCGACGATGGCTGTCAGTGGGCGTTTACTCAGTTTTTCTATTTATCAACAAGTGAAAAATGTTTGTTTTTATAACTTTAATATGAACTGAATCCCATGTTGCAAAACTTTCTTGAAGTACGTTGTTGGTAAGTTTACAAATGAATACGAGATTTTTACACTCCCAGAAAGTTAAGATTAAAGGCATCCGTTTCGTTTTTCTATAGTTCAAGGGTGCCTGTTATAAATATGTATAATTTGTATATGAATATAAAAAACATTTACTGTTAGCTGTAACATTCAGAAGTTTATTATGAAAACTTCTTTGTACTTCTGCTGCGCTATTATTAATATTCGCTTTAGCATCTTTTTTTGCAATAAATTTATTTAAAAAATCCATCTTTTTTATAGAAATTTTAAACGTATATTTATTGAGAAGTTATTTCCAGTTGTGTGAAAACTCGTCAAAAATAGTCCGAAAGGAAGCGCTGTATATACTAAAAGTGTTCGCAGACCATCGCCCTGAAACGTAATAATTAATAATCGATAATGATTTTACTTCTTTCTTTCCTTATGTTTACATGAGATAAACTGTTTAGCAACTAAATATTTCGTAAATGTCGTTTTACACTGTGTGGAAAAATAAAATGTTAAGGGAAATAATTGGTCGAAACGGTGCAAAACTGCGATTAGTGGACGATGCATTTGCTACTGTGTGCCATGCAATTAATGATGTTGAGGTGAAATGTTAACTTGTCAGGCTCTAATTCCCTTTAATTCTTATAAAAAAATTGTTTTGGCAGGCTTGTAGCTACTAATACTTTTGCATTTTTTGCAACAAAGGAGTTTTGCTGACAATTCGAGTCTTACAAATTAGTGCTGAAATGTCATATATGGCAAAAACTTTTCAAATTTATTTTAGGTCACTGTTCGCGCTATTGCTGCCCGACTTTTGGGTGACTTTAAACAGGTTTCCGATTCTTTTTTGGATCAAACGCTTGACAAGAAACTGTTGAATGCTATGAGAGTAAGCTTTTTGATCAGATCTGACAAAAATTCTGCGGTAAAGTACTTCTTATTTACCTGCTATAGATGTCAAAAACACGTGATGGTGTTTCAAAAAAACCTCAAGCATATGGATCACGACGTCGACGTTCACAAACAGCAAGTGAATGGTCAACGGGAAAGAAATTGGGAGAAGATGTTCCAGTGGAGAGGTTCGATGAGGAACAAGCTAGCATCATTTCTTCAGGAGCTTGTGGTGCTTTCGTTACGGCATTAGAAGATGAATTCATGAGTATGTTTGGTAATACCACTATTAGCTATGAAGTTTCAGAAATTTTAAAATATTGCGGTATAAATGAACTTCAAAAGTGAATTTTCTCCAAACCAGATTGCTGTAGTAGAGATTATAGCTTTCTTCATTTTGACGGCGTGAATTCCTTGAACAAATAGTTCTACAACTATATCAGCTTTAAAATTTTTAGTTGTTCGACAGGCTGGTGTTTATTCTCTGGGCCAACTAGCCGCTGATCGTCCATTCTTAGCAGCTGCTGCTTTAGATCATCTAGCCGATATGTTCAATGATGAGATTGAGCAGGTTCTGTAATTTCATTGGGGAAACAATATTTAATTTTGTTGCGTGATATTTTTTATCAAATTTCCCTCTTAATTTTTGTGATTCCATTTTCATCTTTTCTTATCAGTTTCTACCAAAGTTGCACTGTAGTAATTTCAGTTATAATGTATAGTACCATAGGATTATTTAGGCGTATAAATACGGGTAACTCCTTTTATATTTTGTAATAAACAAGTGAGAGATAAACTCAAAACCTGACTTTTAGGTACGCCTAGATGCTGTACGCGCCTTGACACCGCTGGTTGTTCATGGCATATTACAGAAAGAGCAACTCGACACCATATTGACCGTTCTCGATGTCGGTATTATATCGTTTCTTTTTTGCAAATATATTAGTTGGTTTTTTGCTATCTCGCAGTACAAGTGGTTTGATTTAACTTCATTTTGCTTTTTGCGTCATTGTTGTATTTTAAGGATGCTTTTCCGGACAGTAGGGAAGCTTTGCGTGTGTTACTGTCAAGGTCAACGTTAGGTACTCCTGATTGCCTTCGGTATGTTGTCAAAGCACTACTTAATTGTATGAGAAGATTCCCGATTGATCGTCAGTCAATTTTCAAGTAGGTTTAATCTTCCGTAATCTATTACTTTCGTAAAGATTTTTTAAATATTTTCTTAGTTTTACTGTGTTTTTTAATCGAGCTACTTCAAAATTGGTATTTTTAAAGCTATTTAGATGTATGAGTGATCTTGGCCGCCGTCATGCAACATTCGTACAGCTCTTGTCTGATGAACTGCTCGAATTGCATCCTATCTTCGATATCACAGAGCCGGCAGTTGATGATCAATTCTGTAAGCATTTCCTCTGAGCAATATTTCTAGGAACTTTAGGGAATGTATGTAAATCATTCATCTAATAGTACAGGGAATAAACAACTATCGGCTTTTACTGCATTTTATGCTAAAGGCCGTCCCGCAAAGATTTCTCACTCTTTAAATTTTTTTGCAGATTTGGCCAAACTTATATTAATATTAAATGCGGCAAGTGTTCATGATCCCGTATGTTCGTTATTACCAGCGTTTGCCGTGCGTCATTATAAATTTCTACGTTGCTCAATGCCGCTTTTAGTACCTACAATCGAAGTGGGTTTTTGACTACTAAATTACTTATGTTGTTGTAAGAGTTTAAGAAATAGTTTTGTGCAAAATTCTCTTATCTTTTAGGCATTTTCGGATGATAGCACTACCGGCACAAATAACCTTGCTATCAACAAAAAATTAGTAGAAGCTGGGGAACGAACTCGTGCCCTCCTTGAGCGTACGTATGAAATGATGCAAGAAGCTTCCCAATCCCGATCTTATCAGCAGCGAATGATTGAAAAAAAACTTTTGTTGAAGTACCATTTTTAAATATGGCATAGAAAAAATTAATCAGCGGTTATCGAAAAAATGAAGAGTTATACTGTGTGCCTATGCAAGTTTACTACACTTATTTGTATTGGATGTCGATGTAATCACTAAGGCTAAGCTAGAAATATTGATTATAATACACTTCTCACGAACTGATCTCCTTGATCTGAGAGTATTTTTTTCGAGTTTCTGTGAGAAGATTTCAAATCAACAATCAGGAGTGCCTTTATCAATTAAGTCAAAAATTAAAGTATTCACTGTACTTCAAATAATTTCTTTATTTCTGCAGAGATATGAATGCATTGTGTGAAGGCGATGAAGGAGTCGCCGGTACGGCACAATTTTTGTCCTGTTTGTTAAAAATCCTTACGCAATGTGAACTCAGTGTTAAAATTCTTTCCTGCGGTGGTGATTTACAAACTGCGCTCAACGCTATTGATGAGGTGAATATTCCCATGTTTTTAGTAGTAGTTCCCTTTTCCACTCAGAAATTTGAAGCTGGGTTTAATTTCTCTCTGCAGGGTCTCAGACTTTTGGAGCGTATCGACAATGATTTTTCATCTGTGGATAAAGGAATGTTAGCAACGCTCGAAGAATTTCATTTCCAGCTTTCAATTTTGCGCCTAGCAGCGTTATTTGATATAAAACCTGGAGCTTACACAAATGCAGCACAGCTCATAGAAGCGGAAATGATTCGATTCAAAGAGTATACCTTTCTTATCTCCATGCAGTTGCTATTTTGCTTACTTTTTAAAATTCTGCAAAAATATCCATTCTTTGTAATAAGACATTGGAAAAAAATATACTTATTGTTAAGTTATAATTTACAGATCAATTTTTTTTGCAGATTCTTCATAATTTATATATTTAAGACGATGTCGGTCATTGGCAATGTGTCCAAGTGAATCCATGGCTGAAATATTAATTGGTATTGAAAAGCTTTTTGTAACAACGCAAGCGAAGAAATTCATTAGCGGTTCAAGCCTGATTGCTTTGTTCCAGTCTCATGCAATTCTGCTACAGAAGAAATTTGCATCGCTTGGCAGAATTTCTATTAAATGGGCCCAGGTCCATAAACTTTGTATTAGAAGATATCATGCACTGAAAATACGTATCTTTTTTGCAATCTATAATTTTAAAATTTAGTCACAAATTTTTCACCCCCTTCTACAGAAGTTTCCTTTCTTCCAAATTTTCCCTTTTCCTTACGGATTGCTTTTCAGATTGTTGAACCATCAGAAACTCCCAGTGAACCAGTACGTTTCGTTGTTGGATTACCACTTGGAATTTCAATAAATATTCTGTTACATAATTTTAGTAAAAATGACATTTGTCGATTCAGAATAAAGGTTGGTTTGTATTATCCAAGTAAATGCATAGGAAGTTGATAATAATATTACGGACTGATTACGGCAAATCTGCATGTAACAGTGTTTGTGATGTCCAATAACAAATTTCTCGCCCATCCATAGATTAGAATATTGCAAGGTAATACTAATGATAGGAAAAACTGTGTGATTTAGACAAAAGTACTTTGACAAATTGTGATTTATAGTGTTATGAAAAAGCAAATTTTGCAGACAGATTATCCAGATCGAAGTTCGATTCTATTTTGCCCACGAGAAAGTGAATTCAAAGAGATTGCTGCACAGACCTATCGACTTCTTTGTAATGTGTTAGTACAAGCAGATAATCTTTGGTCGGATTCAGCTCGAGTTCGTTTTGGATGTGTCCTGAAATCTCAGCAGTTTATGGATGTGACACCATTAGCAAGTGGGTTCATCCGTTCATCGTGCATCCCAATAGCGGAATCACCGTTTTCAAATAAGCAAGCAACTATAGAAATCCCCATACAACCTATTCAAGCGAAAGTAAGTTGCTAGAAGAATTAAGTACCTTCATCTCCTAAAATTATTATTAGAATAAATATATCATATCTTATGTCGAGAAAGAACTGTTTGTTCATAGTGCTCGTTTTGCTTTTGCAAAGACTGGAATGTGAATAAGTTGAAGTACTTTTTTCTGAATCTTGGAGAATAAGATAGTCTACATAAATTGTTTGTACTTTTATCTGTTGCTTGTTTATTTATTTATTGAATTCTATGTTACTTATTCATTTATTGTCACTTCTGAATCTAATTCAGTGCATTTTGTGCTTTGTTTTGTTGGTTCCAATGAGGATTCATATGATGAGTAAAACGACAAATTTTTGAATTCTCAGTTTTCTACTCGGTTCAGGTTTGATTGGAGAAAATTTCCAAATTTGATAAGTCAAAAAACAGAATTGCAGGATTGAAATGGTTAAATTGTTGGTTTGTTGGTTGCTAATTGAAAAGTTAAATAATAATTTAACTTGCTTTTTCGTTTCCTTCTTAATCAGTTTTAATCACTGTTTGCTGTAATTGGTCGATCTTTTCAGCTGGAAATCAGCAGGTACTCTGTTAATCGCAGTAGGTGCTAGCTACTCTAGTCCCACTACTCTCAAGATTCTGATTTTATACACTATTGTTTATGAATTATCCAACAAGGTGATACTTAACTCAGGCAGAGGCGATAAAATTTAATGCCGACGAAATTGCAAACATTTTGAACTTTGTTTTTAAAAAAAATCTGTATATGTACTGCTTTATAAAGTCACTATCGGTATGGACCTCAGTAGTGAGTTGCAAAATGTAGAGATGGGATAGAGCAAAGTTGCGCTTCAGAGCAGGAGGCAATTAACAATGGCTTTGAAAACATAAAACCCGATGTCGGAGTTATGGAGGGAGCAAAATTAGAAATGGACTT
Organism: Dipetalonema caudispina; assembly: GCA_013365325.1. Lineage (NCBI taxonomy): Eukaryota > Metazoa > Nematoda > Chromadorea > Rhabditida > Onchocercidae > Dipetalonema > Dipetalonema caudispina. The sequence continues at coordinate 180,447 of JABVXV010000001.1, read as the reverse complement.
TCTTTCCAATTTAATGCCGCAATATACGAAAGGAATAAAAGAGCCGGTAATATTCCGTGATAATTTTGTTTAACTTTTATATGGGCACATCGAATTTAAATGTGGATTCTTGCCAAGGTACCACACCGATAACAGACGTTATCTTGATCTAATACGGTACTCAGACGTTTGGTTCAATGTGAATGCACTTCGAAGCATTGACCCTCGAAAGCAAGTTGTTAAACATCTGGTGGTTTTTTAGTTTTTAATTTGACTGAAACGAGAATAACTAATTTGCTACCCGGTTGTCCCATTAATTTCTCTTTTAATTTTGATGATTCCTCGTTTAGTTATTCCATTTTCCTGATAAAACGATGTTATTCATTACTTATCTGTAGTATTTCTTGCATGAGTAAAGAATAGAGGAGAGTAAATGCTAGTGCAAATGTATTCGGCTACCTCAAAAACTATCCTTGGACTCGACCTATTGTTCCTTCCAACCCATTTTCCAGTCCAGTTGTCACTTTTCGTACGAATCAGCGTATTCCTTAGCTAATCTTTCTCTACTACAACAGAGTCCGTCTCTAACACACATTTCTGGATGTTGCAGATCCATGACGACAATTTTTACTTTTAAATCTCATATAAGGGGAAAATCTGAACACACAAGTTGAGGAGAACAAAAACGTTGAATTCTTTCGAGGTAGAGGAAGTGAAATTGAGCCTGAGCATACACAGTCGCTAAAAGTCGCAAAAGAAACTGCGGGACTGTGCGTATTTCTCTGAAAAAAGGAAAATGTGTGGTAGATTGCTATCAAGTTACAATATTGCATCTTGACTGGGACTTGTGCATGACGTCATAACACTTATTTCTTTGTTAATTGCTCATTTCAGCTTTACGCACTTTAATTTCAAGTTAAGTTTAACTTTGAAATCCAAACAAAACTTACATTACATCCAACGAATAATTCTACGTTTAAGGTCTGTCTGAGCGCAAAAACTGTTTGCGAAGCTAATCAAATTATGCTCTCAACACTCGATTGTTTCAAAGAACATAAGTACAAAAAAGTATATTTACTTTATTATTTGTAACTAATATATCTCACTGTGACAAGTCATTGTATGGTAACAATAATCAAACGCTTTTTTGGAACGCGAGCTATACACTTCGAGTCAAAATCCCGCGATATAAATAAAACTATTTAATTGGATGCATATTCAAATCTGCTTGGAGATGAATGAATTTTATATATCGAATGCACCGATACTATGGTATCAAAGCTTAGTTACCGGCAGTATTACACAGCATGCTAAAAATGTGCAAATAAAGGAAGGGGAGCAGGAATCTTCAAGTCAACTCTCACCTCTTCCAGTAGACCTCTCATTCTGATCAGCTTTATTTCATCAGAAACTGCAGCTTACTATCGACAGCGTGAAGGAAATCCTGTGTATTTAGATAAGTGGCTTGTGTTGCACCTTGCGTTCCATGTATACAAATTGCCAAATCTTTTGTCATCTTTCCTTCTTCAATTGTTGTAATGCATGCTTTTTCTAGCGTATATGCAAACCTATAGCAGAATTTCGATATCAGAAAGAAATTCATCCTTCTATTGTCATTCAGTATACCAACGATACTTTTTCATATCTTCATATGCACACTGAATATAACACCAGTCTATTTCTTTGGTTTGTGCTAGTTCCTTTCGTAACTTCATGGTAGTCTATTACATCCTGACTGTTACTTTTCGCCATTCTTTTAACTCAATCGTTTATACATTCTACATTACACTGAATATAATAATGCAAATGACTCACTTCCGAAGTTCATCATTGTTATCCAGCTTACCACGATGATCCAATCCCCTTGACCAAGCAAATATGGATGCGACTGGATTAGTTGATGTTGACTTACCCTTCAACAATTTTATTTAGCAAGTATCCCTTATGTAATTAATCTTAAAATGGATGGCATGAAAACTTGATATCAATTGCAAGATTTTATTAAGGACGTCAAATACTACTACTATATTAATGCAAAGAAATACAAGATTAGTGTTATTACTATTGAATGTTATGCTATAATGTATAAAAAGTAATAATTACTTTTTGGTATTCTCGATAATGCCGTGTTACCGTACCGTGTGCTGCTTCTGCTTCTATTGTTCTACCATCTGGACACATCAGTACTGAGGTCATCAAGCCTAGCGATCCAAAGCCTGAACGATGATACACTTGAGAAGTTGAAATTTGAAAATTTTAAAGACTTATAACTACAACTGTCCAAGAAATCACTGAAAGATTGATTTTCAGATTGCTATCTAACCTTGGGCAATGATATCCGATTGCACGTCACCATCATAATTCTTACATGCCCATACAAAGCCACCAGCGCTTTTTAGCACCTAAATAGTGAATTACTTCTGAATTGAAAAGTTTTCTTTGTTTAAATCGGTATTTAAGGAAAATTCCAACAAAACACATCCAAGATGATTTCGAGGGCACCTGAGCAACCATATCATCGATCAGTCGATGTTCATACCAAATATTCAATTTCTTGAAATCATTTTCGTAATTTCTGAAACGTTCAAGTACATAATAATTTAGATGATTTCAGACAGCATAACGGTGTAAGGCAGAACGGACATACTTAAGATAAACATCCTTAAAAATATCCTTGAAACGGCCATCATATCTTTTCAGTATTGTATTTTTCGTGCTGAGATAAAGTGGACGTTTCTTCGATAAAGCATACTGGAAACAGGAATGCGCAAAATCAGTGATACTCTGAAATACGAACAATAACTGAAACAAATATATACTGAGTTACCTGATTCCAGGTTCACCAACAAATAAACAGAAGGTATAAATCTTTAATCAACAATGGGATTTTTTCAAAATAAGTTTCCAGAAATTTTTGAAGAGAGAAGTAAACAAATATTGAGACTTACTAACTAAAAATATATTCTTACTTCTCCCTAAGTGCCCCTATTTGATTTCAAGTCATCGATCTTCGTCTTGTTCCCTTAAACAGAACAAATGTATTTTAACTTTTGTCTCATTGAATTCTGAAACAAAAGTTTCAAATATTTTTCACAATGTTTCACTACCGTAAATTTTTAAAAGAAACCTCATCGGTGTTATACATTCCCATAATAACACCACCACTTTTGCTAAATGTGAATACATCATATCGCTTATCGTTTCCGTCAATAATTTCACAGAGTTGAAATTTCGTACCCTTTTCCACGGTAATATCCGTCGCTTTATACTGTAGAATGCCAGTGCGTGAGAAAGAAATATAGATGTTTATGGATCTGCTAAAAGTATGGAAACAAGAACGGCTATAAATGAATGTTCTTCTCAGCCAGTCGAACATATCATTCAATGTTCTTTTAGCAAATAAATGTTCTTTCCATTGTGTAATTCATCTGAATTTTGAGGAAAGGATCCTCATCATGAGTCAAGCCAACTACATTTAAAAGATACTTCGGCGAAACAAGCTATAATTCACCTGATCACCAAATGCGTGTCGTCCAATGATAATGGATTCTTTCCAACTAGGAACAAGTCTTGGTATATTCTGACATAAAATTGGCTCACGAAAGACAGTTCCGCCGAGAACATTTCGTAGTGTACCATTTGGACTTGGCCACATCTTTTTTAAATTAAACTCTTTAACCCTGTAAAAATATTTCATTTGATAATTCTATTCTTGTCCAAATATATATTATGAAAAATGCGTTGGCCACTTTAAAAAATACATAGAAGCAAAAAGGGATATATGCTCAGTGTCCATATATATTCACATACTATATATCTAAATATGTTCCCTAAAAGATACTGCTATAAAGAGTTCTACCTGGCTTCATCAGGTGTAATTGTTGCACACTTGATCCCAACATTGTATTTTTTAATCGCTTCAGCGGCTTTCAGTGTTATTTTATCATCGGTCTTGTCACGATTTGGCAAACCAAGATCATAATACTTTATGTCGATGTCCAAGTAAGGTAATATTAACTAGAAAAATATAAAATCTTAAAAAATTTTAACACTTTTTAATTACCCAATACATACAAAAAAAAGCTGAATTTAACGCATGCGAAAGAACTAAGAAAATAAAATCTGAAGTTCTGCTTTTGTCTATCAGATTGGCCAATTTCATCATGCTAATTCAAAAATATCCCATTTTGTGTTGAAGTATTTCGAACAACCTGAAAATCTGTTACTACCTTTTCCTTAATCTCTCTCCAAATTATCCTTGTCATCTCATCACCATCCAAATCCACAACTGCGTTCGCCACTTTGATTTTTTTCTTCATATATCGATCCATCGTTGTGAAGCATTGTACTTGTCTATTGTTTAAGCCTAACAATCTCAATTTAATCGACATTCTTTACCTGTACCTGAAGAACGGAACATACTTCGCTTAGTGGTAGTTTCAACTGAATTATTACTGAGTATTTAATTTCCGATATACGATCAAAAGAGAATTTCTCGAATATCTGCATTAGGAGAAAACAGGATAAACTATAGGGTGTTTGTGAATATCATGCAGTAGGATGGCAGTAAAATGGTCGTTATTTGTTGTTTTAATCCACTGCCCTGAAAATCTTTTGGCCTCTCAAGTCCATTCCTTCACACCTGCAGTTAATATTTCTGAAGTATTTGATCAATTTTAAAATTTCAAAAATGTACACATACATGCACAATGAGGCATGGTTAGTGCAAGATAGAAAACAAGGGAAAAAAAATAGCCAACATTTGTTGTTTATCTTCCAAAGTTCGTTATTCCGAAAGAATTATAACGGGAAAAATTGTTGGAAATTAAGGATAACGACAGAATTTCACCCTCAAAAACTGATCATCGTAGCGAGAGGTGAAAAGGAATTGACTATTTTGAATTCCATCGTGCATGATATAGACGTTGTGTCTGCTGTCCCGACATAACCAGTACTATCTAGAGAAAGGACCCGCTAAATGACCCACATTTTCTTAGTTCGAAGACTTTGAGAACAAATATTTATGCAGGAGAAATCAGATATGCATTCAAATCTGAACCGAACCTTTACCTCGTCTCCACCTAGAAAGCACAAAGCTAAAGCAAGTACCATAAAAATTTAAATGAATGGCTAAATTCAGGTGCTACTAAGCACTAATTTCAATGCCAAATTATTGTTTCTCACAGCATAAATTAGAAGTCCTTCAAATAATTCTAAATAACCCGTCAAAGAACTTGAGACGCGACATCGGGTATGATCGCAACAATGGAAACTTGAACGTTTTCAAAATTTTTGCCAATAGAAAGATGGAATGTTAAAACTATATTCAGGAAAGTTCTTTCGAAAGTCAGCATTGTAACGCGGTTCATATTATATACATTATGCATAAACAAAATTAGTCTAGATTCATATTAAAGATGCAGTGGCTGAAAATACTACAACGGCAGAGATCCAATTTCAAAAAAATTTTCCGACAAAAGTTTGCAAGAAATATTTCCTGCTATGTTCTGATTCCATATTTTTGAACCATGTTCATCTTCACGGTTCAGTTCTTACATCGAAAAAGGATTTCTTGAGAAAATGGGTATAGTTTTCTAGATCAAAAGTTTCTAACTATTGATTAAGCAACTAGTTAAGTTTTAGTCCAAAAAATCCACTATTAGTTGAATATGCTGACCGTACGTACAGGTTCCAGGATAACATCGAGAAGCAAATACATATCAAGCATTATTTTTAACAATCATTTTTAAGTCTGTTACCATTTTAATACTATGATGAAACTCTGACATTGGTTTATTTTACCGGAATTGTTTTTAGAAGAAAAATAAATGAATAAACAAAATTGTTTGCTGAGGAATAGCCAAATCGGATAATACATAACTGATATATCCAAGTACTTTAACAAAAGAAATATTAAAAAAAAAAAAATAACAACTGCATTACATAACAGATTATTTTTAGCATCAAAATATTTTTCAATTATGCTTAATAGCGATAATATATAGTTTGACGCGAAATATAGCAAAACACTGAATATTCAAGCAGTAAAACGGAGTAGATCAGCATGTCCCGCATTTCTCCCAATCAGACATAAAATTCAGTAAGATAATTTCAATTTCAACAAGCAGAATAACAAAAGCGAGCAAACAAATGAATTTAAATATCAACCTCTTCTAAGGAGCTAAGTAACCCCTTTTTCTCTCTCCTTGACTCTTCCCCTCCTTTCCTTCTTTTTTTATCTGCTTTCTTTAAAGATCCAATATTTTTTCGTTTTGGAGCATGTCTCAATAATTTCTTCTTCTCATTCCTGGAAATGATAGCAGCATGAGTTCAAATTGCCAAACTGAGTTACACTTATAAAAACTGGAGTGCCGTGGGCGAAAAAATTACTTTGTGGGCTTTCGCATCCGTAAAGTATATTCTGGAACTTCATAACCAGCTTGCTTGATGACTGTTGCTATTGGACGGATGAAGTTCAAATCATTTTCAGTAAAATATGTAACTGCATGTCCTTTTCGCCCAGCTCGTCCTGTCCGACCTGTTTACCAAGATTTAATGGATTACTTGATTACCGAAAATCGTATTGTTGAAATTAAGACTCCTTGGAAAAACTGTATATTTTTTAGAGAAACTGTAAATGTGAAATACTTCTAAAAAAAACCTGACCAATACACTCAAAATTGAGAACTAAGCAAGAAATGCCATTTATAAAAAAAAAAAAGTTCATTAAATAGTTATACAAATCTTTATGGAACCCTTTACTTCTATAAAAATATCACCGATTCGATGAATATAACTGATAATCGAAGTCGGAAGATCGAAATTGACCACCAAATTTACTCCACTCAAATCCAATCCACGACCCATCAAATCTGTACAAACCAAAACCCAAATCTGCCCACTGCGAAATTCGGCAATTGCAGACTCACGCTACAAAAACACATCAATTATTCGAACTTGAAGGCCTCTTTTACTGAAGTACTGCAATAATCGATAACAGATGAGCAGCCACAGAGTTATATCGAAGACAAAATTTGAAATTAAAAACACTGTAAACCTCAGTTTCCGTCTTTTCACTTGAAATCAATTTCACCGGGATTGGCGGTTGAAGTGATTCCATAACTTGCACCAGCTGTTTTGCCCGCAATTTACTCTGTCAAAAAATCTTACTGTCATATAAAAGAGACATTAGGCAATGGAGAAACGATCTATGCAACATAGTCCCTAAAATCACTAGTTGGTCCGAAAGTTCAAATTCCATTTGTATAAGAATTGAAAAGTGCAGATGAGTAATTGAGACGAGATATCTTCACCTAACAAGACATATTCTTGAAAACAGAGAGATTGAAAATGAAAAAACCTGCACAAAAATGAGCGCTGGAAGTTCGAAACTGTTTTGAAATAATGTCTTTAGACCTATAATTTTACCATGCTCCGATCCAGCAAAAATCAGCTCTTGCTTTACGCTGCTAACCGCTGAATTTCTGTAACTACTTCATTTGATAATATTATAACAATTAGTCCTCATTTATTGCTGGTTCACCAATGAGATGGAAGTACTTCAAATTTCAGCTAAAAATTAAATTTTAAATAGCTCCGAGTAATAATTCAAAAAGATCTCAAATGATTGGGTTAATTTAAGTCCTAGGAATCCTAGAAACCTAGACAAAATGTTTCATAAAATTTTAATTAAGAACTATAAAAATAGCAATAGAATGAAAGATATCCTCACCGTGAACCAATACAAATCATAGCAACGTCGTAAAGATTCTTTTTACACCAATCTTCAACTTCATATGAAAATGTTGCACTAAAAAAGGCACGACGCACAGGATTCCCACTACATGCTTGATATATCTTGGCAAGCTGCAAACTATTTATATCCTACATGAGATCAAATAATACCATTTTTTAAAATTTGAATCATACTTGAAATAGTACAGTTATTTTTACCTGATTCCTAAAGCACCTGTCATCTCCTTCCGTAGTGTCGAAAAGTCTATCACTTTCATCAATAACAAGCCAATTCAGTTCAGTCGATACAATTTTTTTCTTTTTCAAAGCATAAACCAGTTTATTTGGTGTTGAAATGAGTATGTTTGCTGTAAGAGTTAAAAATATTAGTTAGGAGGGAACTAATTTCAAAGTAAGTGGTTGCCAATAATTCTTGATTAGTGGCCACCCATAGACGATCTTTTTCAGGCAGTTAATGGAATTAACGAAAAAGAAACAAGTACTGCTTGACATTGTTTTAGGCTCAAAGTGACAATAAAATCTTTAGGATGTCATAAAATTTAAAAGTTTGAAAGTAAATAGGATCACATACCATTTTCCGGGATTTCATCTCCTTCCAGAAAAGAACACAAAACAGGCAGATTTTGAGAGAATTTTAGGAACTGTATATACGTCTGAAAAAATTGGTTTTAAAACAAAAGTCATAATTTAACAGTAAAAGAGAATTCGTATCAAATGACCTGTTTAGCAAGTTCGTGAGTTGGTTCAAGTACTACAGCATTCAATAAAGGGTATTGGCCTTCTACGGTATGAATTTTGCGACGTACGACATCAGAAATGATCGGCAAAGCAAAAGCTAATGTCTTTCCAGAACCTGAAAAAACAGGCCTTTTTAATCATTAGAATTCCCTTCCTCGGGGAAAATAACAATAAATTCAAGAAAGGAAAGCAAACTGATAGATATAAAATTAATTATAAGAAAAGCGAAGAGAAAACAAGACAACTTAAAGAAAAACAAGCCTGTAGGAGCGCTACATAATAGGTCTCTTTTCTGCATCATTACTGGAATGGCTTGCATCTGGATTGGAGTTGGTTCCGTGATACCGAATTCTTTTAAATTATTGATAAGTTCTTGCGGTAACCCATCAATTCCGGTAAAATGTATTACAGGATCAGGAATATTATCGCCCCAAATAAAGATGCGATTTAATTTGCGCAAATGTGCGATCTAAACATAACCTCAAAAATTGCAATAATCATTAAATTTTGGTCTGTTGAAAATTTCCCGGAAAAAACTATATATTATTCACCTGTTCTCTCTTTACAGCCAAACTTCTACATTTCTTCTTCTTTTTCGAAACATTTCCAAGTCCTCCAAGAATTTCAGGTTCTGAATAGAGGAATTAAAACGATGCAACATACAACATGAATTATGAATGATGGGTTAAAAACAGCAAATAATTTTCATGGCGAAATATAAATAGAGTGAATTTGTGCTTCACAAAGGTAACAGTATGTTCTCCCAACAGTTTTTCAATTTCACTCGTGCATGTATGAATTTGGAAAACATTACGATAGTCAGTAAACATTTGTGGAATTTTACGGATGTACCCATTTTAAAAATTATTCCGCCACACATTTATAAATCATTTAAATCACTGATACATACAAATCGAAGAATCATTTCTACTAAAGAAAATTAACCTTTTTCAGATCTTGTTAAACTAATGCTTGTCTCACTGTTTGTTCTTTTATTTCGTCTGCATTCTTCATTGCAATCATCTGGCAGTATCCGTGCGAGTAGTAAGCCATGATTAGCTGAAATTTCTGTCAGTGATAATTTTAAATTGGTACTTTCTACTCAACTTTCTAACCCTACCCCAACCTTCAAGTCTAAGTGAATAATTCAACCTTAATTATAACCTATGTACAAGTAAAATATGTGCAGAATTGAAAGATTATCAATGCATAAGGTGCTTTGACACTGTGGAAACTACAACTACTTTCCCACTGCCTATACAATCACGGCCACACCTACTTTCTCCCTTTTTTTGCTCTAGCCGACTTTTCTTGATCCCAAAAGTCAATTTTCTGAACAATTCATTTGTAGGTCCAGCTCGTTTCATCTGAAATTTGATGCAATAAATTGAGACTGTTATAGAGTAATAAGGATATTAAAACGACTATTGATCACTACAACAGCAACTTCTGCGCTCAAGCTGAACTAAGACAAAAGCATAATTGAAAGCACAACAAAAATATATAAATATAGTTACCACTATGAAAAAGTCACAGCGATAATAAAATATTGAGAATTAGACCAGAGAGACAGTTCATCGGATGCGTAATCCCATTATATCTTTATTCAAACATAGCAATTATTCGACATATTACAAATCAAAATAACAACTTGAACAGCAACAACAACCGTATGGAAGAAGCATTCACAGTATCCTTGCAATACTTTTTCTGATACCAAAAATCTAAGGGACACGTGAATCCAGCACAACTTATAAGGAAAACAAAGATAACGGAGAAAGCTTTCCCAATGTTAACAAATTATCATACTTCTTGAATACTTTGTACCTTATTCTCAATTTCGCTGAGTTCAGCATCGCTTCATTCGCCTTTTTTCCTTTTTTTTTCAATATTTTCTGAATGTTCATTGTTTAACTTTTTTTCTTCTCCTTCCGTTTGTTCCGATTTTTCTAGAATTTCGCGTTTTTTTGCTTCCTCCCTATCATAAATTGCTTTTGATTGTCGCTTTGTCCACATAATTCTTTCTTAAAAAAAATTGACTTCCTATTAATTTTTTTATTCACATTCCATTACTTATTAATAATGATGACAATTTAATCACATTTATTTCAATAGAGAAAAAACAAAAACAAAAGAGGAAGAGAAAAATGAAAAATAACCAAAATTAGAGGTATCGCAATTGAGCATACGCAGTGCGTGAATCCTTTCTTCTTTGCTAGCGTATGCTGCAAGACTTTTGGCTCCCATCCAAGCACAAATAATTTGTTTCAATCTAGGAAATATGCAGTTTATTAGAAATTTTAAACGAGTGATTAAGAAATGTGGCAAACAAATTGGAAATGACCAAATTTAGAAACCTAACAATATCAAATATTTCAGTAGGAACTTCATAGCATCCAAACTTCCGTATGCATTACATATTTCAGTTCGATAGAAAAAAGTAAAGGAAAATACCCATTATATTCCGATACAAGCACGACACTTCCAGATGAAATGTTGAGGAATTTTTCATCGCATTCCAGTTCTTCTCTTGGACAATTGCTGTTTCCATTTTCAACTTTTAGAATTTTGCACATATCTTCTACGCTAATTTCAACAATCCTTTTTCCCAGATATGGTAAAATTGTCCTGACACCCTGGGAAATTCGATTACTGTTATTATCAGCACAGGACAAAGGATGTTTTTCTCAATAAAATATATTTGAAAACCAAAAAGTCATTAGAGTTTTATAAAAAGCCAACATCTTGCAATATCCGAAATCGACATAAGTTATATTTGTTTTCAACTCGTCCAAACATACGAATTCCTGCATTGATCACTTTTACCTGAAATCTTCTGGCTTATCATTATATTCATAACAAACCGATAACAAACCAGACAGCTGACAGCTAACCTTGAAAAATCAATTTTCGAAACGGTAGGAGTAAACTCCAGTTTTGTTTGACAATTAATTTTTTTTGAGAAATTGGAAATCGAAACTCACTGAAGACAAAGGCAAACCCGAAATCAAAAAGCCACCTTATCTTGATTACAGAGCAGGAACTGCTTAACTGCACTATTCACGAAATACAAAGTCCGTTTTTTATTTGCTTCAGTCGTCCGACCCAAAAGATTCTGATACTGGAACATTTCTGATACTCCATAATGATTACTGAAAAATTGTCCAAATTGATATAGTGAACACTTTTTTCTCCTGCTTACAACTAGATCTCTAATATTTAAAATTCCATTATATGATTTATGTCTAGCAGGTTAAATTTAGGCGAACGGAAACAGGAAGCTCAGATATTATCAGGATTATGCTGTTGTTGTAAACTAACGCAATATCTTTCCACCTTGTATCGTCCTTTTCAAGAAACACAAATGGATCTTCCCTGAATGTTCGACGCCTTTTCACCGATGGCAAACTGAAAAGCCTCCAAAAACTTCACCATGTTCATCAAGTAACAATTTCCATATTATATAATGGTTTCTAGCCACTACATTTCTTGGGAAAATATGCTTGAAAAATCTTCAGATTTTCAATAAATTCAACGTATTCATCGTGTTCACCAACCTACATCCATGAAAAAAACGAGAGTAATCCTAAACAAGAGCACATAATTTGAAAATAAAAAACCCACTTGAAAGTAAGCTTTAACTGGTTGAGAGGTTTTAATTTTCTCAATACTGCAACAAAAAATCCTCCAGTATTTTGCATATGTGGCAATATCCGGAAACTGAAAAGAAAAATCTCGAGATGAAAAATATGATGAGGAAAAAATGTTTCTTCATGACAGGACCTACTGTTTGCTTTTAGAAATTTGTCCATTGCTTGTTGAAGCACGAACTATTTCGACAAGAATTGACATGATTTAGGAAAATAGTCGAGCGGATGAAAATCTACTGTAATTGTGCTTTGTTGCAGTGTATATTGTGTTGCTAAATTGTTTGTAATTTTATTATAATGGATATCGTCGATTTCGCATTTCGTACTGGAACAATGTGAATCAATCACGAACAAACGGTAGAAACCTTGAACGACTAGAGTTATGGTGAACTCGCTTCGCATCTAAGTTCTTAGCATGTTTTTATACAAGATAGATACCAGCGTTCCAGATGAAACTTCTGGATTTCTTCGTCGTTTGGGGGAAACATCGATGAAGTAAAGTATCGTCTTTGATCAGCGACTACATCTTCGAGAATATTGTACTCACACATAGTTTTATCAAATACCTGGAAATATTCTTTTATTAACGATCGATAACAACAATCATACTGTAGAAATTAACTACAATCAACTAGATTTAGAGTAAAAAACGACTCAATTACCCTCCATTTTGAAAGTCCTGGTGTTCGCTTCAACTGAGGTAACTGTTGGGAAACATCAACAAGCTCTACAGCACCAGCGCTAGAACGAATTATGCATGCAATAACTGCTTCGTTTTCTATAGGATTTAGGGAACACGTTGAATATACCATAAGACCTGCAATCAAAAAAAAATTTGAACTACAATAAAACTTTACGCTCAGGATTAGCGTATATTTGAACTACAACAGTAACAAACAACTGAACTCGAAAATGTAACATCAAAACATTTCATGTAAAATATTGCGATCTTTCGCTATTAACATCGACAATATGAAAATCTGTTGCTCAATAAAAAACTATGAAAACACTGATATATGTTTCGAACTCATAATTTTAAAAATGATGAAGAAAATTAGAAAAAATTCACCATCTACCGCAAGCAACTGCATAGCACGTTGAGCAATGTTAACCTGTAGTTTGTGCAAACCCAAACCCTGAAAATTTCCTCAGACATGAATTCTTAACCTACTTGATACCGTACATGAACAAATGCAATGGTTTTTGAGAATAATGAATAAGAGATCAACCTTGACAGGATTCCAAGACCGCCACATGTCTGGACTTTTTCGGAATGTTCCATCACCACTACAAATTACATCACAAAGCACTCTATCAAACAACAACGGTTCCGATGTGTCCTGGAAGCTTTTTTTTAATTAAAAGTATAGACGAAAATATTTTTGTGCATATAATGTCTTTAAGAGAGGTCAAAGGAACTTCACACAACAAACTACAATTTTCCCACAAGTTTTAAGATACAAGAAAAATTACACCATATAACCGAGTAGATATTTACAAAGATATAAACTTACTTTATCTACTGAAAAATTTGGCAAAAATGCAGCATCTTCATTGATTACAATACAATTTGATGTTGGCATCCTTTTCAAAGCCTGACGGACCAGCAAATAGCAACGTGAGTTATCAACATCATTTGCCAAAATGAGGCCTTCTAAAAACGTGCAATATGTTGCAAAATTCATTATCAGTGTATACATTCTTTTACATCAGCAGCAAAGAGTGAAATATTTGACAGAAGAACACTACACTGGAAAAGAGTAACCTGCACAAGTCAGTTAAGTTACGCTATTAAATTTACTATACTAAAAAAAAAATATGACAAAATTATCCGCAGAGATACCCACCTCCTTACGATATTTGCTTCATTAAACGATGTGAAAATGTTCCATCAAAAGTGTTATCTTAAGTTCAATAAAACTCTGAATTTGAATCTGAAAATTACCAGGTATTTTGTCATCACAGTGCATCATTTCTATAATCTGCACAGTTTTACTTCCAGGTGCTGCACAGACGTCGAGAACCTTGTGATGCGATTTTATGTCAAGCAGAAGTGGAGGAATCATGCTAACCGCTTCTTGTCGACTAATATTACCCTAAAAATACATCCTCGAAGATTTCGAAATGCTGATGTAGTGCTGTTCCTATGGTATTAGGACGCAAAAGGATGCAGAAGTGCTTTACACAGCAAGATTTTTAGTTCCTAAAATATTTCCACACCACCATTTTCCTTTGGCATAAACCCTGCTCAAATCTGCATGAATAAAGCTACTATATTGAAATTACAAATAATGAAACTAGAAAAATACGATTTTAAACAAGCATTTATAAGTTCGTAGTCCTAAAACTTTAGTTTTTCATATTTCATAGCTTTAATATTCATGGTCTTCAGTATTTGTATTTGTTGAAACATGACTGTAAAAAAATGATAGCATTATATATGTAGTATGAATACCAGTTCAGCCTCAGTGATAAGAAAATTGTGGAAGTTTTTCAGCAATGGTCGACTGCGTAGTATGGCACGTGACATTGGAGTCTGGAAAGCGTATGGATACCAGGGAAGCTGCTTTGGTATAAATGTATCACCATCTTCCCATTGTTTCATGGGCTCGAAGTAACGAAAATTCATTAATTCGATCAGAGATTGTGCTTCACTAAAATTTGTTTATGTAATGCCAACTGACTTCAAAAAAGACTAGAATCGTTTTAAAAATTCAGCAATTTCAGATATGAATGCATGCATAGGAAAAAATCTTAGTATACTGCTAAGAATCTGGATCATGTGAACAATCTATCCGAAAATAAGAACTTAACTAATAATTCAAGCGAAAAGTTAAGATGTTGCAATGTAAAGTGTATCGACTTGTTCTTTATTAATTTTTTTTTAACAGAAAAAGAGCAGAAACTATCATCAAGATAATATTATAAAAATGGCTAGTCATGGAAGGAAATATATCTTGTAGACTTCAAACAATCTCTAGGATTAAAATCTTGATTAACAAGTAAACTGAACAGAACAGTTCCTAAGTTTGTGAACGTTCATTCAGAAATCAGTACATTTTTACCATTCCTTCCCCACGCTCGCTTCCTCTCTTATAATTAAGCTACTGGATACCTTTCTGAACTGTTTAAAATTAAGAACTAATTGATGCATACCACAGTTTGGCATGTTGACTAACAAACTTATATTGCATGCACATCCTATCCTAATGAAGTTTAATGAATTTTTGTTGGTGTGCTGTTCGATTGCAATATATAGTTGGAAACTGAAAATGTGCAATAGGAAAAACGTACTTGCTACTTCCTTGAATGCGGAACGACGTCGGTAAATCATCTTTTAAAGCTGCTATGAATGCATCCCACTCATCATCTTTGACTATTCCCTGACTTTTGTAATATATGCTGAAGTTCTCGTTTGTTTTATCAAATTCAGCTAATACGTAGTTCTGAGTTTCACCCTGCAAAATCCAATATTTAATTTTACCTGGAAGGGAAGAAGAATGTAATGCTTTACTTCCTTAAGTATTCAAAGAATAAAAAAGTTTATCGTTGACAATAGATCCATAATATCTCAAGCTATTTGTAATATTTCAATTCAGTCATTATTTGTGGCCATCGTATAAGAGCGTTACTTTTCATCACGACAAAGTTATAGTTATATAGAAGTCAAAAATTCAACCTTTTTCTGTACATCATCATTATTCCTCTTTCGGTTTCGGATACCACGCTTTGCCATTCTGGTACACGAATTTCGCTTTCTAAAAATTATTTAACATTTCTCAAAAAACCTCAAGCATTCTTAGATTTTACACCACGAATCCTTTCCAAAACTGATCTCGGTTTCTCCCGCACACGCATAATTTAACTGTGCAACCCTCACTTTTCTCGAAGTCCATTACCCGTTTTTTTGCGCATTAAATTATTTCTGTTCATAGTATTCACTCATCCCGAATTCTAAAAATTTTTCAGTGTAAGAACAATTTAGGTTGTTAATAATCTACCTCAGAAATGCGACTGAGTACCCGTACTTTATATTCTCGGTATATAATGTTTAATGATCTAATTAAAATAAGTCCTCGGTTAATGAGTGCTTGAGGTAACAGTAACACGGATTATTCCAGCAAACCCAAAACTGCCTAGAAGTAACTGGCGAATACATAACCACAGTAATGTTAACATTTTTCCAATGAGATGAGAAATTTAAAGTCTTAAACAAGTCTCAACGTCACATACCATTCTTCCCAAAACGCATATAACGGTTTACCCAACATATTTTACAAACTACAACAACGCTGCCTAGAACGAAATAGATCCTAGATAATCTCATTTGTGCGGGTCAAAGCTCAAAACTAACTAAAAAAGTATCACTTCAAACTATCGAAGGAGGTAACTTTGCGTAAATTTAAGGTACATATATATATATATATATATATATATATCACTGATATAAATACAAAATGTTGTACACGGAAATACGACTCGATTTTATTCATAAGAAAAATGCAAAATTTCCCGAAAAATCTACGGTATCATTGAAATAAAGATCAAAGGAAAACTGTATGGTAGCAGCCAAAGTAGATTACTATGCTGAAAATATGAATTTTTGAATTATGAATATTCAAGAATTTTGAAGATAAATGAAACGTGATCTTTTTAAATGCAATAAAATAACTCTAGTTTCACAAAAATCCCGAAAAACCAATTTATTTAGTGCTCAAAGAAATTTTTAACTTGGATACAAAACATAAAAAATGAAAGCATGATTAAATTATTAGCAGCAAGAAGCGATATTACTACAAATCGTCTGTAGTGTTGAAGGCCTCCCTAAAACAGTCTTAACTGCACTAAACTTTTGGAATTTTGATAAAATGCTTCTAAAACACCGCCCTGAAACAAAAAACGAAACTCCCTGAAATACAATATAACTTTTTTATCACACACAAGGGATAGTTTATTTAGTTGAGTAGGGATTAGCTAGTGGAAGATCTTCTTTACTTTGCCAAAATGAAATAGCTCAAAATATCTTCTAAGGAGTTATGACTACTGATTATCGTGTTATGCCAGTTCCATTACAAATAACCTGAAGTAACCTTAAGCCTGAACTCTTTTCAAAGAATGATCCATAACTATCATTAACAACAGATACAATAAACGCATAATATTCTACCATAAACACCGAGAAATGAATAAATGATTGTGTAGTACATATAACTGCAATTACTCGAAGAGCATTTCAGCAAAAAGTATCATTCTTGAGAGAAGCATATCTTTCGCATAATTGACTCATAGAAGAAAATTCCCAACGATGAAAAGAGAAATTGCATTTTCAGCTCCAAACAATTCATTCCATAATCCCTTCTTGAACGACTCGATATTAGTAGTGATTAACCGAAATACTGCCTTGATGGATGTTAACCCATCTATTGGGTTGTGCTCCTGTTTTACTGGTTGCTTATCCAGGAAGTCAGCATTTTAGTGCTCCAGGCATTTTAGTACTCCAGGCCTCAGATAATCATATGTTTTTGTTTTTGATTAATATTGGCTTGCATCACCGAAATTATAATTTTCCGCATTTGTATCTTGTGACAGAAAAAGTGATTCCATTTGGCTAACCAATAATTGATCCTGAAAAAATAATTTACTTCCAAGTCAAAAAATGAATAAGAAAAACAATAATAAAAGTATTGAAAAATCGAAGATCAAATCTCTCAGTTTGACAAAGGTTATGGAATCCAAATCTATTTTTATCATTTTTTTCAGGGAGCCACATTGTTATGAAATTCAGAACTAATTTCGAAGTACCTATGAATAGCATCAGTATACCATAAAGAGCCAATTAATTCCTGAATTCATTTTAAAATTGGAAGAATTCTATGCTAGGAAGAATATTTTTTGTTTCATACGATTGCTACATAAGGAAATCTTTGGGTAATTCAAAAATCACTATATCAAACCCAGCTCATTAATTCATATACAAAACAAGCACTACTGCAAAATTTCACCTGGCTGTACGGAACACCTCCTTCAGAAGCACCATGCTGTGTTTGTGACTGTGTCCAATCCGATATATCTTGTGATATACCTGAAACACATGTTCTTTAAAGAAAACTGTAATTTAACCAAGGTTTAGGAAATCAGAAATGACTTCTGAGAATAATCTGCAAACGAAATTGCAACTTACCCGACATTTCGCCGATCTGTTGCATATAAATGGGATCTTGAGATTGTTGAGAACTAAACATATTCATTGCTTCCAAATGTTTACGATTTCGTGCCGTATTACCAGCAGCAGAATTCAAATCGCCAGGACGTGGATGAGGTGGAGGTCGGTAATAATGAGGTGGCGGTTGAACAAACATCTGTATTGGTACTGGGATGTTGATTCCGTTCTGAGGTCGCAACTGACCATGAGTAATAGCTGCGAATGGATCTTGTATCGACCGCAAATCTCGATTACGATTACCAAATGCACTACCTTGCATATCTTTCGCCATAACTGCTCCACGTGGAATGAAACGATTCATCTGAAAAAAACTGATCATCTCCGATTGGATCAGTAAAATTGAAGAGAAGCAACTTGCACAATGATAGTTTACATGTGTATACTGAATCATATAGTTGAGAGTATTATTCAAAAAACACTCTTAAGAGTACTTTCTAAAAGTATGGACTCATGTCTATGTTCATGACACGAAAGTTGTCCATACTTTGCTTAAAATTTTGAATTTTTCAAAGCTTTATTCAAATTCCATGCACAACTTACATTCATAACATTTGGAACGCGACGCGGTTTAGAAAGTGTAATTGGTGACGGTTTCAAATTATTTAGCGGGCCTTCAACGAGGCAACCCTTCTCTTTGAACATTGACAGTAAATAATTCCATAGTGGATGCCTCGATAATACTTTTGCATTGCCAACTATGATAAGGCCAAATTTAGCGCGCGTTAGTGCAACATTCAAACGTCTGGAATCATTCAGGAAACCAATGCCTTGATGATCATTAGATCGAACACATGTCACTATTATGATATCTTTTTCGCGGCCCTGAAATTTTCACTTTGGTCTTTTAAAAATTCTAACATATCGATCATAAAATCATGTAAACATTAAAAACAGGATGCAGCATTTACTATTTACAAAATATAATAAATGTCTGATGCGCCACTGCACCTTGATAGCACCTAAGTACATTGCCTGACTAGCAGTTATCTTAGATACCTTAATTTTACTACATTTTTTTTTAATAGTCAGTGGTTGCCTTTAAATCAGTAAAAGCCTGATCAGTGGCCAGATTATAAGAATAATTCCATCGCTAACAGTCGGTATACGACCATTAATGTTATCATCTACAAAAAAGGCATTGGACGATCAGTCCTAGTGGCATAATATGAGGAGTTAAGCCTTCTACAAATACTTTACTCGTTAGTGAGGCTAAGAAAACTTCGGATAACTGGAACATACTAATTGCAAAAATGAAGAAAATAAATAAAGTCTAGTATATAGAACTGTATCATTACTCTTCGAATCACTGATGACTTACTGAATGCAAGGTATGAAAACACAAAAAGAGTACCTGAAAAGCATCCACATTAGCAACCTCCATTTCGAGATACAATTTACTATGCAAAGCACCCTGTGTTTGCATGAACTGCACAATGTACGATCTTTGTCCTTCATAAGGAGTGATTATACCAATTTGCTCCGGTTTTATTCCAGCTTTCAGAAAGCGAGTGGCTAGTTTCTCAACGTTTGCAGCTTCAGTTCTGGGAAAAAATAAAGAAGGTTTTTTATAAACGGAAGTGGGAGAAGGCCTTCAATGAAAGAATAAGTAAACTTTTAAAGTTTCTAGGAACTATCGGTCTTGACTGTGCCTAAAAACATCATTCCTTCATAAACGACGCTAAAAGCTACCTATTTAGAAATGATGTTCCTGATGAGCTAAGCTCCTCTTGACCATAGCAACTCCAAAACATCATCGGTTTATCCGGCACCGGCCACTGCCAATCAATTCCAATCAACTGTCGTTCCCCTGAAGTTCCGGACTTTATGAAAACAAACAACAAAGACGACAACATCTGACTCAAAATAAATCGTTGCAAGCCGAAACAAAGTTTTCTTTTCCTTCTTTTCCCTTTTGTTCTTTATTTAAGAATTTAGATATGTGTTTTCATTTCATTGTCCTTGTAGATAGATAAATAAGTGCTTACCTTCCGTAACACCATTTTGTAAACTTCCTTCGTAGAAAACATTGCTCGGGAATGAAGAAAGTGCGGGATGCATACGATATTGTACTTGTAGGCGAATTGGACGATTTCCGAGCAAAACAAGCCGTTCAAAAAGAGATTGTGATAAACCAGCTTTAGCTGCCTTGAAAAAGTAACTACAACTATATGAAAATTAACATCAAGATCAGAGTAATATTAAAATATCTGAACACTCAAAATACTCACCTTCTTACACATGATAACAGGACCCAACTGACAATGGTCGCCAACAAGTACCAACTGCCGAACACCACAAACAACAGCTACCATTACTTCAGGTTCCGTGGCTTGGGTTGATTCGTCAATCAAAACACATCTTCAACTCATATTATATAACAAATCAGCAACATATTCTGGTATAATTCTGTTTAGACTTAAATATCAAACTAGACTTACTGCATACGTTATACCATAGAACACTCACTTGATTCTCATATGTGAGAGACGGCTATCTGCAGCCGAGACACAAGTACAACAGATAACATCAGCAGCGGCCAACAGTTGGCATTCTTTTGCTATACGCAAAGCACGAAAGCGGCGCTCATCAGCATCTGCTAATTCTCCCATTTCTTCCTGCAAATGACAGACCAAAACTTAAATAATTTTCTTCAAGAACTGATAGACATTTTATTAACAAGTAATGCATGCAATAAACTGACTGAGTTGTCCAATACTTATAATACAATAAATCACTTTCTCTCAAGAATAACTGTTAAAGTTCATTAACATTGTGAGAGCTGAAATAAATCCAATAAATTCTCATTCGCAGTCATATCAGTAATGACCTTGTAAATTGCCAAAATTATGCACTCAAATACTGAATATGATAGCAAGTTAACTTCTAATTTTAATGCATCTAAAATGTAAAAATTTCTCAGCTATTATGAAGATTCCAACAACTGACTTTCAACTGCTGCAACTTATGCAATTCAGCTGCACCGTGCAAGGCTTTCAGTTGATTATGCAACGCGAGGAAGGCAACAGGACTATCAAGCGTTTCACGGCTTTTTGCGCACAGACGAACAACCTGCAACAATAGAAATAAAAAAGAAAGGTAAGTTCCGATAGCATTCGATTTAAGAATTCTAAAACTAAAACTGACCATTTCCAGTAATTGAAACCCGAATAAATTCAGAATTGCTGAATTAACCTAAACTCATAAAGTAGAAGGATCACCTTTAATCCTGTGCGATGTATTTTCTCAGCTAGCTGATCAACTGCAATGTTGGATGGCGCACATACAAGAACTTGACCATTAGTTTGCTTTACAAGATGATATACGATGGTAGCGGAAGTCACAGTTTTACCGGTTCCAGGTGGTCCCTATAAATAAGCCAAATTACTACCCTAAATGCGAATCTGATCTAACAGTGTCAAATATTTTGCATGAAAAATGAGAAAGGAAACTGGGAGTAAATCAATCGCGAATCATAACCCAAACCTGAATAAGTGATAAGGGTCGTTGTAAAACAGTTTTGACTGCGTGCACTTGACTGTGGTTCAACTCTGGTAGACCTGGTACGCTAAATCTTTTTGGCAACGATACTTTAAAAATAATGTCATCAATATCATGGCCCATTAACTTGTGATATATAAACTGTGAAACACAATCTTCATCTTGACCCAATAAAGACAACGCGGCCTGCATTCTGAAATTTGTAATCTCCATAAAATGAACGTAGATCAATAAATGCTCTAAAAAGCAGTCACATGTGACATGACCCGACTGTGTTAATAACCTGCCTTGAGGCGAACTCAATAAGGAAGCATCAACAATGAATATCATAAAAGTAAAATAATATATTGAAGATGTACCTTTCAAATGACGTCGAGTTCCACACAAATTCACATGTAAAATTCGTTCGTGTGTCGGTAGGTACATTCTCCGCTTTCAAACGCATTTCGATCCCAACCTCATCGTTATGGTCTGAAAGAACTGTTGAATAATTTATTTCGTGTATTTCATAAACTTTAAAAATCCAAGAAGACATAACAGCGCGCAAACGAATGAGAACATTTCAGTACGATGATGTACGTCCATATTGGGTCAAACATTTTTACTTTAAAAAAGAGTCGCGGTTAGTTAAAAAACCGAAGATTCGTGACAATTTGTTTCAATCAAAAACTGATTAGGAGTCTTGGTTTGAAAAAAAATTGGTTAAAAGTTAAATGAATTTCACACATACTGTCTGGAATTTTGATAACACATCCAATTGAACTCCATTCACCACCTGCAGTTTGAGAGTGTTTTAAACGCAATTCATCTCCCAGCATCAGTTTCATACCTGTAGAGCTTAGAAACGACAATAAACTTGAAAAAACGAAGACATGCTGTAAAACAAATATCACAATAATTCATCAAATCAATAAATTTCACTATAAGTCTAATATATTCCTGCTATACCAAACAAATTTCATAATAAGATGTTCTGTTCCTTAGCCAAATCCATAAAGGTTTCCACTAACTTCCTTCCGAAAATTTTGGCAACTGGAAAAAAGCTTGTGGTTTCCGGTTGAGACCGATATCCCAACGAACATGACCGACACTTTGTGTTTGTGATTCTTTTTCCCTTCGATCGTAGTCTGCTTCAGCTTTCACTAACGGTTCAAATACACGCTTATACTGATATGCATCTTCATACTTCAACTGCACATGTTCTGGTTCCTCATCCATTCCTGGCCTTTCCAGATCTTCAAATACAGCTTTGGGATCTTCCTGAAAAATTGAAAATACCATTTGAAAATTTTTAAGTCCTTTCAGAAATATTGGTTTGTATTGGAGAGAAGGATAAGAATCAGACCTTCCAAAGTTCTTCAAGTCGGTTGATTTGTACGGCACTTATCTGACGCGCTCTCAGTTGTTCCTGCTCAGACGGTATCTTTACAAGCCAAGATAGTAACTGTCGATCACTGATCAAAGGTTTCCATTCATCCACCTAAATTAACAGAGATGCTAAAAAGTACTTATGTACTTTTTTCCAGAGGAGCGTATTAATATTAGGAATTAAACTTGAAACAACAGGAGTCCATAGGCATTTCTGCTAAATGAAGAAATCAACTATAAGAGGAAAATTAGTCAAACAATTATTCATCAGTGAGAACCACAAACTGTAACCTGCCAGGAGTGATCCTTCAAAACAGCTTGATTTGCACAAGGTGAACGACAAAGCACCACGACAACGGTGTCTGCTTTTGCAGGAATATAGCCAAGCATAAAAATGTTCCTAAAATCAAAATATTTGAAAGCGGCTAATTCATGTACCAAATCTTCTAACTGTAAGAAATTGAATAACTAATAGACCTCGATAGACCTCGACTGTCCAGAACACTTACAAAAGTCGATATGTTTGTTTTCGAGAATATTTTCAGTACTCGATTAAAAGTAAAATGAAATGCGGCAAAACTAAAAATCTCAAGAAACATGATTCCTTTGTATCACAACAGTCTCCATTTTAGGAATGCCTGATTAACCTTTCAGTAATAACACGATTTCACATGCACCACTCTATCGTTTAATCCCAATGTTGGAACTGACTTGCTATCAAGCAGCCAGCACAAATTAGCTTTTTTTGTTTGAAACTCCTGGCAACATGCTTTGATATTTCTTGCTGTAGTCAGCTGGAAATTTTCTAATAGCACCAAATAATAGAAAAACAAACTTCGAACCACACTGATAACATTCCAAAACTGTTTCACCAAGTGCACCTTCTTTGTGTAAAGAAACTTCTTTATGCTGCGAACGCACCAAATGTATAACTATATGACCGGCAGCCGTACTTCCACGTCCGTTACAAAACCATTTTTCACAAACCATGCACATTGCCACTGTAGCTGGATCATGTATACCGCAATATCTGAAATTCGAATGCGAATGTGTAATTTATCAAAAGTTCATGAAGTTTTGATGGTTATCTCAACATCTTCGATATTTCAAAGAAAATCCCTAAGAATCTAACCAATTTCCTTTCCTCAAAATCATGGATTTTTATTTCCAAAAATACCTGCAAGCATGTGCTGGTAGCTGCCCTGGTACGGGAAATTCTTCCTCATCTACAAATACCAATTCCTGCGATGGATCGGCACCAACCTCAGGGAGAGTACCGGTCCATCCCTGTGAAGGAAGTGTGAATTGCTGGTCAAATTCAAACTGTGAATCCTGAAATTTGAAAAACTTGGAGATCCATTTCCGAAAGGAAATTTTACAATTAGAAAACTAGAAATAATATAAAAGCTCGAATTCTCTTAACGATAACCTGAGTAGCTCCATGAAGTAACGATGAATCACCATCTGGTGTATCCACAAAATTCAGTGACAAAGATGGAGTGCCGTATTCATCTTCCAAAGCATCCACCATTTTGCATAAAACTTCCTATAAAAGAATGTGAAGTACTGACAGCGTAATCTCACTTTGCTCAATGTATTTCAGAAAAGTCCGTAAAATTGCAACAGGATATGCACGAAGTGCAAGATGACATCAACATAATGTGTTCAATAACTACAACTTCCTGAACTGAGAAGTCGTTAAGAGAAATGACTACGTTTTAGTGGAGAAGGGAAGAGGACACCTGACCCGTGCATATCCCGCCCAACCTCTCAGCAAGATCAACGCTACCAAGAATAAATGAACCCTTCCTCTGTCCACTTATAAAACTTCAGAAAAAGCAGTGAACATTGTGCCAATTCTTGCATGCACTCCCCATCGACCGCACCCTGATTTCACTTGTTGCACATTGCACTGCACATTTTATGTCGCACAGTCCTTACCACCTCTCCTATACCATATTCTATCACTAACATCACTAACTTCTCGTCACTCTCCGTCTATGTACTCTCTTCTCCTCCCAATTACTGGCATCATATATTCTATGCTATTTTTCAAAAATCAACAATCTCTACCCTCAAGATGCCTCCTTCAAATTACATTATCCTTCCTCAGAAAGCTACAATGACTTGGTTACAGTGAAAACTATGGGATCAAGTATTCGGGTATATTTTGATTTAAGTTCACTGTGGACTTTACGCTTTCTGGATCAGGAAGGAGAGGTAGGGATAAGTTTCCGGACCAAATTGAAGTGCTGAGGGTGTTCATGCTTTCTGCTTTGTTTATGGATCTTCGTTTAATTTACTAAGAAGTTTTATCCGGTCTTCCGTTCATATCGAGGACTGTTCGAGTTGTGTTTAACTAACATAGAAGTGAGATTATTCTGGTACTCAGATAATATCGAGTCTTTAGCTATAAGAAGTGCCATCCCATAATTGCTTTCGTTTCCTTCTCTTCTTCAACTTTTTCGATTGAAAATAATTGTAAAATTGGAACCTTCCAGGCTGAGCGTCGATTATAATATCAGGTAAGACCGATCGAACTTCTCTTCCATTCAGTTATGGATGATTAGGCGGAATGTACCTATTTGTATTTGTCCGGCTATTCTAAAAAAATTTTAAACTTTGAGGGACTGGTTGGATCATTCAAGAACGCACGAATAACTTCTCAATGATTCACATCCAACTAATTGAAGTAGTCTTGAAATGAGATAATGGTGTGTAAATTTCATATATTTTCCAACTCAAAGTTTAAGGAATTTCATTTGAACTTGAATCGAAAGAATATATTTAAGGATGAGGATCTGGTGCACATTTCTTGAATTTCTGAAAGATGCTTTGAAATTAGACAAACTATGGAATATTAATCAGATATTTCTTTTGAGTGGAGATACAGCTCTCCTTCTCTCCCTTTCTTTTTTGCCTCCTAATATCGTATATTAGACTTTATATAGAATGCAACCTACATTTTCAATCCCATGATCTGAAATAGAAGTTAATGGCAACTCGCTATAGTAACTCAACATTGGTTTTTCCTAACTGGCATGACTTTTTTCCGAAAGGCTATGCTCCATTCAAAAATTGTACTCTCATTAAGTAGTTCAAAAGCACTTTTACTTTTTCAGAAGTTTCATTTTGTTGGTGGCTTGGATTGCCCGGATTGGATCCTGGCCGAGATAGCTTCTTTATCGAAACTTGTGAGTCTTTTTCATTTTTTCCCAAGAATTTTATTGCCAAGGATTGCTGAAAAGAAACAAGAAAAGTTTAAAAAGAAAAAAAAAGTCGGAAAGAGTCATTGATTTGTTTAAATCTGCTTCTGAAGTACGTGTAATCAATATATCTTTCTAATGAAAGTAACCCAAAATGAAAAATACTGCTCAGTGTTACGTAGGATTTTGAATACACTGTTAACAAGGGCTTTCTCTTCATCATAGTTTTCATTTATCTATCTAGTCACCTCTTTAGCCTGTATTAAAATTCAAAAATTGGTGTTCGAGCTGTGTAGAATGTCTGATCAGTGGTAGGAGTGAATGGAATGATGAACATCTAGCAACTCTCAATGCTGATAAAAGTTTTGGTAAGTCTTGCTTAATTTTTTCATGGGTAAAATATTATCAACAGGATTGTATTCCTATGTTTAGGTTGGAGGCGAGCGATTGTCTTGCATTTCTGCCTTTTAAAAAGAATGACTATTAAGGATTGTTTCTAAATCTGGCAGACTGCAGGTCAGATTTGCATACAAGTTTTCAGAAAGAGATCCAGATAATTTTCTACACTTGCGTGGAACGGTTGTATTACTATGAAATACATGTCTTCAACTTTCATGTTCTTTTTTTTTGTTTTGCTGAAGCCTATTTTAATTTTCTTCAGACGACGAATCTTTGAAAGGAATGTTAGCAGCACTTACATTCATATTGGAAAAAACCACGAAAAGTGCATGTTCAGCTCGAGATCTTGAACTGGAAATGCAACAGTTGGGTCTTCCTGCAGGTACATGGTTTTCTTCATTCAAGTTCTAATTTTCTCGTTATTTGCTACTTTTCAACGTTTTAATCAAATTACATTTCTATTAACTTGATTCGGTAACTTTTCAGTTCTTTTCATTCTTCGTATTTGGTGCATGCATGTAATTCCATTTGTTTCATTTTAAATGTCATGAAGTGCTGTTCATTATTCATTGGTTTTTAGCTCTTACAGTTTTTTAGAACACTGCAAACAGTTGACAAAGATTTATGCGATGAATTTGGAAAAATTAAAAAGTGCTTTATTGCTCAGTTTTCCTCGTGGTCAGTTCCGTCTAAATTATTTGTAGGGATTCTGATGTGGAGTAATTTGTTTAAGAAACAACATTGTAAAATGAGTCGTCTTAAAGTTCTGATATGTTGTCATTCTGACCTTTTAGAATCTTAAACATGGAAAAATGCGAAGAGTTATTTCGACGGCATCAAAATTAATGATTCAAAAAATTTGGTAAACTGGGAAGATAGGAATGAAATTATCGTCTGTAAAATGTGAAATGGTTTGCCTGGAATGAAAGTAGTAATTTAAATATCCTGTATTAATTTAGCATCATCGCTTGCGATTTCTTCGGTGGATGCCAAGGAAGGAGGAAATGGAAAGGTAATAATTTCCTTTTCTCCCCTAATTCTCTATTCCGGGATTTTTGTTTTTTTGGAATAGTTGAAATTAAATCAGTCTCTTTTTCTAATTAATTTGTCTTATTATTCCTAATTTCCTCGATTAATTTTACTACTCGTCTAAATATAATCTGGTTTTAAATTTTACTTTATATTCTAATATACAGTGGCGTTAATTCCGGATACTGGGAATCCGCAAGCTGATTAAAGCTGATCAGTTCTGGTTATTGGAGTTTTAGGTATATATAATGAATATGCGTTCCAATGACCAAGAAGATATATCAGTAGTGCTGAACGACGCGAAACTAAACTATTTAGTACATGGTAATTTGAAAAAGTTTTTTTTGAAAATTGTGATTTATCCTTTTAATGGTAACCGAAAGTTACTTGTTTTCAAAAACAAGTCTTGACGGTATGGAAAACATGAGTTTTTCAACAAAAAATTAAATACAATAAGATTTTGATTATCTCACAAAAGATCATTTATTCATAAAGCAGTTTTCAAGTTTTGCGAAGGAAGTGAACATTACAAGTATCTTGTATTTTACCGAACTACTTTGCTTTTACTAAAGTTGTTTGAATGGATATGTTTCTTAAATACCTCAAATTTTCTTCATCATTATAGTAGCTGCTATCTCAGCTTTGATACTTGATAGTGATGCGTCGAACGGCCGTCTAGAAAATCCCTGAAGAATCTTGTTTTACTTATGCTACTAATTTATTAGGCTGTTATCGGCTTGAACTAAGGCTTTAGGTGACTGACTCATTACATTGTTTAATTTGCGATGTGCGAGTACGTCCAAATCCAAAATGTTGTCATTTCAGAACTATCACAGGCAATGGATATCATTCGGCCGTTCGTTCGAAATACCGCAAGTGATACTCATTGACTTTTAGAACTTCTATTTAATGGAACTGCTTAAGAATTGTTATTATAGTTATATATCTTATGTATAGATTTGTTGGTACAATATCGCCCTAAATATCATATCTTACAATACTGTACACTATTTTTAAGTAAGGGACCAAATTTTTCTACCTTTCGGATTTTTCTATAGTAATGTTTTTCAATTTCATGGTCTTTAAGCAGTTGAACGAATTCGGCATGAGTAGCTTTGAGCAAAATCTATTTTTTTCCAACTTTCTCAAGCTTCGTTAAATTTAATAATTCTAAAGGCGTCTTTTCTGTAAACGTTTTCAATTCTACATTGTAAATGTCTACATTTGCTGGCTTTCAGTTGTTCACTAAATTTTCTTTTCCTAACATAATTGAGCAATTAGTAGAAGTTATAGGTGGTGAAACTCACAGTAGTTGCCAATTATAGACACATCGTTATTTCGTGCACTATTTTAGGTGCTATTTCGATAAAACGCTAATTAACAGAGAGATAAATATCGTAGTTTATATGATCATTGATCTTGTTGACTGAGGTATTCAGTATAAGTTTTATTTGTTTATGATGGTTTCTTAGAAATTTTCTTAAACAGTTCAGTTCTACGGAGTAAAGCCTATTGATAAAGTATTACATATTATTATTTACTGTTTCAGTATGTTTTGGTAGCATTTTCGGGACAAGTATATTTTAATATCATATGTTTTTTTATTTCGCACTTCTGAAAAGTATAAGGAATGCTACTTGGCTTCGCGATTGAGGATACTGATTGGGTAAGTGAAATAAAGTGGTAGGTGAAGGCATTAGAATTATCGAAATGACTGCACTTTGCTACCGTTTGGAAGCTTGTCAAAATTCGTTCGTAGGGGAGGCTATGAAGATGACCTGTAATCATAGTAATGCATTTGGGAAAAAAAACATTTAATGATGAGACAAAGAAATACGATGCTACAATTATGTATATTTAATGAGCAGATTAAAGCAGTAGCAGAGAGATGGATTGTGCAACAATTTCCTGTAGGGATTTACGTGGAACATTCAACGAAGTATTCAAAGCTTTTCTTTTCTGCTCCATCACTGGTGATAATTTCTAATTCAAATAACGATAACTGATGTAGGAAGTGCGATTTTTTTAGTTTTTTTCTTTACTTTTATTGTAATAGTGCAACTTAAATTACGTTCTCGAGAATGATAAGACCTTGAAATCCAATTGGTGAGTTGTCTTTAACACATGATGCAAATAACCAAGGTATCAATTACATTGTCCTCCTCATATCTGCTAAATTTCAGCTGATATATTTGAAATTGATTGACACCATTATCATGTCATATCATGTTTATTACGCCACCAAATAATGAGCTGATTGTTACTGTTAACTAGGTAAATTGTGATGACATAATATGTGAATATTTCTGTGGGAATCATACTTATTCAAATACCTCAATCTAAATTACATCTAGTTATTACTAGATGTTGCCTTTAGCAATTTGAAAAGTGCACAAAAAATTTTAATATTTTGCAGCACCTTTTGAAATATAAAAGGTTTTGATTTTATTTTTTGTTTATGACGAATAGAAATGTACAGAGACGTTTTTCTTTGCAGTTCGATGAATTGTAATTTTAAGATTTTTTCGAAAAAAAAATTTGTGGGTTTCCGATAAACTTAACCAACTTGATGTATACATATGTTCTGTGAAAAAAAGTGAACTAAATTTTGGTAGGTTTTTGAACCCTCCAAAAATCTCGATTAAAGAGAATTCATACAGTGAGGAACTTTTTGTTTAGTCTTTTATTCAGTCATGATGTACTGTTATTCCATTCTATGAGAGTTATCGTTTCATTCTTATTTGTCTGTTGATTCTTTCAGTACAGTTCTTCGAGTCTTCAACTAAGTAAACAAAAAATCCCAAATTATTGCGTTTTTTTTTTTTTTTTTTGGTAGCACAAAACTTCTAATTGCAAAAATGTTAGTATAATAAAAGCAATGAATCACTTGTAACCGATTTAAATTTCTACTACGTTTATTGTTTCTTGTCAACAAATTGATTCATTTTTTCAAAATATTGAAAAAGAGATATTGACGAATATGTCATCCAACTCTTTGCGACAAGTAGCTTTTTTTCAAATGCGATAATTGCTTTTGATAGATCACGTCCCGAGACAGCTGTTGGTGTGAGAAATTCATTGATTCATTGATACAATGAACAATAAGAAAGTACTAATTGGATTGACTGCTGTTTTTTCTTCATTATTGCATTACCTTCGAAGAAGAGTCAAGCACAAGTATGTGTCCACTCGGCGGGGGGTTACTTTTTCTCGCATAATAACCAATGGATATTCATCTTGTGGAAAGAGAAAACGGATAAACAGCCAAAGTCGGTATCAGTTCATTCAATTCGTCATTCCACATCGGTACTTTGCTGCTTACATTTAAATTGATCTAAAAAAAAAAAAAAAAAAAAAAAAAAAAAAAAAAAACGGAAATCATTTTTGAGGGAGGAAAGAGGAAAACGAGTAACAGAAAAATATCAGTTTTTTTTTTTTTTTTTTCAATGCAAAATCGGAGGCAAGAGATTGGGGAGGAGGATGAAGCCAATTAATCACTTAACGCAAGGGGGACGCAATGAAGTGGAAAATAACAGGGTAGAACATCGGTGTGGATCGGATCGGGGTCTTGGAACAGCAAGGAATGCAGAAAAAAGTGAGAAGAATATCCTCACCAGGTGCTACTACTTTGCTCTCAAATTAGGCACAATAAATCCTGTGGTACCACAGTATATGCAATCGCACTGCTACGCTATCATTTTGTTTTCTCATTACGGTAATCCTCTCCTTCTACCACTAGTAGTGAATGAACAATAAACAAGTGTTGTTTACTTTGCAGATAAAGATCAGTATTTCAAATTTTATTGTAGCCACAGATATAACCATAACGATAGATGCTCTTACAGGAAATTAAAAAAAAGATTGTAACGAGAGTTCAAAATTCACCTAGTTGGCAATTGAAATTAAGATGCATTTTCTGGCAAGTAATAATTTGTGCATCAAATGTAAAAGAGGAATTATCTGAACATTTAAAACTAAACAGAAAAAAAAGATTAATGCATTAACATATCCACTTAACATTTTCCATCCTTTTTTTTTGAAATCTATTGAAATATTGTACTTTGTTCGAATTAAATTTTTATTTGAGTTTATCAATGCAGGGTAGATTCTCCCGAAATTACTTAGCATTCTTCTAATTATGCCACCAATAATTGGGGATTCCCGTTTAATGTCGTAAAAGTATACAATCATGAAAATTTGATATTATAATTTATTGGGGAAAACGCTTTTGCTATTACGCAATGGTGGCTATTTTCTTGTCATATCGTCCCAATTCTCTGACCCTTCTCAACTACCACCAACAACAAGAGACAAAATGGCGGTTTTCGTTGTAGGAGAAAGGTGACGACGATTTGGGCGCTGTAACGGAGCTTGATTGCGCCTCCCTTTTCTTTTTCAGAGTGTCGGCAATGTACTTTTGAAGTTCAACCTGAACTTCCACTCACTATTACACATAGTGAGCATGCAATGATATAAAAAGTTCAAGCTAAACTGCAAATAAGGCAAGACAGTCAAGGAACATCTTTTATCATCATATCCCATAATCAAGTCCTTAAGATAATAAGTATGCAGAAAGCTGCAAAAAATGGTTTATGTCTTTAGTTAGTAATTAACTCCGATCAAAACCTGAAATTTTAGTCATACTTAATTGACTTTACTTCATGTATTTGCAAAGAAATACCATATACTTTTATATCAATCTAAGCATGAATTGAAAATAATTTCAAAACTGATGGAATATTTTAGTAAACAAGTGAATTTATCAAGGAAGTGAACCAGAGTGGTGCGAATCATAATTTAAATACCAATTATTTACAAAGTTACGAATTTCATCTTTATACAAATTGCTGAGGAGCAAAACTGTTACATAACAGAAATTTTAGTGATCATGAAAATTGGGAATTACGGTACAATTTGCGCTTTTGGAAGAAAGAAAAGAACTCAAGATTTAAATATGTCACATTTTTGAATTTAATGAATTATATTGATTTTACGCTTTAGACAAACTGCGTTTCAAATTTAAGATTTGAATTCCATGTCCAAATTCGAGTATCAAAAAAAAAAACTAAGAAAAAACAAACAAGTAAAGTCGTGCAATAAGTTATTGTTATAACTAATGTGACGCATATTTTCTTTACTAAGAGGACATAATGCATTAAAAAAGGATGACGGGAAGAAAAAAAAAACGGGAATCTGGTACTCCCGGACCTTTCAGATGATCAGTGCAGAGATGATTACCTAGGTCACTGTAACGATTTTAACTTCATGAACAGGGTAAAAGAGTAGAACTTTGGAAATTCATTTCTTCTACAATCAATTGTTACTGAGACCAAGATAATGACACAAGGTCGTTTTACGTGAATTCGATACGTTTGTTGACTTCACGGATAACGTCTTCATAATAGCAAAAAGATAATGGCATTGTAATGGTGTGATGCCTTTGGTAAAATAATGAAAAGGATATAAAATGAGAAGGAATAAATGAACTATGGAATCGTTACCGTATGCCGATACTTGACACAGAGGAGGAGATGGAGAAGGAGAGGCGTCGTTATTGAGGCTGTTAACGAGGCCAGGATTGTCCTCGTTAGATTGAGCAATCGACAACAGCCATTCCAAGGTGTAGAAAATAGTGCTATTAGAGGGGAGCAAGGCGGGGCTCAACACTGCCTCCTAAATTTGACATTTTTCTTTCCCGATCACTGCTCCTACTGGAGAAATGCATCAATTTCAGCTCCTTCCTCATTATCATCATCATCATCATCGTCGTCTTTACTATCATTTGGAATAATCATTTCCTCAATAATCTAAACCCTAAAAAGAATTGCGGGATTGGGTAGCAAAATAAGTTATTTCGGGAGATTAGACAGAAAATTTTACATAAGACAGAATATCTAAGCTTTCCATACAATTGCTCACTGATATTATCCATTGTTAATATTTCTCTATCGCACAATGTTCTCTGTCAACTATGTACAATATGTTTCCAATGTCATCAGACTTTAAACTTGTCTTACGTTACTCAATCATGGATACGGGTATTCTCACCATCACATTTGCATAAATTTGCTTAAGGATAACTTATTTTCAGGAGTAGAGCAGGAATTCTAAAGTTAAAGTTCACAAGATCATTCCATCGGCATTCCAAGAATAAGTTTCTGAACAAATATTATGATGCAACCTGCCATATTTCATTAATTTTGTATTCATTTTTATTGCTATTATTTTCGTGAATTAAGGTGCAAAATCGGTGAACAAACTTTTAAATTACCTTTCAAAGCAACATGGATTCTCAAAGTGATCTAAAACCTATTGTACCGCTTGCTGCTGCAGCTGCTGGAAGTCTAATGTTATCAAACTGTGAACAAAGTCCGCTGGGTAAGTTAATGGAACAATACAATCGATTAGCTTCAGAAAGTCGTATTGCTGCATCGGTGGAAGAAAAATTGTCTAAAAAAGATTCAAGAACTACAGAAACAGTCGCAGCGGCGGCAGTGGCAGCAGGAGGCACTCTGGTAGATACAATGCCGTATACGAATGCCACAGCTGCGGTTTATCCACCATACTCATGGTCGGCAGCCGCAACGGCCCCGTGGTGGACAACAGAACCAACTGGAACTTGGCCTCCACTACCGTATTCGCCAACAGTGGGTACTGATACTGCTACAGCAACTTATTCTCCCTACTTGGGCCCACAATTCCAAGGACTACTGTCCGCCGCTACCGTATCAGCTACGGTATCAGCTGCTGGTCAAGCGACATCGATTTCTAATCCAAATTCTAGTTCTACTGGTAATCCACTATCCAAGGTCTCCAGCAGTTCAACCACACATGCAGGAGGCGGCAAATTACCTACTCGATCCAATTGTGAATGTCCAAACTGTCAGGAGGCCGAAAGATTGGGTTAATCTTCTTATTTAGCTTATTTCAAATACTTAACGTATTTTGATTGGTAAAATTCAACTAGCAAAGGAAAAAAAATGATTGTGTAGCAACTGCTAAAATAATGTTGGAAATGTGGATCTTTACCAAATGAGTTATTTTCTACTGTAAGAATCAACTGATACGGTTGCTTACATCATCGTTATATTCATCTTCCCTCGACATGTTGGAAACATGAAACTGTTATTTAAAGTAATTTTTAAATTGTATAACGAATAATCTACCCATGACAACTATCGTATCTTTGATTCGATATATTAGTAGCCAAAATATGCAGCAAATTGATTAACTTTTATAAAAATTGGGAAACCTGTCTTTCCTAGTAGATATTGGATGCTAAAAGATTGTAGTAGTTAAATTAAGTAAAAGTACAGGATCACCAACCAGGTCGGGAACAAGAAGAGACAGTGAAATGAAACCATCGGCGGGGAAAAGGGAACAAGAATGGAGAAGAACGGTGGTGAGCGTGGAAGATAATAACAAGTTATGGTATATGTTTAGCAATCACTGAAAATAGCAATTACATTCTTCACTTGTATGTACCGAACCTGCAATTCCATAGCTTCATAATACTTCACCCAGGCCAATGATACTAATCTTGGCGCCAGCCTGAACGATAAAGTGGAATTTATTTTTATATTCTTCAATTAAATCTTTTAACTTAATGGTACTTCATGTCTGAATCACATCACGTATTCTCGAGTAAACCAGTTACGATGGTTATAAGATTTATTGAAAGACTTAAATTTATAATTTTTTTGGAATTGGTACAAAGTGAAAACTGATAGCTGCAATTTCTTTCATATTAAGCTTTAATAGGATTAAATTTTCTGGAAATATTTTCCGGATAATATTTGCTTACAAAAATTTTGGAGATGTAGAATAGAATGATTGAAATAGTGAAAGGATTAGCCATGAGGATTAACTGAATTGATGAAGTGATTACTGTCTGATCTTATTTTTCAATTTCATTCGCACATTTGAATAGAATATCTATCGCTTACCTTTCATTAAGACATTCGCAGGAAGAAAAAATACGGATGAATTGAGATAATAAACGATGTGAACACTTTTTGTGAGTTTTCTTTTTTAGAAACGATCCTTACAAAAATGAAATACCGCCAAAAAAAACAAGCCCATTCTATGGTTAAAATGGGGCATAACGGCACTTTGAACCATTTGATCGTTTCTGAGAGACAAGGAATCTTTCCTTCTAAACGAGGAAAGGACAAGGAGAGGGAAAGCGGTGGTCATTAGAAGTTTCTGTAGAATCAAACCAGTCTCTAACCATATTTACTCTTTTTGAAGAAAAAAATTGATTTTCGAATTGAAATTAAAATTAATTTTGGAAAAACTTGCTACGTAAAGTATGTCAATAGCTTTTTCTTGTTCTTTGCAATGAATTCAATAAATATCATTTTCCAATTCAAAAATTATTAACCATTTGCAGTAACTGCTATTTTGAAATTGTATACTTTAATTTATATGCAATGTTTTTCTCACTTGCACATTTTTTTCCATTCTTTTCTAATTCTACAGTAATGATAATGACATAGGGGTCATGGAAATGGTCATCTGGACTGAGCTCCTTTAAACACAAGTAGTTGTAATGATGACCTTTAGCTGAGCAGTGTTTTGTTTTCACTCGATCGCCTCGTACTGAGCACAACTGTTGTACTTTTTTAAATTGGTCTCACAATCTAATCAAAAAATGAAAATGTCAATTTGAAATTGACAAAAATGGAAAGTATACATTATTCATTGTGAGATCAATTTCAAAAAAAAAAAATTGGAACTAAATTTTTCTCCTCTTCTCCCTTTCTTATCATTGCTAGAGCTTAAAGCAACGCAATTAATTTCGAACTCAAAAAATCGAATATCAGTTTTGTCCAAAAAATAAGCTGTTGATTTTGAGTATCCAACTAGTTTCTAATTGAACTTCGAAATTTTGGAACAAATATTTAGCAGAAATGTAAGAAGTTGAATTTAAATAGTTTGCATTTTTGGTTAGAACATCCCAGAATTCACTATAATTTTATGCATAAGCTATTGAAAGGATTGACAGATTTTGAACAAAATTTCTTCACCTATTCACAGGAAGAATGTGACTTCAAAAAATTAGATTTTGTTAAAATGTTTGTATCTACCGTAATCATCCAAAATCAAAACAGTGGACTGTCTGTGAGAAAAGAAATGATAGCAATATCGCCAATTACATCTCTGACAGATGTATCGCTCAGAATGAAACCACGAAATATGTATTTTAAGAGATTTCCAGTAGTCTTATTTCAATCACTCGCATAAACTGGTCACAAATGCGATTGATAGAATATCAGCAAAATTGCCAGATCGGTTACTGCGCTGGCTGGAGTGAATTATCTATCTCCAGATCCACTTCATCTTCCATTTTTATCACATATGATGTATTTTTTTTTTTTTTTGTTCCTGTCCGAATTGTCGCAATCTTTCTTGTAGAAACGAATAGGCAAAAATACAAACTAATTTCAACAGTTCAACTAATCTGAAGGACTTTTTTTGATATCATTCAGTATACCTCATCTATGCTATGAAACATGCACATACAACGTTAAAATTGCCTTACCGAAACGAAGCACATGAAGGAGAATAGATTGTAGAATGGCCCTGAAAACGGCAAATTCAAATGAGATTTTTTTGAATTGGTTAAGGGAAAATCGAAATATAATTGACACTTTTCACACTTTGATATATGATTTGTTGCCTCTCTTTTTTATGACAAATACTTTAAAACAACACGCGTGAAAAGGTTTTTTTTTTTCTTTTTTTTTTTTTTTTTTAAAGGATTCGAAATGGTTTCCATGATAAATAATTAAATGAGTTATTTACTGTTCGAATAATTAGAGCTTTTAACTTTGAAACAATTCCGACAGTATAGCGCAATGATAGTATAACTGTCCTCATTTCTTAGTTCAGGCATTCCTGTCACAGTACCTTTCAACCTTTCAACTTCAATTCTGTTAAGGAGAAAAAAAATTAAAAGCACTGCTGTAGATTTGATTTCTTATATCTTTTATAGATTTAAACAAATAAAAACGATGAAAGTTATGACGATAAGCTGAGAAGAACTGCTGAAAGTTCAACATTATAGTTCTATTTTATGATAATTTGATTACATGAAAAAAGAAGTTAATTTACAGTCTGTTTTTCATTTCATTCCCAAACTTCATTCCTTTAAGATTAAGTAAAATAAGCTCTCCTCTAAATTAAAAAGAATCAAGGAGTCAAACCAGCGTGATGGGTGGACATTTAATTAAATAGAAAATTTTACAATTACTATCGTTTTGCACCTTGTTTGACCTTCAACAAAAAGAAAACATAGCAGCAGTCATTTTCCACAGCTAAATCAGAAATGGTGTCATAAATCTTCATAATCGATCCCTCCGGGAGGAAAAGATAACGATCAGGAAAGGATATCAATCAGAATCTCGAGCCAACTTAAGTGATTGTGTAATCGGGCGTGAGAGTCACACAGGATCAATTTTTTTTTTGTAGTTTTATCCGATAAACAATCAAATTTCTCGATCTAAATCAAAAAATACATAAAGGGTTTGAGAAATTAGAACCTGTTAAAATGTAAAAAGAAATTATGAAATTAATTATCACTAAAGAAGCTATCACTCGTAGCGTCTAGGCACTCACTTTTAACTCGGAAGATGCAATTAACACTAGGTGAAATGCGAAGAATTCATAACTGTCAATCTTTATTTTTATGAAAAAATGAAAGACACTGATGATATATTTAAACAAATTGTCAACCATACTTTAAACCTAGCAACTTTACTAGGTATCGCAAATATTCCGGCAAAAATGCGAGGAATCCATAACTGTCACGTTCCGGGATGTGGTAAAGTATACAGCAAAAGCTCTCATCTAAAAGCACATCTTCGATGGCACTCTGGTGAACGACCATTCGTAAGTTCCTCCCAATATTTAATTTTATTAAATAGGAATCATTTAATATAACTCTGATTTTATTAGTGCACTTCTTAAATCTTCAGAACTAGTAATCCTTTTTTATTGACAGGATTTCTTCTGCATCTTTATCGAATAACAGTTACTATGCTAAAGTGAATTTTCAGAAGAGAAGGCTTACGGAGAACGGTTCAAGCTCACGAGGAAGTACGACAAGCTGAATTTTAAATGCCTGTACCTTGCAAACCACTGTTCTATACTAAGACATTTGCCATTAGGTTTATGATACTACCAATCTCATATTTAAACTTTTTCCTGATAGAATGCTGAAAATTCAGGTCACTAACCCACTACGCTTTGCGCAAAATATTCCCCTCAGAACGAAGAATCAGCTTAGTACACATATTTACTACGAAATCAGATTAGTCTATTCTTATTCCTTTTTCTGCAAATCTTTATAAATGATTAATTATATGTGCTTATGTATGTATCATGTTGGGTCTGTATTATTTTATAAAGGTCAACTAGTTTAAAACTATCTGAAAACTATGTCGGCTTATAACCGATGTTGTAGGATCTGCTTCTTACAATGCAGCAACTTCGCTCTTGAAAAAAAAAAATGATTCAGGACTCGAAATTTTAACAATTGGTGTCGTAAATCATACCTTCAATTTTTCACGAATTTATGAAAATCATAAGTTCTGATTGCAGTGTACTACCTCATAAAGCTTAAAAGAAATGCTAGCAGGACAGAACGGAGCAAAAACATGGGATAAAGATGTACAGCACAAGGATATGCATAATCAATATGCAGTCGCAATCTAAATTTGACAGTACACGTAATTTCGAGTAAAGAAGCATAACACAATGTGAATACATGAATAGAGCTCTTGTGAACTGTTACAATTCCACATATTCATTTGATAACCACATACTAAGCACCACCACGCAGTGCAAGCACCAAGTGAAGAACTGACCCACCAGCAACCTGCAACGAAACAATACTTGTACAGAAAATGTCAATGATATGTGCACCTATTATTTATTAGCAAAAAAAAAAAAAGACTCGGAGATCTAAAAAATTCCAAAAAAAAACTTTTGGAAATTAGTACTCCTTCTGGTACAAATTTCTTTTGGTTTCAACGATAAATCCCTTTTTTTGATATTATATGAAATATTTTTTTTTCTAAACTATATGAAATTAAACGATCTAAGAAAACTTGTGCTAAACACAACTTCCTAATTTCCTTGGAAAAAAAAAACGCCTGAGTAAATTTAAATATATTATTCCCAAGACCATCTTACGAACTCGAACAGAAATCTCCTTCCTGCAGCTAATGTAACACCTAAATTAGATTTAGCATTCTGAATTCAGGATAAGATGAAGACACGAGAAGAAATCTTCTAATTCTATAAGTAAATCAAATACTTTCAGAAAAAGGATCAATCAAATTTCGAACGTATTTAACAAACCACAATTCGGTTTAGAATAAAAAATACTCCACGGAAATCAGAAATTTAATCAGCCCTGCAATCAATAAATAAGGATACTTATATTTGCTAGAACTTCCGAAAATCTACCTTGTAATCTTGTGCTGTTTTCTCATCATTCATTTGCTTTCCAGCAAAAATTAGTCGTTGCTGTGGCGGAGGTATGCCCTCTTTTTCTTCTACCTGCAAATTTTACAAGTAAACTCAAATCTATTAAGTATTTCAAAGAGAATATCTTTACTTTGTCTAACATACAATAACGTCTCATCATTTGGTTAAGGAATATGCCTAATTACGCTTCACTACTATTTAGTTGAGGAAATATTACAAAAAAAGAGAGAGTACTAGGCAGTTGAATCACTATTGGGATCGACAAGTGTTGAATTTATGAAAAAAAAAAAGTTAAAAAAAAGAGGAACCTTTTCTTTGATCCTTTCCACCTTATCATTAGGCTCAATGTCGAGCTCGATTTCCTTTCCTGTCAATGTCTTCACTTTGATTAACATCCCTCCAATCCAATCACCTTACCAACTCCCGAGAACACTCTCAACAACCTTCAATATCCCTCTAACAGAATTATAATAACGTAACCAATCCCGTTAAATATTATTTGGTCAATGTGCAAAAGATTGCCTCAATGGCTGTTGTCAATAATGTTGCCATTGAAGACATCTCTATTCATGTGAGTAAATCTTCTTCAAACAATATAACTTGTTTGAATTGATGGTAATTCGTCTATATCACATTAAATCTTTAAATGAAAAAAGGGATCGGCGATGGATATGGATGAGAACTGATTATTTATATTTAATGTTCGCGGAAATGATCAGATTGAAAATGATTTAACTGCTTGGGTAAGTAGAACCTAGTTGATATTCATAGTAATTCGAGCTATTTTTTTCTCTATTTGTTTCAAAAGATTGGGATTTTATAAATTTTGACTTCCAAACAACTGGAAAATACAGCAAATATGTAAGAATTTTGCTAATTTCAGTTTCAATAAGTTATTTAAAGCACAAATCGATAGTTACGCTTTATGCTTTA
This sequence comes from Dipetalonema caudispina, assembly GCA_013365325.1. Taxonomy (NCBI): domain Eukaryota; kingdom Metazoa; phylum Nematoda; class Chromadorea; order Rhabditida; family Onchocercidae; genus Dipetalonema; species Dipetalonema caudispina. The sequence goes on along the minus strand of JABVXV010000001.1, from coordinate 139,174 downwards.
TGATTTGTTCTTGCTGTCTATTTAACGCGTTCACCACGTGTACAGATATGAACTTACCTGACTAATTAATTCCTAATTACCTGTTTTCTCTGTCACAGCTATTTGTAAATATTTCTATTTTAAAATTCAAGAAAGGCTGTGTAAAACACTTTATAAAACTTTGTATTTTCCAGTCCAAAGGCATTATAGATATTATCTTTTGAATTAACAATAATAATTCCCTTCACAAAATCCAACTTTATTATAGGCTAACAACTATTGAACAAAGCCAAATAAGTTGAGATGCTTTTCTGTTGTTTATTTATTAATGAGAAGTGAATGAAGGATGAGACAAGAGTGTGTTTCGAAGTGTCGAAAATCTGCAAACTTCTATTTTGCATAATGAGCTTGTTGTAATGGGCTGCTTAGTATATAAAAGCAGTGCATTATTGAGTGTTGAATGATACACGGCTATGCTGAAATTTCAGATTTGCTTATATTTGTGGTGAATTGCTGAACGATGTTACTTGAGCTAGAACTTCAATCCATCGATGTTTATGTTGTTAGGGAGGTATGAGTTAGCTTGCTACTATCTAATTTTTATTTTCTTCTTTCTACATCTCCTAGAAATTTGGTAGATAATGTGAAAATTGAGAAAAAATTGAACAGTTGAGCTGAATTTCGGTAAACATAAAGTGAAAATTCTTGAAAAAATGCACTTGTGCTTTTTGCTGCTAAAATGATTGTTATTCGATTTGTATACCTTGTTCTATTAGAATTTTTTGTGGTTTCAAATGTTATAGATTTCAGGTTATGTGGAAGATGATAAGAAAGAATGTCAAATTTAGCCGGCCATCTTTGTAGTACTACTGGAGAAAATTTGCTAGTCGAAACAAAAACATGGCTTACTCTGCTACGGCATTTTTTCATTAATGATATTGTCCATCTGTATGTAATACATTGAATGCACAGTTAAAATTAAGCAAATTTCACTTGTAAAGAATTTTTTTATAAAGCCATTAGCTGTTGTTAGAATGAGCAATACTCCATTGTTTTTGTTCAGTAAGTTCTTGAATTGCATTACATCCATCCAGTTCTTTTCTAATAATTTATGGAATAAAAAATATTTCGTATTTGCGGTTAAAACAACTTAAATTACTCATGATCTAACTTTTTTCGATGAGATATGGATCTAACTTTAAGTTGACAAAAAATTTGAACTAGTTTACCTTCAATTATCTCAAAGCCAAGATTTTAGGAAAGAGGCACAAGAGGGCAATACGGCATTAAAAAATGAGCTATTCTTCAAATGGAAGCAATTGGGTCAATTGTTAATGTTATTGCTGTCGTCTTTTGTGTTCGCTTCATAAATTTCATAGTTCACAGTGCTTCTAATTTATTGTTCATCAGTAATAAATTCCAGTGAATTTTACACTGATCGAAAATTCTTTTGCTCAACTTTGAACGCGAACAATGATCGATTGAAAATTTTTTTCTAAGAAAATCATTTTCCTATCATCAAAAAAGGTGGGAATAATTTATGTTTCTACCTTTTCTGACGAGGTCATGTTAATTTTTAAAAAATTAGCTGTGGTCGTGAAATTGTCTAGAGAAGGACAGTCTCGCTATAACTATCCTGTAATTGTAATTTTTATAGCTGAAATATGCCCCACAATAATGATGATGCTAGGATCATCGTTCCTAGTAGCCAAAGCTTAGTAAGTATGAATAGACTAATTCATAGAAACAACCCAATTGTTGATTTGATCCTCATCTTAGAAGTCTGTAGTGTTTATATGCAACGCAATTATCTTCGCCAAATTGCTTTAGAAACTTTGGGGATCAGTTTCTTGTCTTTTCAGTCCTTATTGGAAAAGTTACTATCCACTTTCCCTTATTCTCCAAAAATGTCTGTGCATTTTGCATACAATGTTTGCTCCTTGTATTACTAAGATTTCTGCAAACTGAATTTTTTACCACTCAAGTGAAAACACGATTTAATTAGCTTGACCAACATGAAGTAAGTTGTTTAAAAATGACTTATTCAAAATGTTCATGTCAAGAGTTGAAACTGGAAATAATGTTTCTGAGATTTACTTATTAGCAAAATCACTAAGAATTCAATTTGAAATTTCAATATGAAATGAAATCGCAAAGCAGTCGGACACTACTAATAAGTTTCATATAAATGAAACAATGACTTAGGTTATCTTCCATCATTTCACTGCGCAGATAAAAATCTTGTAATTATCATTGTCAGGCATTTTAACTTCTATACTAACTACTTATCTTTTTTATTAGAGCATATTTGATATCTATAAGCAAATTGTAATCGACCCGTTTCTAAAGATGAACTCACTTTTCAATTATGAAGTAATCGTTAACTGTACGGAAATTTGCTAGAGACTAATACCCACTAGAATTAACTATAAAGATTACTGTAAACTAACGATAGTGAATTTTCCACCATTAAAGATTCTAGCCGTTAAAGATGAATCTCAAAAGAACACCTTTTCAAAAATGATATACGCAGTGTAGGTAGATGAATAACTTGAAAGAAGCCCACGTCATTTAGACGATGAATTCAATTTCCCAAAAAGAATCAGTAGAACATTTCTGCTCGAATCACAAAAAGATTTTACTCTCTTTTTTTTCACAAATGCGTCGTCATGTAAGTTAGCAAAGTAATTTGTATTATATATTTTATTGAACATTCAAATAGCCACAAAAAAAAAAATATATTTTCAATCTCGCAAAAAAGTATATTTTGTAAATTATTATTACAATTACCCGTTGAAATTATCATCATGTAGTTGACAATGTATCCCTATCCATACTTTTGCAGGCAGTTAAATATAATTTTCATTACAATCCATTTCATTCCTCCCAAATTTGTCAACTCATGTACCATTTTTGATCACACTTGATATTGTCTTATAATTTTCATTTTATGTGATGTCATTTTTTTTTGAGTAAAACTCTACTGTCACATAGTCCTTTAGTCATGTTTACTCAGCAGTGTTATTACTATTATTATTATTACATAGTATTAGAAGTTATTTTCTCATCTAATCAACCATACTTTTCTATAAGCTTAGTTTTCGCCGTTGTTCAACGTTTAGCCAGCAACACAATAACATCGTTAAGAACATACCCAATAGCTGAAAAGGAATATTGATTCTTATTTCAACTTATATTTTACGTCAGAACAAATGAGAGGGAAGGAATCAGCAGTGAAGGAAAGGAATTCTGATTTAACTGATTGAAAATCGTCTACTAAAAATCTTTGCACTTTTAACGAAAATCCTCGATCGTAAAAAGGCATAAATACCTCGGTAGCACCCAAAATGACGCAGACCAGAATTGCAATATCCAGGTGACTATTGGCTGCATCATAAAGTGCTTCACTACAACCCTAAATTTGAATAAAATAAACAAGCAAATAAATGGACCATTACGATCTCATGGCCTTTCATTTTCTCCCACCTATATCGGATAAGTAATCTCAACATAACATCCCGTATTTTAGTTAATTACAATGTTATATTTTGAGAAAACATTATAATTCTTGCAAAAGCTAACCAACCTTCGAATGAATAAAAGGTTCATAAGTCCAAAGTTCCAACTTGTCGAAAGTTAATCCGCAATCGGTCGGATAATCGCGTATGCCCTGTTCATTGCAACATGATCGAGGCACCTTACCAATATCCGAATAACCTAAAGTAAATGAATCAGAATTAAAACATCGAAATATACTGGAGAAATAGGAAGAAGAAAGAGAAAATATTGGTAACCTATCCCGAGTTCAGTTTTTCCAGGAATATCGCGTCCCCATGAAGAGTACAACCAATCTCGATATCCTCTAACACCGCAACATTCGAACTGAAATGATAAGACTCAAAATGTGAAGATATTGCACTACTTACATAACTTATAAGAAATCAATCCACGGATCTTCTTAGCCCGCTAGAAAATTGGATTTGAGTTTGTCGCAAACCCAAAATCTTCCACGACTTTTAAATGCAGTTCAAAACATTATGGCATCCTGAAGTTTCAAGAGGTCTTTATGTTCTAGATAAGCAGCTATTGGAAGAGAGAAGTACTATCTTAAACTCATTAAGAATTGGCTAATTTAATTAAATAGATTTGAACCTGACTTGTCCTGCTAAATGCAATGGAGCTCATTTCTGTTGTGATATATATATATACATATATATAAAGGTCTTGCATAATGACATAAAAATTGGGATTTTATTAAAATTGCTGAAGACATAAATTCTGTTTTCAACACTTCGATCGATTGGTGATAACCGCTAACTATCTTCAGTACAATTGAAAAAATTTGCATGCATTGTGTTTTAATTCCTATAAAGTTTATAAAGAAAGAATATAATAATGTCATGGTTGATCTCAAAGAGAGAATGATAATTTTAATAGCAATATATGAAGATAAGTGAATCAATTAAGTAAAAGGAACTCAAAAAACATACTTACTTCACTTTGAATATTATCAAATAATTCCTTATAGGCTGGTTGAGTGGCGTAAAGTTCCTGAACAATTCGATACATTGACTGATCGATGTAGCGCCTGATAAATTCTTGTTGGCTATAGGCTAGTACTGCAGCGGCCAATTGTAAGCAAAACACCAATAGAAGGATGATGAAGAACTGCAAGGTATTTCCTTGTGGCAGGGACAAATGAGGGATAACAATGATATTAATTTCATTGCACCCTGAGAAGATTTGAAGGATTGTTGAAAATGACAAAAAATAAGATCGACAAATACATTCCACTTGTCAATTTGATAACCTTTGAAGTGAAAACTTTTGAAGACCTAATAAGCTTACTATCGACTACAACTCTGAAATGAGTTGGGAGGATCGCTTGTGGCAGTAATACTAGGAGGCTATCAAAAAATGAATAATAGAAAAATCGATTCCAATAAAAATTTGCAGCACAACAGTTTTTGAATTTTTAGGGCAGACAGAATATATTACTACAAGAATAAATTATCTATTTGACATTCGATAGCTTTCCCAAATGGATAGATAAGTGAGTGTTACTTAAAGGTCATGTGGCTATAAAGAAAAAGAGATATTGTAAGATAGAAAGGAAGATGAGCTCTCATATGACATGAAATGAATTCATCGAAAAATGCTACTGAAAATAAAAACATTTCTCTGAAAGTGTTTGATTTTTGGGATTCAAAAAATTAACTTTTTGCGTTTTTGAATTTCTTCATTGTAGTGATAATAAGCATAGATAACAATATTACCAACAGATTGCTCTTCTTAAGAAGATACAAATAAAATCAAGTATTATGCGAGGCATAAAAATTCAGTGTTTTTGAATGATCGTTAATCAGTTTCAAATAAATGGAATATTTTCCTTGCAGAAATTATCATCTGATAAGCTCAAAAATTTTTTTTTCAAACATGTTAAAAACATCAAAATAAATGTACCTATAGCAAAACGAGTAATGTTAAAAGAGATGAGTTTACATTTAAGGAAAATGTAAAAATTTAAAAATTCCCATTTCTGAATTCTAACATAAAAAAAGATTACCTTTCCTTAGCTACTATTTCGGTATGTCCCTAATATCAATTAAAAAGAATTTATATGTGGAAGTTTATTTTCCCTTATAAAGATTAGCTAATACTGCCGGTGATAAAAGGTATAATGATGTTGTTAATCGTCCCAAACAAAATAAATAAGTAATCAATTAGCTTACACCGGTCAACATTCCCTGATTGAGACGCCATGCACCACAGCAGCCCAATCCTCCAATCAACGCCATTAATATCCCAGTACCAATTAACAGATAACATATCAGTGGAAAATGGTCACTTGCTTGAGAACTATTTGCAGTGAGAACGTCATTAATCGAACGATCCAGTAAAAGCCATAGGCCTACTACCAGTACAAATAAGCCCGAAAGCTGAAATCATAATGACACTAAGCTCTAAAATTCCACCTGGAATAGGCTTCAGCAAATTTCACTAGTTATGAGTTCCTATTAAAACAATTCTATAAGAATCTAATTTTTCATGGAAGAATGAGGTGATCAAGCAGCTTGGCCAAGCCAAAACGAAAATGAATGGAGAGTTGTTTTATTTCACTTAAACTTTTCGCTAGCTCCAGAATTCCTAGTCATCTCTAGGAAAAGTTATCGACCAATTTACTTTATTTTTACACACTGCTCGACTCCACTAACCTTTCAGATTTTCTTGAGAAGGGATTCTTTTCAATTTATTTAAATAAATAAATAATTTATTCCCTTATTTGTTAAATGTATGATTACAAGTAGCCGGCACTTAAAAGAACTGCAAATTGTAAAATCATAAGAATCTTTACGATCTAAAATGCATAATTGTTAAAATTGTAGTGTGTATAAATTACTTCGACAATTACTCGTAAATGTTTAAAATATTTAGCAAAAGTTCAAACGATTTGAAAATATACGATCAATAAATTAATCATCGACAATGATAAGTAACAATAACAGCAGCATAATACCTACCTGTTTTGAGCCAAATTCTTTTTTCCAAAGTAAATTTTCAAGTAAAAGAGCCAAGTAATAGTTCTAACTAAAATATATTTTCAAGACTTGGCTTCAAAGAAATTGTATTGCAATTTGTTATGGGAATTTAATGATTAGATAAATTGGATAGAATTTTATAATAAAAGATAAGTAAAATGAAAGAGAGACGGAGGAAGAGTAAGTGCACTTACCCAAAAAAACAAATTGAGAAGGAAAACGATGCTTCGCAAGGCCCAAAAGCATCCTCTGCCGGGCGGTGATGGTGCCATCACAAACTACCAACAACAACAACAGAGCAGCAACAGATGGAAGGAATGAAAGGACTAGACAAGAATGCCAGTCTTGGCCTATCTCTCTCTCTAAGTTCAATGAAAGGGAGAGAGAAAACTGACGAAAGAGGGATATTATGTGTTCCATTCTCTTCTCTTACCTTCCCTTCCCTTCCCATCTCTTTCACATCAAACTCTTCTTTGAGAATTCGAACTTTGGCAGGTTGACAGAATACTTATTGATATATATCATAAAAGTAAGCCTGTATCCGCACTTTGTGGAAGGTCACTTCTTACCTATTAATTAGTTGGCCTATTTTTCGACACCTTTCGCTATTTGTATTTGTGGCAGGCGCATTTATCTATTACAACATAAATATAACGAAGAATATTGTAAACGATACTTAAAAAAAGAAAGAAGAACATGTACAAGTGAGGCAGCTGCTCAAATTCTGTGATCGGAGAGAGTTCGAGCTGCACAATGAATGAAAACATCCTCTTGAACGATCTATTTTGCAATCAAATTTTACTAGAAGTTTTGATTTCGATAGGAAAATGCTCTGAAAAAGGAGTAGCAGAAAGGTCAGTGTCTGATCTGAATAACATTTCCTCCATGAACTAATAGCTTTTCTCGCTAGATTTTAAAAGCACTTCAATTCTCATTTAAATTTCTAGAATTTGAAATATGTTTCAATGTCGCACATTGAAATATTTCATCGGTCTTACTTACTTCAATTACTTGAAAGTTTTCGAGGAAAAACAAACATTTCGTATTGCTTAGAGCGAAACTTTTCTTCCATTTTCTGACTGTAAAATTTTGACCCAATTCACTTCTCATTAAATGTAAGTTTCATTAATGAACTCCTCAAAACTTTTTACTTATTCCCCAGATGTCATAAAATTTATTTCATACCTTTAAGTGTTCTCAAATAAGAAATTTTACAGTAATTGCTTCAGAAAATTTTCGTTCTCCACTCGTTGTTCCAGTAGGATCAAAACTATTCAACACTTTATTAAATGTAAATTCTTTCACACACGCGAATTTTTCAACGTTGAATATCATCTAACAGACAGTACACAGTAAATGACTAATGCTTACTAAAATTAGGCAACATCAGTAATCAAAGATCATAATTTTTATATCAATATAGTTTTTATACTTTTTATACCATCAAAGAAGTACTGTTAGGGAGAAAACGGTACTTCGTTTGTGATGATCCTATTAATCGTATGATAAGAGTTTCATTATTTGTGAGATACTTCTTAACTCACATTATTTTGTTAAGATTTTTAAACATGTTTAAATTGAGAGATGATGGCATATAGCAATTCTTCCCATGAGTTCATCTTATAGGTCGATGATTATTTCAACGTTATAGTTTACGATATCGATGCTAGTTGGACATTTAAAATAACGAATGTCCCGATGATAATACCTCATCTTGTTGAATGATAAACAAATGATCGAAACTAATTTCATTCATGTGTTTCCCTAAATTTAAGAAGGCATGAAAGGATCAGCTGTTTAATCGTTGAATTGTAAAGTGAAACAAAGCATAATACGCTCTATTAACCCTCTCAATATATGCCTTGTTTGCATAATATAGTTTGTATGAACTGTTTTTGTTTACGATGTAATTTTTCAGTCCTCATGAAATTTCAGTTTGCTGGACTTGCTATTTAAATATTTGAAAATCTCATCTTTTGTTTGTTAATTTGTCCTTGTGGTGTGTCATTGTCCTCGTTTCTCTGCATTTGGTTTCCAAATTGAAGGAATAGTGAAATTTGAATAATTCAGTTGATTTAAATCAAAGTAATTTATCTGCTGTTTGTATGATATCTTTCGGATTCCTAGCATTATTTGAAATTCTTAACTACGGAAATTCTTCTTGAGATCACCTATTACTCTTCGACTTCTTTCTTGTCCACAATTTATCCATTTAATTTCATCCCTTATTCTATCTATCTAATAATATTTCTGCATATTTACTGCCATTCTTTGGAAAAAAAAAAAGAAAGCATTAAGAAATACAATTTGTGAAGCTGCCCAATGCGTTATCTGTCAAAATGATAACAATAATCTCATTTATTATTTTGCTGACGGGTTGGTTTCGTGCTTGTTTCATCGAAATTACTGCCACCACACTTACTGCTATTGATATTCAGGTTTGAATACTGTTTACTGATTGGAATTGAAAATAGTTGGAAATATTTAAACTTAAATCTTAGTTGTTTTCTCTATTAAATTCGACTGGAACTTCAGTTAGGATTTGAATTAGAACGAAGGATACAAAGTTAGAGACATTGTATATAGTGAAATGAAAGAATTGTTTCATACCCTAAGAAGAAACAACATGTTAACTAAACATTATTCAAATAAGTTATCGGCGTAAATATCTTACATTACATCAGTAACAAATCTTAATAACAGTTATGTAAAATTTTTTCAGTTGGCTCTTGCCTGATATCTTTACATAATCCTTCAATCTATCAGTAGTGATTTGAAATGATAAAAATTTCACGGCTTGTCCAATGATCAGTTCCAGTGATACATTCAATGATTTGTCCATTGTCCTCACTGTACTTTTTCTTCATGTAACCATCTTCTTATCAGTTCACTTACCTTCTGACCTACTTTTGACCTATACATTAACTTAACTATACATTAACTTTTTTCACACTCCAAACTACTCATCAATTTTAAATTTTACGTATACAGCATACAACAAATACAACAATAGCCACACCTTATAAGTAAATTGTTAGATTTCCATGTTTCTCTTCCAAGTATGTACCCCCAACGAATTTGAAATAAGAATTGCGTCTCTCTTCTCCTGGGAAAATGGATATTTTGCTCTCTTATTAAGTAAAAAACTTCATGAATTTAATTATCTTGAAAAATAAATTTCAAATTAAAATTTTCCTGCCATAGACATTAAGAGTCTATTCACTGAAAGAAACTTTCTATTTCCTTTCGTGCTTATATCACAGATCACTTCTTTTTCAGCGTTTAGTTGAAATCGTTTGAATGTGCTTAAACTCATTTATAAAGTATATTCGTCAACTTCCTTTTATCGTTCATGAATGATTTCCCTAAGAAAATAGTAACAAACAGGCAGATAAAAACAAATAATGGGAAAAAATACACATCAAAATTAGTCAACTATTGCCAAACAGCTTAATTACAAAATTGTTTAGGAAAACTTGAATAGGACATTCACGCCAGGCGCAATTCAGATGGCAAGCGAACGATTAATATGGTCGACGGATGAAGAAAACGATAGCAATGCACAAGCAATGTATCGTGAAGATCTCTTTGAAGGCGATATTGGTTAGTTTGCAATTTTCCTAGTTCATTAGCATATTCTCACTTTGAATAAGCACCAATCTAATATCATATCACAACAACTATTTTTATAGTTCTTGTTAGTCATAATTGTTCCGTATCTGATCATATTGGATCGATGACTTGGCAAGCTTTTGGTTGTAAAAGTCGGAACAATTCTTCCATTCCTCAAATTAGGACGAATGCAATACAGCAGCACAACGCAGTAAGGCAAAAAACACTATTATGGCCAAACGGACGAATACCGTACGTCATTTCTCCCACGTATGCCAATATCAGGTCTGTGATATTTCAGTTAATCTAATTTTATTTTCCCATCTGTTTTCATTTGCAGTCACGTCCTTATTTTTCATTTTCCAGTAAACTTATAATTTTGGAAGCGTTTAAAGAATATCGGCTTCTGACATGTATACGGTTTGTTCCTAGAAAGCGATTCGATTTTAATTATATCTATATTATTCCTAATGATGGTTGCTACTCAATGGTTGGTAATAATGGTTTGTAGATTTTATGATGATATTGTTTTCAACAAAAGTTTTCAACTGTCTCATAAATTGAAAATTTCTTAAAATTTCAAACGATTTCTTCCGAACTAATCTCGTAGTAATTGCCTATCACTCATTGCAACGTTTGTTTCATTTTCTCACCCAGTTACTTTACTTACTTATGATTTGTCAAATGACAGACAATGTCAAATTGTTTTTAATCTATTTACAGGTGGTAGACAAATAGTAAGTTTGGGTGATGGGTGCTTAAAGAAAGGAATAATAATTCATGAATTGATGCATGTAATCGGCTTTTTTCACGAACAAAGTAAGTTTCTACAATAATTTCCATGCAACAATGAGGAACACTATTTCTGACTTGCGTTTCGATCTATTAACAAGAAATATTCAATTATTGCTTCTATCACTTCATTGCTTACTACATCGTTGAAAAGTTTTGTAATACTACTAACCATTTTTTTTCTTTAATTATTGCGAGAAAAATTTTCATAATAGACCCTTTTGGCTATTTATTTGTTGATTAATTACGCTAGCACAATTTTTGTACCTAGCCTGCATTAAGTGAATTCAGTCATTTTTTTGACAGATCGCGCTGATCGAGATTTATACGTGGATATTCTCTGGGAAAACGTAAAACCAGCTGTCCTTGGTTAGTGAGATTTGATATTTTATAATGTAAGTACTTCGTTGAAAACTACACAATTAGCTTGTTTCTTCATTTCTTGAAGTTATGATGTTCAAAATGTAATTATCATTACACCTCTTCCATTATCCCATAAATTAAATGACCAATTTGTTTATAGAACAATTTGACAAATATTCACCGACCGTAATTGATAATTTGGGTTCACCATACGATTATGATTCTGTGATGCACTATTCCGCAGTGGCATTTAGCAAAAATGGTAAACCGACTATAATTCCCAAAGCTCCCAACAAAAGTTAGTATACGAGGCAGAATCATTGATCTGATAGATCAGTGCAGGACTGATCTATCAGTACACACTTACAATAGCATTTTTCTATCCTCAAAAATCTATTTTGTCCAAAAATTTAGAAATTCATTCATTAATAACAACTTAATGGTTTACTCTCTTTAAGATATGTACTTGGATATAAAATAAACAGGAACTTTCTAGTCCTTAAAATTGGTCAACGACGTGGTCTTTCTCCTATCGATGTTTGGAAAATTAACAAATTGTATAACTGCGTTATGGGTAAGTTCTAATTCAATTATCTTTTGCTATAGAAGCAATTTAAAATGTAGACAAATAACAAGAATCCAACTTATCCTATATTATTACTATTGGATAAATATAGCCATAATAATTCAATACACTGTATTTTGTCTCTTCAGAAACAACAGCGATCTCTACCCCAAACGCCGAAAACCTGACAAAAGAAAAACAGCAGGAAGAATTGGAAGTAACTAGTAACGCCAGAGAACAATGTCCTACAACTATAATGACTGTAACCGTTCCTTCTACATCATCAACCCATAATACGATGACCATTAGCAATAGCTCAACAACAGCAAATGGCATTCAAAATTTCAAAATTAGTTTAAATCTTTCAACTTCATCATCACCACTATCTTCGACATTTACATCAAATTATGTGAACAATAACGTTCCATCGAATACATTTCCTGTAGTAAAGATCGATGTAACGACGCCTGCTACAGCAACTGTTGCTATTTCTACTACTTCTACAAGTATGTCATTTAAAGATTTGGTAAACAACAATTAAGCTAATATCTAAAAATATAAGTAAAGAAGCTAAGCGATAGATTGATTTTTCCTTTCAGGCTTCTCACTTCAGAGAATTCGATATTGCACTGATCGTCATCCGTATTGTCAAACATTAGCGACTCACGATTTTTGCGTCATTTATCCACGTTTCGCGCGGGATTACTGTGCGTTCAGCTGTAGAAAATGTTAAAACATTAGTGAAATATAATCGTTTTAAATATGCCATTTTTTTTTCGAAAATTTTCAAGTCAATTTGCTAAAGTAAGTTGAACTTGTGAGTCGTAAATCACTGATGCATCCCATTTTTTAATACCAATCACTTAAGATATAAAAAAGTTTTTTAGTAGATTGAAATCATAGAATGTTTTAGGATTAGCGGTGAGATTAAGCATTCTCAAATTAATTGTCATTCTTCTGAGAAGGAAAATTAATGTTGCAAAGCGATGCGCAGAATTAATCCATTAAATTTATGCATTAAAATTTATCATGTATCAAGGATATGGATTACGGAATCCTTGGAACTCTTTAATAAATTTAATTTATTCCACAAATTCCATAATCCACACACAACCTGTAAATCCTGCAACATCGCGGTATGAGTTCATTCCCTTCACCGTTAACACTTTTAATTGCTACTGCTACTGCGATATACCATTATGAACGAATTGAACATCAAGCAGTTAATATTATATTATCATTATATTATCATATTTATCATTCCATTCATATTCTTATTTACTCGGTAAAACTAATCTCAAACTGTAATTCTTATTTTCTCTTACTCTCCTCAGTAACAGTCAACTTTTCCAATTTTAATCAGTCGTTTCAGAAGGCACTTTCGAAGAGGGAATTTGTACAGTCTCAGAAATCTTTTGAAGAACAACTTCCTCACGTTCATTTCGATAAATATTTCATTGAAACATCATATTTAAATGAGAAGGAACTTTACAGTTTTAATTTTTGCAAGCTTTGACAGAATAACTGCGCCCAATTTAGATGTCATCACTGAAGGAGAAGTGATTGCGATCAGTGCCGAATTATTTGTTGATCATTACGATGCTTTGCGGAACATTTCTAAAATAAACTATTCCGAAAAGTTAAGGAAAGAGGCAGCACTAAATAAAAATAAGCACAAAGCTTTGTGATGTAAATTAAATCAAATTTGCTTCATAATTTCCATTCGAATGCTAAAATTAATTAGATTTTCTATAAATGACAACAAGATGACTCATATCCAATTCTCAATGCATCTTCGTTATTGTGTTTTACAATGAGTTAACCCTAATTGTTTACTGGAAATACGTCTGTTCTGGTGGTGACCTCTGTCTCAAGTACTTTAGTTATCTATCGCAATTAATCCTAATTTGGATAATGGTTTCAGATGGAATTTCTTACTGATTCTTGTCTTGCTCATTATTTAGCTTTAATAATTTTCATTTTCGAGATCAAAATTCAATTTGTTCTTGGCTATAATTTTACAGTAAGACCATAGGATTCATAATTATAGGCTGCTTATTATATCAAGCATGAACCTATCTAAGCTTAATCTTTAAAAAATCTGTGAAAGATGAAGATCTCAATTTCATCATTTGTTGTATATTATCCTTCGTTACCATAGCTTATGTTTAATATTGTATCAATGATTTCTATCCTTGATGTTTCTCATTATTCTGTTTTAGGAAGCAAACAAAAGATTCAATGGAACAATACTTGAAATCCGCCTGTAATGATGGATACATCGGAAGATTAATTGATGAAATGAAGTGGACACTTCATAAACTAATATAGGCCGTAGAAGCAGGCAGATATTTAGACTTTGCAGGAGGGAACCAAGAAGAAAAATCTCTCCGAATATACCATTTCTTTTAGTTGGCTCATTTTGACCACTATTCTGACTCTTCGAATTCTTCCAGCTTCTCAGATAAGAAACTGATTTATTAATTCAAAGAAATTGAATTGAAGTTTAATTTTCTCCTTTAAAAATTTCAAGGTTCAACTTTTTTTAATTTGTCTCATTCATCAAGTCCCAGAATTGAATGAAAAGAAACAGCCAAAAAATATAGAAAAATGTCCTTGTTGTCATATACATATATGTTGTTGATATGTAGGATATCTCAGAGAGATTGCTTGAAATGATATTCCCATTTTTTTCAAACTTTGTTTGTCTGTTTTCTCAACAGATAAGCATTTCATTGCTTCATTTTCGATCGATATTATCTCGCAAAAGTTTTCATCAATTAGTTTATCGACTCAATGTTTTCTCGCATTTGCATGCGATCACTACAACGCCACGATATGCTGTCTTCACTTCTTTTACGAATATTTATTTGCTTAATTGAAGATTCTTTCTTCACCTTGAAAATTTGCCGAATTATTTCAGTAATTCAACATTCTACAGAAATTCCTCACTTACATCATACAATCCTGTCCTGCCCGTCTTCTGAGTAGCAAAATTGATATAAATTTTTGCAACAGTTCGTTGATCGATGAGTCAGCCGATTGTCTTCATTAGTCATCCACCTTCTTTTTTACAACTATTGTTTAATGGATGCCAATAAGTATCAGACTGTAATCAGACTTCCTTCCTGCTTTTCTTCTTTCCGCATTCGCATTCGACAAAAACGCAGTCAGTATATTTCATTTTTAACTGTTGAAGACAAAGAAAGGAAAAAGAAAAAGACGACTGATCTCTAATCACATCGATTCATTTATTTTAAATTTTTGCTTCATATCTGTTTTGAATTCTACCAATACCTATGTCCATGGTATGTTATCGTTGTTGGAAATAATCTCGTTTTCAAAAATTTCAATTATTGGATAAAATAAAAATAAATTCGCCGATCATTTCCAAAATTTAAGAAATTGAAAAGCAATGATTTGTAAAATGTAATTCTTCACATATCAAACAAACCTTTGCGCAATTTTCCTAAGCAAAGTGAAATTAAAATGTTTAGGACTTTTGAAATTATTATTACAGAAAATTCAAAGCTTTGCTCTATTACATAAAGTAATTAGAAGTGTGTTTTCATTCGTTCTGCTGGAATTTTTTGATCGTAAGGTATTTCAGGACTTATTAAACTAATTAAGGGAACAAATGATTGGCTTATCATTCGATCGCATTTCCTATGATACTGTAACGGATTAATATAACTGAAGATATATTTTTCTTGAAGCAATATACCATCGAGAAATTTTCGCGAATGAATGATTTAAAAAGATTTAAAAATTGGCCTGACAATAAAAAGGTCAACTGGTCGAGTTAATGACGAAGCATCCACTTTTTACTACACATTAGAAAAAGCATTTAGTATTTGCTCTTCCAAATAGTTTTATAGATAAACCAACTTCTTTTTAATTAGCTGAAAGAGGTCATAAATTTCGGCATTGTAAATAAGCGAACTAGCAAGGTTGATAAAGTTATTTTCATAGAAAACTTAGCATGTATTAACTGACCATTTTGTAAAACAGCAATTTGTCAATTTGCTATGGATTGGCGAATCAACAATGGTATATATTGTAATTCAAGATATTTACGTGACGCAAGAAATGATTAATTTCGAAATTAATTCTGAAAGTTGAACAAGTGGGAGTATTCAGATTTCAAACATTCTTTAGTTTTTTTTTTTCTCTCTCTCTCTCTCTTAATATTTCCGCAATGTTCGATGTACTTTCGCGAACTATAGGATACAATATAGCTTGAAATCTTAGTCAATGAAATTTAATATGAAAATTTGGAAGCTTACTTCTCAGACTTTTTTTAAGGGTAATGTGAGTATGATGTTTATTTAGATCGATCTCACCCGTTGGATATCATAAATGGACAGCAATGATCCTACTACTATCGGATAATTGCGCTGTGCTGTTCATTGAGTGATCTGAATTCCGTGATTATGTGATGTATGCCATACAATCAAACTTTCGAATCATCCCTCATCATCCAACATCAATTTGAGCTGTTTACCACTGTCCGCTCGCCACAATACTTTCATTTTTCTTTTTCTTTTCGTCTACTTTTTCTTATAACTTTCGCAAAATGTAAATATAAATGTTACTTTGTATTATTGAAACTAAAATTAAAAATTAAATGTCAGACTCAAATATAAATATTATTAAACTAAATATTACTTTATTCCCTTTTTTTTCCATCATTTCAAGAATCTATAAATTCATCTTAACAACTGGAACAGGTTAATTCGTCCAGTAGTTTGAAATTAAAGTTAGAGACGGTTGGGATTAGCAAATAATAATGTTTGGTTGAATTTTGATCAGCGGCTTCCCCTTCTTTTAAATACAACGATCTTTACTTGTGATTTCTGTATGAATTCTTTCATTTATTCTTGCTTATATGGAGAAAAGACGCTGAAAGAGAGAAGAAAATTGATGATAAATTCAGTATGAATTCATTTAAAGTAGATCACCCCCTTCCAATACCTAGTTTACTCATGTAATCCGCTGCATGATGTTTTCTGATTCATCTCTATGACAGCTTTTCCGCACCTACCGAATCAATTTTTCCTCAGACTTTTTTCTGGAAGTTAAAATATTCAATTTTAAATCAAGAAAGTAATCTGAAAATTTATGATTGATCAATATGAATATCTGAATAAAAATTTTAAGGCCACATTAAATTTTCAAATCTTAGTTTTTGAATCAGAAACTATTCATTTCAAGAAGTGTTTAGCTTCCTCATATTGACAACAGATAACAACTTCGGTTATCTTTTAGATTTTCTAGATGTTTATAAATTTTATCGCTGAATTTAATGCCTCTTTGTAAATCCCGCACAATCGGAATCTCTGCGTAATAGACTGTTTTTGTAAAGTGTTCGGTGCAGTTGGATTGCCTTAATTGGGAGTTATCTCAGTGCAAATAATTTTTATGAGTTGTTTTTGTAGACTTCATAACAAATTTTAAAATAAAATAAGTAGAGCAAAGGGGTTCGATTTTATTATTTATTTTTTTTATAGTAATATAAAATTATGAATAGTGTGAAAGTAGGAATATTACAATTATTTAATATATTTTTTGCCAGGAAATTAAAAAGAATTTTAGTGTTTGACCGATTTTACGGAAGAAAAAAGATAGATTAAAAAATCTTAGTTGCAGTACTTACATTGCAGTTAACTATCCTCAGAATGCATTCATCAAATTCGAAATTTCGTTAACGAAAGTCACATTTTTTGTTTTACTTAGATAACCTATCTTGAAATTCAATGCTTGGTTTTTTGAAAATTTACAAATTCAATGTATGTCCGTAATTAAATGAAATCAGCTTCCTCTTCCTAATTATAATTAGTGACTGGTGCGAACAATGGATAAGAAAGAGATGCGGTATTGTCTGGTTTCGATTACAGACTAAAGATAATTTTCATCTCATAAATTCACCGCTTTTGGCCTCTAATCTTTTCCAACCCTTTCCTTCCTTCTAATTTCATTCATAATTACTCCGTCATTTCTGGAAAATGTCCACTCTTTTTCTATTCACTTATTTGTCATAAACGGCACAGTAATTTAACTCACTGTACATTTTGACTAATTTTTTCAAGAAGAAATTTTCTTGAAAGAAAGTTGAAAAATGTTCTAAATGTTACATTTTTGTCATATGTACTTCTGATATTTGGAATTGATTTAAAAGAATTATCATAAAATTTAATTCTATTTTCTAAGTATAACTTATCACTCCTTCTGTTCAACTGAAAATATGGCATTGTAATTCATAGGAAGCAAATTTTAAGTAACAGTACACATATTGAAAGCACCTTGCATTAACAGTTATAATATATTTCATAAAAGTGGAACAAACATTGCGCCAATTCTGCAAATAGTAATATCCATTCAAAATGGTTTGTAAATTCCTGTCAACTTCAAGTTTTTTTCGAGATGAAGTGAAAAAGAAATCTTTCCTTCTATACCTTTAAAATATTTGCACGAAGTATGTTACAATTTTTGTACTCTAAAATAGCTGCGATATGTTTCGAACAAAGAATTACTTCATTTCAAGAAAAGTATCCGGTTCGAAATTTTCTGATACATTCCACAGTCAGTAAACATTTTATTTGTCATCGCTACGTTTACATCTTATCCATCTTTTCAATTCTTTAACTATTTCAAAAGCCAGTTTTAAGAAGCTAGTCCATCTGGCTTGTACTATAAGTGTTTCCATTTAGCCAATATTTGTTAAATCTTTCAGCTACTTCTTTTAATAGTTTTATTTTGCACTTATACGAGTGAGTAATAAAATTATTCAAGTTAGACTTTAGATTAGCATTGAACGAGCAGGAGGAAAATTCGCTTTCCACCGGGAGGAATTTAAAATTATGATTTAGATAATCCAGTACATCTTTCGATTGTTTATAACCTTATGCTAAAAATTATGGGAGAAAGAATATAAATCAAAAACAGTGCAATAGTCTAATGCAAATAGCTATTATTGATCGGGATTTCAAGGATTATCGGGAAAATGTAAAAAAGGCGCTATTGGATGATATAGTGTGTATCGTCGGATCCCACTAATAACGTCTTTTAGTATCTATGGAGCGTATTGGTTGGTTTAATTTCTCGAAAATCCTTTATTTATTCGAAATCTGATGTAACCGGCATATTGTTTCGTAACTTTGGTAATTTTTAGGTAGTGATAAATGTTATTTTATATTTTTGTTTGTCAGTTTCACATTAGTATATCATACCATATTCAGAATATACCTGTCTTACACTACTTACTTCTTTTTTTTTCCTTACTTCATTTGATTCTCATTTCAGTTCATTGCTAAAGAGAGAAATTGAAGGAGCTGTAGATCATTCATCATCTATGAAATTATATCGAAACACGTCTTTCATAGGTACTTTTTGTGAAATTTCAAAATAATTTTAGAGCAAATACTTCATTTTCTTACATGATTAATTCAATAAAATAGCTACAAAACATTGTGTTCCGAGAGATAAAGAGTAAAAATGCATCACAAAAGCGCTGGCATAAATAAATCATTGCTTCCTAAAATGGTCCGTTAAAAAAACCGGTTTCGATAGGATACACATTCGTTCATTCCAGTTTCGCATTATGAACTTCTTTTTTCTTTTTTGCAACCACTTATTTATCCATTCGCTTACAATTTATTCAACAACTTCGATATTCTCAAAATACTTGATGGCTTGATACTTCCAATAAGTAAGTTGTATGCGTGAAATGCTTCTCATTAAAAACTTATCTGTTCTGGAAAATTTACATCAAATTTCTCCTATTCAATTGAATACGTTCAAATCAGATCATATAAAAGTTTAAATGAGCTCGTTAAACGTTGTAGAATTAAATTTTACAATGACTAAAAAGTGAAATCTGAAAGATTTTCCAACGGAAAGAAAGATGTAATTCAATTGAAATTCATAATGAATTGATTTTAGACCTTCTGTAATTTTAACAAAAATTCGTTATTTATGGCTACTGTTTTTTGGGGAAATGGTACAGTAAGTTTCTTATAATTTTAACAAATTTTTGAGTCCAAATTCTCCCATTTACTTTTCCTATCGTCGTCTACAGCATTAAAGTTTACTCGCAAAATATCAATGAATTACTCTATAAGTTGACAATTTTTTTATGATTGTTCGAATAAACAAAAATACACTAAATAATAATGTTTCTGTTTTAATTTTCAGGAGAGAAGACATTTCAACAAAACATTGTTAAATTTAGTGAGTTCGTTTAAATTTTAAATTTTTTTAAAAGTTCATTCAGAATTGATAAACTTGCTCAAAATATTTTTGAAATTCCACTGCCTATTCTGCACTGCATGAGCGCTAAGTTAAATTGTTGCATAAATTAGGAGATATGAAATGCTGAAGCTATTTTGTAATTGCATGCATCATTGATTACAGTCATTACTTTATCTTACAATAAGAGATGGCTCATTTTGCTGAGTTGATCGTGATTTCGATTAAAAATCAATATCTCATCGAACAAGTTTGTAAGGCTTCAAGAAAACTGCCTAAACTTTAAATATAAATTTTTTAAATTTGAATATAAAACTGAGTAAAACTGATCAATTTTATATTATCGAGTGATTTATTGTCGTTCAAATGGCCAGTCTTAAAAGCAAATATCATTTTAATATTAATGGAAGGAACTGTTCATCAGAGCAGTTTGCAGTGAAACATTTGCCACATTCCGTTCTTTCACTTCATTCAATCAGAGCTAATAGTGACTCACTCATAATTGTTAATAATTGCAGTATTCGTGGAGTAGTGACCTATGACCTCACATTGAAATGTAAGCTCTCAAAATTTGACAACTGACATTCTCCAATAGTGAAGGGAGAAGGAGGTGGTGTTATATTGAATCCCATTACCATTACAAGACGATCTATCAACATATAAAAACCTTTTTGTTTTATATCTTACTTGTATTTATTCAATCTTTGATTGATTTTTAAATCTTTTTGGGTGGAATAATTCTATGATTTATTTTCTTCGAATTTAAATTTTTTTCAAGCAGAATTTAGTTATTTAATAATGGCACATATTTTTTGCTTAGCTATCTTAATAACAACCTTTACCTCTCGTTTATTACAAATTGGAAATGTAAAACTGATTACCCAACTTTCAGTTAGTTATTAAAATTTGGGAATTGCCCGAAAAAGAAAAATAAAACATCAAAGTTTTTTTTTTTTTAAAATCATGAATTCCTTCAGACTATTATAGCTTTCTACAAATGCAAAATGTGCACGAGAAGACAACTGCATAATGGAATACCAAACTTGGTCATTAATTACTTTCAGGAAAAACTCCGTATAAGCAGTAAAAGTTTTTTTACGGAACTGAAGTAATTCTATCAGGGAGTGCTGTAACATTTCTTGACTTATTTCAAGTTGTTACTCAGCAATGGTTACAATACTTTCCAATCATGTCTCGTAAGAGTAACTAAAGTGATCCGATCGTTTTGTTGAATCTTTTTAAATGACCGGTGGTTGTACTTATACGCTTCTCTTTAATGCTCAGCCGGATTGTTTGCTTACTTCACTTCCCTTGTACTTCACCGTCATCATCATGTGACCGGCAGCCGGTAGCTTAATTGTGAGATTATGAAAGTGGAAAACAAGGGAATTTTATTTATTACCGTCTTCCATGGAGAAATTGCTACCCAAATTTGGTTTCATATTTCATCGACTTGAAATATTTTCCTATTGCAACTACACAGTATCCGCTCTTTTAATCAGTGGTTATTATTACTACTTCAGCTGGAGCAATAATCAAAGATAAGCTTGTTGTTGTAACAATAGGCTTATAATTCTGCTACTAGGATTGTATACTTATGTACGTGGGCGAAAATCTAGAGAGTGTATCCAACGTTTATAGTACATAAAGTGACAAATTAATCGAATCTCGTGAACTGTTGGAACAGTGATGAGCGTACAACATTTTAGGAAGTAGAGTAATTTAATGAGGAAAATACGACAAATAGAAGAGAAATGATACGTGCATTCCGGATCGTTACACTAAACATTTGAAAAATGAATCGCATTTTTCAATTAGCTTTGATAAGCGCCGTATGAAAATAGATGTCCTTGAAAAAAAAACGTATCTGCCTCGATTTCCCTTTAATACTTTCATCAGACAACCTATGTGAAAGGTCATCATTGTCCTCCTCGTTAATACCTATACAGTTTGCAAAAGTGACATTTCGTGGTAAATCATTGCATATCTTCTACAATTGTATTTTACATAGACATAGAAATATTTGAAATGTCACTAAGAAGAATATAAATAATACTATTTAGTTGAGAAGCTACCGGTGCTGATGACTCCTTCCTACCTTTTTCATATACTTGTATCTGATTTCACCTGTTCATTGCTTCATGTACTGATTAATCTAACACTAATAGCATGAGACTAACCATTTCCTAATGCTATCATGAAAACTGGAAAGTTTAAAACAAAGAACCAGTTATTTAGTTACTTGAAAAAATGATTAAATAGCTTGAGCTGTTTAATTTTTATCGCTTTTGTGAACAACGCTATAATTTCTCACATATTGGTCAGTGAAAACTAACCCCAATAGCTTTATTGTAGAACAATGACCGCTACTAGTGGTTCTCGGCATAAATTTTGTCTGACTAAACTCAATTAACTCTTTCCTGACTAACATAAGTTTATGAGTAGTCTTATCTGCTTGAAATTTACTTGACTTATTCAACAATTCATCCTTGAAGCCTCTATTGACGTAATTTCAAGAAAGAAAAAGAGAAATTATTGGAAATGATTTTTAATTATTGTTGAGAATGAAGGCGGCATATATACAAAAGACGAGAATAGCATGTTTATTCTGAATTTATCGTAGATCTGAATACTTATCCCAGTTTAATGATATTATTAGCTCCACATTTTGTTTATATTTTTACTTGTTTACAGGATACTGAACTTAGTGGTGACAATTTCAAAAGAGACAGATAGATATTTTGTTCACCAATAATCAATTTCAGGTTCTTTTCATCTGAGGAAATGGATCTGATAATCATAATGACATTTTTCTTTAACGTTTCACTTGGTGACCTATCATTGGTGTCAATTAATGTCCGCTTCATAGAAGGAAACGTGCAATGAATTTTTAACCGGTTTTTAAAGACGTAACCAAATACCGTCTTTATCATCAGTATTTTATCACCAAAAAGGTGAAAGGTGAATCTCCTCTTTGATCACTGCCTTATGGTCATTTGTGACTAAGTGAATCAAACAAATTCCGAGATCTACAACCTATTCTTACCCATTTTCCTATTTCCCAGAAATCCTTCTTTCCAGTCTCTCTCTATGCCTCTTCGATTCAAAACGGCGATAAAATCTTCCTCCTATCAAGAAAAGATGAAGTATGAGAAAAAGATTTCACCAAATCGTGTTTCG
Organism: Dipetalonema caudispina; assembly: GCA_013365325.1. Taxonomy (NCBI): domain Eukaryota; kingdom Metazoa; phylum Nematoda; class Chromadorea; order Rhabditida; family Onchocercidae; genus Dipetalonema; species Dipetalonema caudispina. The sequence continues at coordinate 115,897 of JABVXV010000001.1, read as the reverse complement.
TATTTCTATCAAACTAAATCACCTTCCTTGATTTCATTAATATTGATCAGAAAAACCAACAGTATTATATTACCTTTCTTCCCATTCAATCACCAAAACTACTTATCGATTTTCCAAACCCATCTTCTTCCGGATGACATGTTTTCGCTTTTTGTATGAAAATTTTTGCATAATAATTGAACGGTAGTGTTTAGTGCAGAAAGTTACATTGTTGTGTATGATAAAAGGTAAATATAAGATACCTTTTTCTATTGTCAACATGATAAATATACGTCAAATTTTATAAAATGTTCTTTCAAAACCTTCTCCATTCCTCATTAATTCATTAACGTACTGACCACTTCATATCTCAACTTCCCTCCATTAACAACTTATAAAAAAGTCCTTTCTTCCATTTTTGTTTAACACACAGCGCAATAGTTCAATCAGTTTATCAGTAAAAGTACTTGGAGGATATCAATCTTACACGGAACATACTCTTTTGTCCATTTGTCAATTCTCGAACTATTTCATCAAAAGTGTCTCAGTGCTATTCCAAGTAAACGATTTTATTCTTTCTCCTTGTATCTGTCGAAATTGAGCGAATGTGACATATGCTTTCGCTAGTATTAAATCAATTTTCTTTCTTTAATACAAAATACGAAATGCTAAGAACCAATAATAAAGATGTTAAGATTTTCGAACAAATAAAATTATCATTCAAGTTCCTTTTTATAATTAAATTCATTTTTTTATTAAAATTACTAAATCTTAACTTTTTAACGGTATTTTCCTCAAATCATAAATACTGTTGACATCGGTTGATTAGATGTCTGAATATTTAACTATGTTTCGAATTCCTCGCTGTACTTCATTTTATTTTAAATGATAGAAAAAATAAAATATTTTTGTAAGAATTTTCAAATCTTCGAGGATTTTAATTGAAAAATTAGATATTTTGCTTTTTCAAATAATATATTGTCAGAATTTACTTTAATAATTTAATTCTTTTACTTGTAGTTTTAGATAAAGGTAATATATAATGTCACTTATTATTAAGAGAACAAAGGCTTCAGACCTATTGATCATATAAGAACAGTAGTCATCAGTCATATCTACATGAGAACTCTCAAAATGCTTGGCTCATTTCAGTTTTTTACATTAGTCTCATTTTTATTGACTTTCCATGTTTCAAGTCTTTTCGAGAAATAATTTAATTAAATGAAAGTTAGTTTCCTGCGGTCTTTTATAAATCTTTTTTCTAAACTTGAATATTGAAATATCATAGATGTTACTACTTGTTTAGTAGGACTGTGAAATTTATAACAACTCGAAAAGAAGTTATTTGGGACAATTTTTGTTCGAAATTGCTTAAAATAGAAAAGAAAATTTGCTAGTCGTATACATGATGGGTTCACGACCGCGACAATTCATAATGTTTCGGGGACATTTCAACTCTAACATCTGTCAAATTCTTTTCGTTTTAAAATTCTTTATTTTTATGAAAAAGAAACAATATTTTTATATCAGTGATAACAATGTATTTATCGTGTAATATAAATTATGTCCACATAATATACCTAAGTATCACAGTTGTTTGTTCTTGTAGTTAGATTATCACATTTTGTTTCTTATTATTATATTCAAGTTTCTTCGGAAATGCCAGCATTCTTTAAAAAGGAATTTTATAATTGTAAATGTTTTGCAATATTATTTATGTGAGACTCAGAATTCGGTAAAATTAATCAATCGTTATCAGTTGGATTCATTGTTTAATTTTTGTCTTATTTCTGCTTATGATTGATAACCTACACACATCTTTAAATCATTCGTCTTGTTCCCAAAAGACTAAGCATACCATAGCTTGGCTTATTTCTTATTCAGGTCACAAATATTACTTAAGTGTAATTTTTATACCACTTAATTACGTTCCAGTTTGGACCTTTCTATTTTCTTTTATCAATATATTTTCCATGTTAAAATCTTGGCAATTAATTTTTCAAAATTTCGAAATTTCCCCTAAACCTTAGGACTTTAAGATGACAGTACCATTCATCTGGCAGAAGAATTTATTTTGCACGTAGCTATCTTTTAAATTAAATTATGGTTTGAAAAATTGTAACGTCGAAATTCTGCAAGAAAGCTGCAATTTCCGCAACTAATGGCAATAGTGGAATTATGTTTATTTGTCATTTTTGTTTATTTACTCCTGAAATGTCATCCAGAATAGAGAAAATGGCTTCGTTCAAGAATAAATGACGAATATAAATATAAATTCCTTTCTCGATCTTTCACTAACAACACTGTTCGTACCATCGGAACAACCAAATGATCCTTGAAAGGAGTAATGATATTGACGAATGGCGGTTTTTGTCATTCATTGCCACTGACGCTTCCAATGATTTACCTTTTCATTTTGTCATTTCGAGTTTTAAATTTATTTTCATAATTCTGATATGCTAATTTTTCTCATGTTAAGTTTTTCCATCTTTCATTGCATGAATGAGGAATTTCTTATCACACAATTTCATTCATTTTAAAATTCGATTGGATGAATATGAGATCAGCCAAGTTCTTCAAACTGTAAAAAGCTCCAGGCTGAAACACTCACTGGAAGATCTCAGTCTGCTTTTATCACTACTACTTCATTTTAACAATTCCAATGTCAACTCCTGGACGTCATCTATGACCTTCTTTTCCCTTACTTTGAATACAGCAAGGCATTTCATTGCATAGGAATCTATTTGAATTTAAGTTCTTCATCTTATAGCATTATAGCATTGATATTTAAAATTTTATAAGAAATTTAAAATTTCCGTAACGATTGACGCTTAATAAAATTTAATCAGTTTTTGTTATTAGTTCAAAAATTTGAACCAAATTTTCAGCTTCTCTTGAAAAAGTTATTTAAACATAGAAATGAGAATTTAAAAGTAGCAACTTTTGATGCCTTAAAAAAATGCAGTTGGAAAAAATGAGGAAAGGAACTTTTCAGTTTTTTCATTTCTTCTCGTCTCTCTTTAAAGTTGAAAATGAGCAAGCGAAAATTACAAGTTTGAAGACATTATTGGATGTGTTAGGTCAAGATCATTTCAATTTATTTAACAAATCCAGAAATTTGAGTAAATAATATATAAGTACACAAACAAATACTCAAGTAAATTAACACTGTCTCCGTGACTATCACAGAATTGCGCTCAGCAGCTGGTTTGAAACATTTTTTCAACATGCTGATGGTTAGGTAGTATATAAGGAAGGTCGTTCTATTCTCCTCCCCTCTGTTTTTGCTTTATCGGCAATAGGGAAAACTGGTTTCTGGACTGTACTTAATAATGAGATTCAGAAATCTTCAAATTCTTTTTGCAAATTAGCCCATTCTAAAATGTTACTCTCCCTTCCTAAATTTACTTCCCCGGTGGTGCTATTTCACAAGCGTTAACAGTTATAAAATCATCGCTGCTGAAGGACGAAAATTCTTTTTTCCTTTCATTCTTCAATTAATTCCTCAATTTTATACACTCTTTGTCACTATTAAAAGACATCGATTTTGTTACAACTAAACATGTATCTGTTCAGATAATATCGATTCCGGATTCATAAACGTTAGGTAATTCGACCCTGATCTTATCTATATATCCTATGTTTAATGTGATCCTTATTTACCCGACCAGAACTCATCCTGTAGTGATATTTTTTATGGACTAAACTCGATCTTACTATCACATTACAAGCTTTTATACGTCCCTATCAATGAATTCTTCCTGGCTATTCATAATAAAATAAAATACTTGGGACTGTCCACCAAATTTTCGTTCTAAACTGTTCGGATGTGTTCGCTGGTAAAGAAATATTTGTTTTATCGGCGATAGTCCATCCAGAACCAACTTGAAACTTTAAAAAAACTAACAAATTACTTTTCTTTTACGTTTAATGGAAAAACTTTCATCAAAACTTGTTTAAATTCAAAATTAATTTGAGACTATGTTTAGTTTCGATTTACTTCCAAAAATTTAAGATAAGCTTTTCATTGAATGGAAACAATAAGAAACAACTGAATTGCTCAAAGATAAAAGATAAGAACTGCTCGCGCAATCATAACTACGCATCTTTAATCAAATACTCAAAATAACTGATTCTGCAATCAGCATAGCATGCAACATACCAAGAAAATTTCAATTTTTTATAAAACATCAGCTAAATATGATTGCCATATTGTGTAAATTTCTGCTTCAGTTATTACTTCATCGAAACTAAACATATGCCTTAAGGCATAAAAGAAACCTTCAAAGTTTTGTGAGTTTTTTTTTTAAATGCGACAATTTCTTTTCGTGTATATCCATCCCTTCATATTTAAATTTATTGCTTTCATGTATCCTTAAATGCTTATTTTAAAGCAATTGCTATTTACGGTTTTCCACTCGTTTTATTCATTATTTTATCAATTCAAATCTGCTAAGTAATGTTTGCTTCAACTTTGATAAGCGTACAGAGCCATAATTTCTTGGTTTAGCCTCAAAATATTTACACCACTTTTTTGTTTCTTCACAATTTGTTATACAACAGTGTAAGATTTATCTACCCGACTATTCGAAAAATGCTTGCGAGTTTTCCAATTCCTCTCTTATCTGTTGAATAGTCAAAAAAGTTGAAAGAGTTATACTTTCATAGTTTTGCTTAGAAATTTTTTTCGATACCAAAATGATATTATTGCCTGAACTAAATTTCCATTTGATTTTCATAAAAAATTTCTATTCTTCCATACTGATCGAATTTGAAAATAATTTACTGCCTTACTTCTCGAAGTGAAGTGAAATATGTTTCAATCATTTGATGGCAAGCATTTTTAAGCAGCGCTCATTTGAAAAACGCTAATCGAATTCTTTTCACTTTATTGATACCATTTTAATTTCTTACTTTTAGGACTACCTGATCAAAAAGATTTGTAACAATTTAAAAGTGAAGGTACAGCGACAGGTGAGAAGTTCGGAAAAAAGAAAGAAAAAAAAAATTGTAGAAGGATGCGAAGCGAAATTTTGATGCATTTATTGGTTTCTCTTCTTTCAGGTAAGTTAATCCTTCTTCACTTCTATCATGAATATGAATCTGTTCTATGATTAAATTTCAACCACTGTTTTTAATTTTTCACCTTTTTCCTTTCCAAGTTAAAAATGACATTATATCATTGCAACTTTAAATGTTGCAAAAATTTTCTATAGCAAAATTGTTTTCTACCTAAAAATCTCAAAATATATCAAATGTCGAAGATAACAAATTTTTTCAACATTGCAGTCACTACTCAGAATATTGAACCTGAAAATAGTACAGTAGAAGCGTCTTCGTCATCATTGTCGCCATCGTCAAAATTTAATTCAGAACCAGAAACCACTCCATTACCGCTTGAGCGAAGCTTTGTCACCCAAAAATTAGCGGAAACTATTGCACCTCGAGAAAGAGGATTTCCACTTCCTGAAATTAAGAGAGCTCGAGAGTTAAGCATTGCTGAAAAGGAACCTTTATCAACAACGTTGCCGTTTATTGTTGAAATTGATCGTAGTACAAATAGTGAGGTGAAGTCTGATCATCCCAACTACCAAAATTCAACAGAACAGGAGTAAGTTCAACATTTTTCAACTGTTTTATATGCTTTTAATCAAATTCTCCAAGAAAACTTAGTTCCTATGTATGTTGAATAATGACCTCTTATTCAACATACCATCAGCTTTTCTTCCAAATGTCAATTCTTCACCAATATTCCCATCAGTAAATAACTTTCTTTAATTTCTTTAATATTATCAAAGTCGTCTTCTAATGTTTATAACAATCAATAGGTCAGCCTAATCATACAATTGTAGGACAGAAGTCTTTGGTTCAATACCTTAGGCCTTTCCTCAACTCATACCACACATTAACGCCATTACATACAAATTAATACCATCAGCACTATTGAAGAGAGAAATTGTTCCTATTCAATTTGCTATTGTAGAATAATTACTACACAATGAGAACTTACTTATGCAGTTTGCGCCAAAAAAAATCAGCAAACAGTATGAATGTGCCAAACTTCTACCCATTCGGCGTATTTTATAAGCTACATCGTTGGTAACATTGTCTAACAATTGCTTGTAACTTATTGTTCGAATTGAAATTCAACTTTTTATGATAAGAATTTGGCTTTTTTCAAGATTATCGAAGATGCGGTAATGGACTATGCGATAGTTAAATGTGAAGATAATAATTATACAATTATGCAACACTAAAAAGAGCTAAATTTCCAGAAAATATCTTCGTAACTTTTTCGGAAAGAAACGTATCAGAGATTTATTACTTTCCATACATCTTTACAAAACAGAATTTTAAACTTCCTTCTACAGCTCGTGCGGTACAGTTGCCTATTTAAGTTTGCTTGGCTTTACCGGAAATGATAAAATCGAGATCCATGAATGCTTTAGAATCTTGACTCATGATAGATTTTAGTTTCGTAGCATCCTTGAATAAAATTAAAATTTTTTTTGTCAGCGATTAAATTTGTTTTGTAAAGAAATCTACCTTGAATTAAATATAACAAGAAATTCTGTATTACGATACTTCTTCCCAAAAGCTTTTACTAATGGTTTAGATATTTCTAAATCTCTATGATATCATAATAAGCGCCATGAAAATGTCACAACAAACTGTAAACAGTAATGAATAAAGGCAGTGAGATGGGACTTATCCGCTCTTCGTAATATTCAGTCCTCAACAACGTCGAAATTTGAAAACCCATTGACATATAAAATTTGAAAGCAAAACCAAATGATGATTTCAAAAGTATAAACCAAAAATTCATAGTTCAATGTTAAGAGGAATTGAATTTATTTTTTCTAGAATTTCAGAAAAGTCTGGCAAGCATATTCAAATTAAATTGTGGAAAATTTTGCAACAATCCTTCACGATATATGAAAAAGAAATTTATAAATTGCTCTTCTAACAATTGCTTTCGTCTTCTATCATTTCCTCATTCCAGCAAAAAATCGATAGAGAATTTAACGGATCATCATTTTTTTACTCTGTCGGAAATCTCTGTCATAAATCATCTTGAATATTACAATAACTATCATACATAATAAACAAATTCAGCGCCAACCGCCATTCTTATTGCTTTAGAAAAGAATCACTTTTCAGAGTTTGTTTTCTCTAATTCTCGTTAAAAAAATCATTTTTGCTGAAAAACAGTAAAAATAAAAAGAAGTGAAAGTTTTGAAATTGCAGGGAATATTGAACTTTGAACTCATATTTTCAGTAACTATAGTTTACTTACATTTTTTGAGATTGAAAACTCAAAATTTTTGTTTTTGAGATTTCAACTTGAGCTCATTTTACCATTTGCTACTTTCGTCTCACTTATCTTTTTCATTGATTCATTAATTGATATCTTTATAGGGGACGAAATAATTATGAAGTGAAAAAAATATCAATTTCGAGTATAACGGAAATACCAAAACTAAGTTTTTCAACAATTAATGGAACTGAAGTCATCACTGAACATATTGGAAATGAAGATGAAACATTGCCGCCAGAGGTAATAATTGGGAACTTAACATTTAATATCTTTTTTCTATGTCGAAGTGATTATGGCTTAACTCTCAGAAGACTTTGCAATTCCAATGACAAGTAATAGTTATTGCTTTTCATCGAAACCAATCGTTTCTCTTTTGCTCTAAACTTTATTCTTAAATTTCAAACTCATACCTGTCCTTATTTTTTTTCCAACATATTTTATCCAATAAGAAAAATGATCTGTTTATCAGAGTGCTATTAACAATGAATAGATTCATAAAAGAGTCCACCTCAATTTTTCAATTTATCAATGAAAGGGATAAATAGAAAGTAGAATATCGTTTTTAAATTTACAAAATTTTCTGAAACCTGTCCTTTCTTTTCTTTGTTATAGTAAGAAGTGCCCTACTGTACTATTCCTTTACCGCTTCTAATTAACTAAAAAACTGTCCTCAAAACCGATTATTCTTGTTTTGGGAAATAATTTCTGAACAATGCCTTTCATCTTGTTGAAAAATTTTCGAATACATATGAAATAACTAACTGTTTTGGATTAAAATAGAAAATTTCAATCATATATACTACATAAGCAAGACTGCATGATATAATCATTTTTCTAAATGTTATTGCAATATTCGTTTGTGTTGCGGATCACAGATAAGTTGAGTTTTATAATAAATGAACGATGCCTGAATAGCGCTGAAATTGTCGTGCCTAACAAGTTGAGTAATTTATTTAAGAAGAAAAAAGAAAATGAAATGAGTGGTTTTATCCAAATACTGAAAGTGCCTTATTTTTCTTTTACATAAACCTTACAGCTTACTACTATGACTTATAACACATTGTTATTATAATTTGTAAGCATTTCAATTTACAAAGATTTCATTCCAACATTTGAATTTTAGCACTTTAATATTCTTATTAAAAATTTTCAGGTTAGAGCAGCAGATCCGTTCGCAACAACAATTACTGACGAGCCAACAATTTTGATGTCACCGACTTCATCACGAAGTATACTTGATATGATTCAGAATAATTCCAGTTCAAAGATGAACTTTATGTCGAATGAAGCAGTGAAAGTAAGTCAGACATTTGCGCTTGATACCGACAGGACATACAATGCGACTTCATCGTCATTAAAACCTGAACAGGAAATGGTTATTAACAAAACAACGGATGGAACTACAATGGCGGTAGAAATTCAGAAGATGTCCCAAGAAACGGAAGTCATTGTATCTGAGGAACAGAAGAAGAGCACTGATTCCTATACAGCGGCTGTGTTTGAAAGTTTGTTATTGAAAAATTCAAATGTTTGATAATCTTTCTTGCGAAAAAGTGGCAGATATAATTTGTGATAAGTGAGTTAAAGAAACTGTTCAGCACAGGACTAAAATGACATAAATCAATAACATTGAAAATCCCTTCTGAATTTGGATGCAAAAAGCAAGAAGTTCAGATTCATTCCAACTGAAGATTTATTCCATAATCAAAGATAACTCCTTGGTACTTATTTCAGCACTAATTACGGGAACAACGCCGGATATCTTTCGCACTACTGTATCTAATATCGTAACGTCAGTAGAGCAGACTAGAAGTAAATCTTGTCTTCATTATGTTATCATTATGACAATATAAATTTATGATTGACAAGTGATATCTTTCTGAGAATTTTCTCACTCTACTCATCCTAACAGAAATTTTAAAAATAAAGCTTTTTTTTTTATAGTTACCTTGCTATGTTATTCTCCTGTGTTACCAAAAGATTTCAAATAGTATTCTAAAATTTTGTTTTAGGAATTCCATTGTATCCGATCGTATCACATACATTTAATTTAGATAGTGATGAGCAATCTACAACAACCAGAGAAGTTTTAACCGATAGAACTACTGCTGTTGGTATGTCGCAGGAACTTGGAAAATATCATACTTCTCCAGGTACCATCATTTTTTCCAACATTTGCAGGAAAGAATTAATTGCCGTACTACGTTTCCATCTTCTTTTCGTAAATTATTGACTTATTTGTCATGTAGATCAAAAAATTATCCTTTCTATATGATAATAAAAATGGACTTCAATAACATTTTGATAAGAGTGAGGAATTATGTTTCAAAATGAATTTTATGGTATGAATTCTCACTCATTGCAGTAACTGAATCAATACTAGTCGACATTGTTCCATCAATAACTTCATCAGAATCCTCCATTCACTCATCGCCAGTTGATGCATTTGTAACAGAATCTGTATCTGCCGAAATAAAGCATAAATCGGAGGTGTCAAGAATTTCTACCATTTCAGTTGAAAAAATTTGATTTCGCTTTTTGTGGATAAAAATATTAACATTAGAAAATATGCATTGAACCTAGAATTTTTTTTCTTCTTTAAATTAAGATCATATTGATATTATTGTTCAGGATTTAATGAAAATGAAGAACTTGGCGAAATGTCTATTTTTAGTTGCCTCAAGAAACAGCAACAAATGGGTTCACTGCAGATAAGAGTCAAGAAGGTGAGCACGATCATGAACATGAAGATGAGAGCTTATTTGTCGGGGACAAAACATTATTCAGCCAGGATGGCATCATGAAATCAGATTTCAGGGGTATGCATTCGGCTACTGGATTTACTATGCAAACTGAAGTAAGTTGGTTTCAGAATCACATTTTTTCCAGTTAACAGTCGAGTCATTAAGTAAATGAATGAAACAGTGATCAACATATTTAAATTATAAACACATAGATTGGACGAAGATAGAATGATAAGATAAGATCAGGATGATCTGCAAGATTCAACTACTATCTCAATAATCCTGAATAAGTAGATGTAAACAGTAGAAGAATTGATAGCCTGAAAATGAAAATGTATGGGATTATAGTTGCACTTAATCATTGCGCTAACATTTCTTCTTCAAAATCGTATCCTTGCTAGAATTTAATGACAACAATCTAAGATGTTTGAAACAAAAGGATAATATGTTTGCATGACATCCTTTTAGTTCTTTTTTGTTTTTTTTCTTTTCAAATTTTTCTTACTGATAGTAGGACCGTCGAGAATATTTCTGCCTACATCTTTTAATTAAATTATATTGTCTTTGACAGTCTGGTGTTTACAAAAATCTCATTTTTTTCATAAATTGAACAACGGAATAGAACATGCAAATGAAATATTTTTTTGGACTTCCGACTGGCTAATCACATTAGATCTTTATAATGTTGGTTTTTAAATTCGCGAGATAATCAAAATGAAATTGAAAAAATTTTCAAATCTTAAGCAGACTATCTCTAATTTAAGTGAATGAAACTTGATGGAACGTAGATTTCAGATATCAAATCACTGTTTAATATAAAGACTGGAAACATATTCATAATTTTCAGACATCCGAGGAGAATTTCGGTGTGCCTGGTTTTTCACGTGTCGAAGGATTGGGACCTGAAGCCACGGAAGAAATCCATGAAGCAGTAATATTATTAATTGCTTATAATTTGATAAATGAGCAATGAGAAATTCATGTTATCTAAAAGTTGAATTTTAGTCTATTAACCAAAAGTTTAACTGGAAAAAACCATGGAATTTCGAATTTTTATACATAGTAAGATCTACAGTAACGTTCATTTGAATTATAGTTAAAAGTTTTAAAAAGTAATTTGCAAAAGACATATAAGTTGAAATTATCATGGAATAGTTTTCCACAAATCTAAATTATCGAGTGGACCAGTGGTCCAACTTATCTTTGAAGCCCCGTCTACTAAATATTCTTATACCGTTTTTAATTTCATTCATTTAGGTTTCAAGTCTTGCCAAATAAAATGTGATACGAAGTTTTAGAGAAAAATGATAAAAATTATCCAAGAATAAGTACAAATTGTTTATTTACTTTTTTTTCCAGAGAATCGATGTTGTGACAGGCCATCCCTCAACTATACAATCTAAAGTGTGTCATTTCTTTCCTTATCGATAATTGATAGCGTTATTTGATACTGTCTAATTACAAAAGAAATCTTTTACCTGAATTATATCCTTCATTGTTACATCTGTTTACTTTTGTTCAGAATTGAAAATGAATTCATCAAATGGAAAGGATCATTTCTCTTTGTATTACAAAAAAAAAAAAAAAAAACAGTAAAAAATGTTTGTTAAGGTAAATCGAGGTAGAGATCAATGAGCAATAAGAGATTATATGCAAGTACGGTGGGAAATTGAGTTTTTGTAAAAATCTGTTCGTTTGAAACTACTCATTAGAAAACAGTGAAGGCAAAAACTTTTGAATAAAGTTGAATTAGTAAATTGAAATTTAAAATATAAGTAACTTATTGCAGATACGGACAAATATACCAGTTGATTTGACTGAAAATTTTGATGAGCTTAATGATCATCACAACGGTAAGTGTATCTTTTACCTAAAATTTAGAGAATTTAAATTCTTCGTCTAATCAAAACATTTCATGCTAGAGGATGTGTGGAGGTCAACTGTTGCTAAAACACGTATTATCATTCCAATTGTTGTGTTATCCGTTTTTAAGATATTTGAAAAGAAAATTTCAATCTTAAGCTTCTTTCAGAGAATGGCCAAATAATATATGGACTGACAGCAGAAGCCTTTAAAGTTGTAGTTCCTTAATTTTCTGATTATTTAATTATCATGGCTTTCATTTTTCCTGCAATGTTGAATATCGTGATAATAGGCTGACAGACAGGGAAAACATTCAAAATTTTGTCGGTTAATTATAAAAAGCAAAAAGAAATAATTAAAATTCTATAGGTAAACGTATTTCAGATGAGAAATTAGAAACAACGAAGAATTTCTTCATAGAGAATGAAGACGTAAAGGATATTTCAGTGGTCGATGATTCCTTTTATCACACAGGTTGCTCTATTTTATAGAAAAGTGATTAACAAAATTTTGAATAAATTTTATCTTTAATCGTTTTCTGATGATGGATACTTTTTAGATATCGAAGGAGTAGCTTCTACATTCAGGCCTACTACTGATGAACGAAAGTTAGAATCAGAACCAAAGCCAACATCACAACCTGAACCAGTACCTGGACCTGTACCATTCCCAGAAAGTGGAATATCAGAAACGTCGAAAGGAAGTCCCGAACCAGTGGTTGCTTTTAAACCAAAAGATGAATCTGAATTTATTGCTGTACCTGAAGGTAATTGAAGATGAATTCACTGAATTAACCCACAATTTCAAATTATGAATCTGAATCTTGAGTACTTAAACGTATGAAGCATAAATTTATCAACTTAAATTTTTAATTTTTAAGGTTTTGAAGGAAATGAGAATGATTTAAATAGTATTTTGGATACTCATCACATGCACGTCACTGATTCTCACAAAGGTAAATTTTAATCTACTCTTTCATCATTTATTTCACCTTCTTTTTTCTCGTTTACTCACTTTTTTATCAAATCAATTCAATTTAATAAGTTATCGATTATATTCATCATAGTGTGGAATATTATTTAATGAACAATGAACTTTTTACAGATATTAAATTTTAAGCATATTTTAGTATATTTTGTTATTAGTTCGAAGACATAAGAATACCGACAGGATAGGATACACAATGGAAGATTCTTTATATAAGTCAAATATTTAGTACTAAGCTTGTGGAAAAGGTGCCAAATATTTGAAGTTTGGCTTCAGTTGAAATTATTATTTCTTCTCTTACCATCTGAAATATTATTTTCGTTCACTGTAGAGAATATCGAGTAAAATTTTTGATAAGGTAAATATCATGAAAGGTAAGGTAAAAGAAAAGTTTTCTTCATTTGTTCTCTGTCAAATGTATATTAGAAATCAAATTTCTGTTGCACTGAAAAAACAAAAAACATTTTCATTTTTTTATCTTTCATTAATCATATCTTTCTTCACCGCTATCTTTTCCCTTCTATGTTTCTTGTAAAATATTTGAAAAATTTCCAGAACTATTTTCAGCTAAAGAAGAAGCTTACAAGACGCCATTCTCATTTCGCATCACCAGCATTGATTATATTCCAGAATTCGGTGACTCAAATAGCGGGAAATACAAAAAGCTACATGATCAACTTGTACCAGATGTAAATTTGTCATAATGTACTACAATTGCATTTACGCATCTCCAAGTAGGCCAGGGTCATACCAAGATGACAGGCGTCATTGGCCTATGTCCCTTGGAACTTAATATGTTGAATTCTTAATGTGTATACTGAATTGTGAAGGATTTAGTAGCTATCCGGAATGAGTTTTTATTTAATAGTGAGTAGAAAATTGGGAAGTCTTATTTTATCTTGATGGAATTACATCAATGAATTTAATGCGACATTTACACTTGCATACTCAAGCTATGAGTGATTCTCACAGAGTAATCGCGAAATGGCAGCAATTTTGCTTCAAATAGCGTTTTGCAATTTTAGGAAAGTTTTGAATTCTTGCTATCCCTTTGTTAGCTTTACTTTTTACAGCTGGAAGAAATATTCGGATCAATATTCGGGCATATATATGATGGAATACATTTGGTGAGCTTTTTGAAAGGTAGTGTGATAGTGGATGGTATTGTGTATACGTCAAAAAAACCTGACAATATGGAACAGTCGGCTACCGAATTCGAACAACAAATTACTGCCAAAAATTCACAAATTGGTGGAAATGATGTGGATCCGCGATCGATCTCGCTTGATGGTGCAATTTTTACTTTTCAAGAGTCAATTTCAGAGTTTCAAAGATTAAAGTCTAAGAATTGGGCGCTTTCATTACCAGTAACTTAGTGTATAGCGCACTTTTACTTCAATGAATAAAAATACTCGAACTGTAGAAGAGTGACTGTATAAGATAATTAGTACTAATAGTCATTAATAATTATTATTAACAATATAGTAGTTAATCATCAAAAATTAGCTACTGAAATGGAACTTTTTCAGGATTTGTATCGAAGAATTACGTTGAAAGGGTACATGAAGGTTATACATCGAGTAGTACATCGTCGTATATCGTTGGAGGTGGTATAGCTATTGGCATATTAGCTATACTATTGATAGCATTTACTGTTATCGCTGTGAGTTCTTTTTTTCCTTGAAATTTTGGAATGATTATTTTCTTGATAATTTTAATTCGTTAATTTCAGGTTACTAGGACATTTTCGGTTCTCTTCTCTTTAAAACTCTTCTTTTAACAAAAAAAAAAAAAATTGTAATTTGTCCCTGACATAATTAATTCTTTCGTTACATGAACTGTTTTAATAAAACTTTTGCTATATATCTTAATTTGCCATGAATATGTCAATTATGTCGGATTGCAAGGAATAATAGCTTCTTTTTTCTTCGTCTTTTTCCGATTATTTCCATCCATAACACATCTCAGGAAATTTCTTTAAATTATTAATATCCTATTCTAACCTATCCAAATAATTCCTTTCGGTGAAAAATCTTTCCTCATATTTATTATTTATATTTCAGGGTCGTAAAACGGACTATCCTTTCGTAAGCGCAAAAATGTTTGCATCGTTGTTTGTGCATATATATTTTTGTTTTTAGTGAGAGAGTTTTTTTGAAAAAACTAACTCAAATTCAATACCCATTTTAACCATTAATTATTAATAAATTAACTAAATGGTCGATGTGTTTTGAGATATAGTTATTAACTTTCAAATATTTGTAGAAATGTTGAAAGCAGAAAGAAATGCTCACTGCTAATGAAATTATATATTCTTTGTGTAGTTATTGTTGCATGATGGTTTCGTTTATATTTTAATTAAAATTGTCAATTGAAGAGCGTAAACTGTGAGTCACAGCTAATCAAAGAACAGATAAATTCATATTTAAAATTGATGAAATGATCAGTTGCAGACGAATAACAGGCGAACGAATGGTACATTGAAATTGAAAGAAGAAAATATAGCAATGGCTGATAACAATCAGTCAGTGTGGCAGAACGGTACGTCGCCAGTGAATTTGTAAGTTTTAACAAAATTATATGTGTGCTTAAATGAGTTCATTAGTAAATATGAGGGAAGAATAAACCATTTATTGAAGCCAAAGGCATTGTTTATTGTTGACCCAAATACATCATAAAAATTATTTACGTAACTTTTTCCGCACTTCACATGCATCCTATCACAAAATATGAGTTAAAAACTTCACTGAACTTTTGGATTGGTAATGATTGGCTGGTATTCGAAGTATGGTAGGTTAGCCGATAATTGCCAAACAATTGAGCTATAATCTAATTAATCAAGATATGACGTGAGAATACGAAACGGTTGACGAAGGAGAGCCGACTTTCCCGGGGAATAACCGTGGCGAATGATCGAAAACCGGCTAGCACACCTACTGGATAAACTTGCATTTTTCAGGATGAGTTACGGGAATGGTCGTATGATACAAGGAGGAACGACAACTAATACACAACCGCCGATGGTAATGGTCGGTTCACAAATGTCCACCGGGAATACTCATGCAAATAGTCGTGTCACTCAGCCTCATCCCTAGGCGCTTATTATGTTTATATCAGTTCTCAGTCATTTCTCAGTTGATCGGATTGCTTCTAATTTTTAAATCATTTTTGGTTATTTTAATTTCTTCTTTGCCATCATTTGATTTTCGTTTGTTACTAATTCCTTCTGCTTATGCCTGACGAAGAGAATGCAAGTTGAAGGTTTATGTTGAGTGAAGTACTCTCGAAACATTTCTGGGATTTTTTTGAGATTTGATGATTTTAAAGCAAATATTTAATTTAAATCCAATATGAAATTGATATTCGAAATCTGAAGAATTTAAAAAATCAAAGCGAAGGGTAAAGAAAATGTTCGAAGAAGTCAATTAAACTTCAATTCATCTCGAAGATGGAATCGTTGGCCGTTGATCTCGCTGTTAGACATCAAGGATCCAAATTTATTTCACACATTCTTAATACTCTATGGATTTGTTTCTTTATTCACTACTCCTTCAAATTACACCAAATTATTTTCTGCTTGAAAGAGAAAGTTCGGTTCAGGCCTTATTCAAGTGGCGAGAAATTTCAGTCGTGCTTACTTTCCCAGATTTGAGTGATTGATTTTGACCACTTGATCAATTTGATTCAAAATCAAACACTTGAAAATTTGAAAAGAGAAAAGAAATAAATTAAATTTCTCTACAAAGGTCAATAATGATCATTATGCAATTTTAAAGGCATATTCCTATCCAAAGATATTTGAAAAATTTATATTTTAAATAATTCCTCGAAAGTAAAATATGTTTTTGAACTATAGCAAATTCATACTTACAACTAATCTTATATTGCTCACTTCATCTATCACATACATGTATTTCTGTATCATAGTTTTATCACTTTTTTTCCCACTTTTTTATTTGAAAGCTCCAAATTTCAAGATTTTTCCAATATTCAATACTTGAGAGCTTGTAGTTACTCCTTACTTCTTCTTTTTTCCTGCTGCTACACAGCACTGCTTCACTGCTAATATAAAAAATAAAATTTGAATTTTGATCAATGCTTGATTTCATCACTGATAAATTAGGACTAATTTCTCGGACTATTGATTGATTATTTGCTTATGCAATCTTTGGATTTATTTAATTCTCAGGAATAGAACTGGATGGTTTTATATCTTTAAGTAATAAAGATAAACGATGGAAACAGTCGATAAATAATTCAATAGCGATTGTGTTAAAAATTTTTATCAATGAAGTAGAATGACTGCTTTGTTTTGGAAACGAAGTAAATTATGGGGGAAAATACAAAAGCAAAGATACTTCTTGTAGTTAGTTAAAATGGAAATTTTTTACAACTATTTCAGAAATATATGGAATGTTTGACCTTTAATGAGGAAATACTGGGAAACCCATAATTAGATTCTGTCCTTCATTCCATTAAATATCAGAACTCAAAATTCCGTCAAAATGATGTAATCAAAAAGACACTTGTGAAAAGAGTGAGATAGCAATCGGTTTTTAACCTGTAATATGTTTTGTGCGGTAAATCATGCATGATATGTTCTAGACACGGTCATGAACTTTGTTTATGATGTTTTGGTTGGAAGTTCTGTGAATTTCGAAATAATTTTTTCAAAATTCTTTTACGTTGTATGATGAATGGCCAACACTCATCTTAATTCACTTTTCTTTGTACAATTAGGCTTGTCTTTTTAATTCAGGAATTTGTGCATTTATCTCTTTTTTTTATTTCAATAAGTGTAGTGATATTTCATAAATCAGTAAAGCATCTATAAAAGTACTGAACATTTTTCTGGAGTAGCCAAGTCAGTTTTTTTTTTATCTGCCAAACTTTTTCTTTCCCAAAACCTTCTGCTCTGACATTACTTTACATTCCCCGTCACATATTACTCAGTCTTTATTTGTACAAGTTATGTATTCGCTCTTAGTTCAAGAAAGGAATTGTTGGATTGCATCTATGATTTGAGGAAAGACAACTAATACTTCTTGGAGTTTCTTACATTGGAAGTGAAGATTTTATACAAATATTCATTTGATTGATTCCAAAAACTAAGTTTTTGACTTCTTGAGCTGAGCATCTGATCAAGTATCACTTTCGCTCTCAACTTGATGTGTTGACTCGAACACTAAAATATAGTTTACAATATAAATTTGACAAAATATACCAAAACTTCGACGTGAAGAAGTAGGTTGTATTTCTCAAATAATGTTTTTCTGTGGAATATGAATTGCTTTACACAATTCCAAAATTAGCTCTGAAATATGTCACAGATAGCCTTATACAACTCCAAAATTAATATATTTATCCGTAATAAGTAAATTTTACAGCGTCCCAAAGATACATGGAATAATATTAAGTAATTTAGGGAACTTAATGAATCATATATTTTACGATTATCTTCATCCTTCAAACAAATGGTGGAGAGATGATTTCCGGACAATAGACATCAGTTAGCGTTTAATTGATATGAGTGAATAATATAGCCTTTAATTGTATTAGGAATAAATTAACTGAACTCAAAAATCGATTGGAGTAGTTTCGAAAAAAGTTTACCGTCGGAAATCATTTCATCCCCTTGCTTTAAATCCATCTGGAATTTTGTATAATGATTATGCCGCGCTCACTTTTCAAGTTTATTCAGTTCTGCATTCAGCCCTTTTTCTATAATTATTTCGATACTGCGCCAAACAGATTTTATAAAGAGGAAACCATTATTCATTTTTCTCATATGATAGAGACAGGTAAATGATAGTTTGGAAGATATTAACAAGGGATTATCATTATATACAAGAACAGCTGTAAAAGTGTAATGAATGGAGAAGTTGCTTCAGTAGCCCAAAATGACCCGGTCTCGCATGCATCCTGTTGATCCAGATTAACTCTACCATTGTTAATATCAACAGTAGTAAGTGCAAGAGGACCGTGTGGTACAATTCTCGAATAAATCAGGATACGGACAAGAAACGAAATGAAAGTTTATTGGTTAAAAATAGACAATTACCATTCAGTGGAATGTACAACAGTAGCTAACGAAGTAGTGTTTCTACTAATTTTGAACACAGCATGACAAAATAACGACAAAGTGATAATAACGGCTAAAGAAAAAACTTTGCATGTGAAAAACGTTGTGATTTCGAGAAAAATCTCTCAACTTGGTTTCTGGAAAATTCAACCAGAACCTGAATGAAAGTAAACATCAAAAGAACACGAAAGAGGATGAAGTAATCACTAGTTTTACACATCTTTTTGCAATTCATCATAAATATATGTGATCACTAGTAATAAATATATAGCAAAATAGTAGTAATAATATAAATATGCAGTATATTACAAACTATAACTGACGGTAACTGCAACGATACTCGGTTGCAGCTTTAAGCACTGGCAACGACGCTACCAAATGGCCGTTATTCTCAAAATACTGACGAAAATTAGCTATAAATGACAACATTGAAACAATGGCTTCGATATGCCGTGAAAAGATTTCAGATTTTGATTTAAGCAACAGCTGAAATTGAGTTACGGTATTTGGGAACAAATATCACATGTATTATGACTGATCAGAGAATCCTCATTGCTGAGTTTTTGTTTTTCTCCCTGAGAAAAAAGTACGGAATAGCAAAAGTTTTAGGTGACTTGCATTTGCAACAAGGAACAAAATTCATATACAAACCAGAAAATGACTGTAAAAAAAAGTCAAAAGAAATTCAGAATGAATAGAACTGCAGTAAATTGCTTGTCATTTTGTATTTTTCACAAGATTTAAAAAGGCACGAAAATTTAGTACCGTTTCATTACAAAAGTCGTGGTGTATTTAAAAGAGAAGGTAAATTACTTGTTTTTGAATACTCAAACAATGCACATCAAAAACAAAGCAATGTTTGGAAATGACAACTATTAATTTATTTAAATTATGAAAACAAACAAGAAACTGTTTGCAAAATACAGAGGTTAACAACTAATCTCAAGAAGAACAAGCACTTTTCACTTACTTTGCTTAATTAATTCCTGATCTTTCGCTACTAATGTTTGTGCGGCGATGAAAAGATGAAGTAAGCTAATCATTGATTTTAGCAGCGCGACTGGAAAAAAAAGTGCCGCTAGAAATGGAATGAGATGAAAACCATGGATACCTGGACCACACCAGAAATGACTGATATATATCAAGCTGTAGAACGCCTCGTTTCCCAAACACATTATAAAGAGGAATGGACGAGACGTATAGTAGAGATGCAAAACTATATTTGAAGATTGCTGGAAATAAAACTTGATTCTGACTCCAATATTAATACAATGAAACGTTTTCAAACAACAAAAAATGAAACATTTCCGGTATCTGTCCATTCCCTTCTCCTTACCTAAGAGAAGGTAAGAATTTCTTCAAAAAAAAAAAAAAGAAAAAAAAATTGAGCTTATAAACGAAAAGATCTGATGATTGGCATCATAAATTAAGCGTTGCTTAAATTCAATATATGCTAGATCTCAAATTTGTATTTGTTGTTCAAGACTTACTTTGTGAGTCATTTTACCCGTCACGTCACTAGCATGAAAATGGAGCCAATGCGAGGCAATATCAACCACGGCTGACATTTGAAAATAAAACAAGTAATCAGGATAGAAACATCCGCAACATATTACCAGTGCCATGAGGGCACATCGGTCCGTTAACATGTCGAGCATAGCGCCAAAACGTGATGCTGAAATCGGGATAAAAAATGAAACAATTATCAAGTAAAGTAAAAAAACTAATTTGAGTAGATACTTTTTTCCCATTAAAATTCGGCCAACTTTGACTACATTTAATTCTAAATTTTCAACTTTAATGCTCCTAAGAAGTTACAGTTTATTAGAAAATCCAACTTAATCAAAAAAAGATTTCAACAAACATTGATTATACAGCCGCGCCACATATCCATCAATAGCATCCGAAGCAGCGCTTACAATATAACAAATTGCCGCACGCCATGGTGCATAGGTCATAGCTTCGAATGATACTACAGCTAGAATTATGCGTAGATAGCCAATCAGGTTTGGATAAAAAAGCCAAACGTTCGTTTCTGCCATTGTAATCTTAAAAAACTGGAAATGAAATTTTTTGTTTTATCCAAAATGATGTTTGCGGTGACATACATCGTCCATTATTCTTTTGAATCAAGAAGAGTTGAATAACAAATTTGGGTACATATCAGTGGTTGGAAAATAAGAGAGCAAAAGAAATAGAAGGAAAATCGATACGAAACATCCAAGAAAATGAAGGTTTTACAAAATCTACAAATATATATATATATACCTCCGACACGATATGTCTCTTCTTTTTAGAAAAGTCTTTAAAGAACGGCTTTTTGCTATATACAAAGAGGCCCATGTTTAGCTGTCAGAAACAATCTGCTGAAACATCCTTTAGTTTCGTTAATTTAACATGAAAGAACTTGAAAAGGCATTTGTTTACAACAGCCTATTGCCAAAGAAATAAAAAAATTAGTGAAATGAAAAGATCTAGCAGACAGTTGGAAACTAAAACTGACAAGGTTGCCACATCACCGGAAGACTATCTGTTGTATAAATGAATGAACAAAACATTCATCCTTCTGAAAACAGGGAAATTTACATGAAGAAATCCTTGGTTCCCGGCATTTGTGAAAAAAAAAATCGGCTCTGGCAGTAGACGGAGTTGTTACATCACTAAAAGACTACCTCAACATTCCACGTGTCTCAACTTTCTTCTCAGATATCACGGTGCTTTAATATCAGTAATATAAGATATAACTATGAATTTCGGATAGCCTAATAAGTTAAAACTCTAAAATTGATCAATTAAACAATAAATTGAACCGTTTTTTAAAGACTTTTCTGAATGTAGGAAGCATGTCGTAAGAATATACAAGTATAATAGAGCATGAAGTGCCCTGCTCACACTGGAGATGTAAAAATCGATGATGATGATGCTGCATATTCTACTGCTTACATTTGAGTACACTGAAAATAAAAAGGATAACTACTGCGTGTGGGAATATTATGCACTGATTCTTTGACAGTGTTCAGAAGGACGCTATTAAAAATAGAAAAAGATAAAGTAGAAAGCTAGTTGAGCAAAAGATTTCTTGATGGACTACAATGGAAAAATGGATGAAGACGTGAATCGAACTGTGCGAACGTTTAAAATTGAAAAACTGTTGCCAGAATGTATGGAATTCCTTGAAAATAGAAGAAGTCACATGACATTAACTACATAAGTTATGATCCTTATTATGAAATGTGATTTTTGTTTCATGTATCTTTTGCTGAATATTTTAAGCCTAACATGGTGAGTCATCACTATCTTTCAAACCCCATGCAATCAATATATCCCGATCAACTCCTTATGCAGATGTATCACTGAGCTATTTTCGCATGGTAATGTTAATTTCTACCTTGGTTTCAACATGGAATTTACATGGAATCATAAGTCCGTCAGTTAGATTCCAGTTATAATTGTGCATTATTTCGACTACAAAACTAATCCTCTTCATAAATCCCTGGACTGAAAACATTATGAAGGTATAAAGACCGTATATCACAATGGAAAGTATACAAACTCACTTTAGACTCCTCTGACAATCAAAACTTCGTCACTGACGTTTTGCTCACCAAAAAAAAAAAAATGCACATCCATGGCGACTCATCCATTTTTATTTCATTTCAACCAAATTCAAAAATGTCCTGCAAGTAATTCTTAAAAAATATTTGTAAATTGCAGAATGAATGAGAGCTATTCAGAAATCATTATGTTTGACCGAGAGAAGTATATGGAACAGTAAGAGATGGGGAAAATGCTAAGGTACAGTGTTATGAGGGATATATGACTGCCAGAGAAAGAACAGATTTGATTCTGTTAGAGGATGATGGGAGATGGAGAAGAGCAAGAGATAGCTTAAAGGATATTGTTTTCCAGTAAAATTTGATAACGAATGGCTTTAAATGTAGCTTCTTGAGCGCTGTTGTTTGAGGTCTTGAGAAGCAGTAGTCGAGAAATCTCGGGTAAGCATATTAAAATCTCTACCACAAATCCCTTGTCTTCCTTCCACGCCAAAATGATAATTACATGAAGAACAAGGGATGAGTTTTTGCATTGAAGGAATCGCGAAATATTTTTAGGTACGGGATGCGTTTGTTTCATACTGGGACGCACCGAGGTATCTCGGGTGTAGTATGAAAGGTACATCTTGCGGGGGAGGATTCGTTTGTTGTATGCTTGTTATTCTTGGCTCTGAAC
The DNA here is from genome assembly GCA_013365325.1 of Dipetalonema caudispina. Classification (NCBI taxonomy): domain Eukaryota; kingdom Metazoa; phylum Nematoda; class Chromadorea; order Rhabditida; family Onchocercidae; genus Dipetalonema; species Dipetalonema caudispina. Next base: position 92,694 of record JABVXV010000001.1, on the reverse strand, counting down.
GAGTTTAGCTAATCGTCCCTTATCTTTGGCCCTTTTTAGAATTACTAAATCAAGCAGATCCATTGTAAACGCATTCGTTACTCAGCGTGCGAACGCGTTGCACGGGACAAAGTGCGACGCAGTTCTTCAATAAATTATCGGTGCTCCTATAAATTATCGGTGCTCGAGGAGAGTTAGCGGGGTTTTCGTTAAGAAACATCAGGTTTTATGAAATCTACCGCACTTCCTTCTTCATTCTAGTCCACGTTAAAAACCATTATTTTACATGTATTTAAATCACTCAAACTTTAAATCCTTTAGATTTTAGCTCGTTTTAACCGCTCCACGAGCTAAAGTCATCCAAATAGGGGAAAATATAGAGGAAATGGCCGCTACAGCAGCAGCAGCAGCAGCAGGAGCGGACTTCCATTATGGCAATGCCGCGGGCGGTGGGGCTGGATATAATGGAGCGGTATGTGTCTTTGTTATAGCAAACTTCGGTTGCAGAGTACAAATAATGGATGACTAGGAAACATTTTCACTTAACGAGATTTTCCTTTTTTCAAGTCTTTAATTAGCTGTTGGGTATTTTGATCCACAGACCTGGATTATTAACGCAGTGTTACTGCCCAGGATGCACTGTGATTGCTAGATTTGAAGACGTAAGTTTATAATCTCGAATGTGTTTTCTTCTTCACTGAATATATTATAATGGGTGCTAGCAATGATGTTTTGACAAACGGATTGATTTCAGGGTGGGCCGCCGGGAGCTTTCCCTGGTGGTTATGGTGGTGCTCCAGGAGGTTATGGAGGATATGGTGCTCCAGGTTATGGAGGTTATGGTGGTTACGGCTATATGGATACTCAAAGTCCGCTTGATGCGGAAATCCAGGTTGGTGAATTCATTATTACAAGAGACAAATTAAAGACGGTGATAATAGCAAGCATCTTTAATGCTGGCTTGCTAAAGTTACCGTAGTCTGCTAACGGTTAAGAATAGTGCTTGGCAGAAGCCCCTACTTTTAGCGTTTAGCTATAATTCGTACATATGCATCTTAAACTTAGAACTTCGAAGTGATGCTAAAAAGTCGGTTGCGACCAAGTACTGTTCAAGTCATTCCATGACACTATGTGCTCTGTGCTGCTCACTCACTTATATTTCCTTATAGTACAAGATAACGAATGTATTCCTGATATTTCAATAGCATGGTGATTTACAGGTCGTGATTCGTGAAATACACAATGAGCAGCAATTGATGGAACAGGGCGGCGAATGGGGCGAGCAGTTCAAAAATGCAAAACGACTGTTAGCTGCTGAGGCAGATAAATTGGAAAATTCCATTGATCCAGAATGGCTTGAAGTTGATATCGCTAAACCAATTAAAGTCTCCAAGAAGGTTAAATTTCATTTGATTTTCCGCTTATTCATTACATATTATTTTATGTAGCTTGCTGTTCTTGTCACGAGTGTTATATGATTTTTATAAAGATACAATTAAAGAAGACTAGAAAAAAACCGAATTATGAAGTTAATATTCATCTTAATGAAATTTCTGCTTTCAGGTTCTGATTCCCAACTTTAGGCACCCACATTTCAATTTTGTTGGTAAAATTTTGGGACCAAAAGGAGCAACGTTGCAGGCTATGGCAAAACAGTTTAAGTGTCACATATATGTACTCGGTCGTGGTTCCACTAAAGATCGCGCTAAGGTCTTTATAAGTTTTGCTTATATTCATCATTCCAAGATAGTGACCAGTGAAAGAATTAGAGATTGGCTATTATTAAACTTTTTCCTTGATCACGGATTGTCTGAAAGTCTGCAAACTGATCGACCTTTTTTTTGACAGGAACAAGAATTACTGCAGAGTGGGGATCCGCAATATGCACATTATGGTGGACCACTTCATGTAAAAGTAGAAACAATTGCGCCGGCGCATGTTGCATATCAGCGAATAGCAGGCGTTTTAGAGCAGCTTTCTAGTACTTTGCAACCAGTAAGTTCTCTGTTTCTTTTTTTTCTTTTCATTTACTTTGTGTGTTTAGCAATACTTTTATGACATTAGCATTTTGAATGGGTATGAGTGCAGTTATTCCTATTCATCCGTTATAGTTGTCCATTAATTTTGTTAAATGCTGAAAATTCGAACTTTTGACTTTTGGATGACATTATATAATAGAACAGTTTTACCAGCACCGTCTAGCAATTCACTTGATTATTGCTGTTTGTGGAAGAAGTTGGGTTTTAGGTAAAACACTGAGTTTAATTTGTATGTTGATATTTCGAATCACTCTGTTATGGGCTTTTTTTAAGTGCTTTCTAGTATATTTTTCCTCTGTACTGGCTAACTTCTTCAAAGTAAATCTTTCAGACACGAGATGAAACTTTTGACAAAATGAGCAATCAAGGTGGAGGAGCAGGCGATGGTGGTGAGAAAGGTATTCGTCTTAATCGAATCTCTGGACTTAGTATCAATAGTTCTGTCCTAAAATTTCTTTTTGCAGCAGATAGTGGAGAAGATGGAGGTGACGATCAGCCAGGTGGAGGAGCAATGCGAGGAGGAAGAGGAGGTTTTCGTGGTGGTCGAGGTGGAGAGCGTGGCGGTTTTCGAGGACGTGGTGGTGATCGGGGAGGAATGCAACGTGGTGCTTACAGAGGCGTGCGAGGGAGTGGTGATCGTGGAGGGTAAAAATATTTTTTCATCTCAATATAAGCAGTTGCTTTGCTAACTGCTGAAAAACATATAACCTCCGAAAACATTTATATCAGTATTGCTACTGCATTTGCTATGTTTTCATATCATATTATTTATTTCAGGTACCGCCCATATTAAATGCAATCTTGAATGACCCATGTCTTCAATAATCCCACAATTCCAAATTAAAACAATCACAAAATGCTTTTACCTACTTTTTTTTTTGGGCTATTCCTCTCATATCCCCTCCAATTTTTGATCTACGGATCTCAGCAAATCATCGCATTCTGTAACAATACAAATATGGTTAGTTGTATTTTTAAAGTAAATAACTTTCTAACGGCCTGGTGGGAATAACAAAATTAAATTGATAACACAGGTGATTTTGAGTTTCTCTAAAAATTTCGCTTTTAAATACTTGTTCTTGTCAGCTTGCTTTTGATGTTATCTTGGTTACAACATATAATTCTCATCGTTCTCTTATCCAATCGGTTTAATCTGTGTTAATTTCATTTTAACTTCTATTGAATTATTCAACAGTTGTTCAAAAACCATAATTCAATCTTCATAAAAAAAAAAAAAAAACTGTAACAAGTACCTTATAGTAAGCAAGCTGTTTGAACACTGTCAAGAGGTAAAGCAATAAAATATATATTCAATCAATGCAATGAAATATAATTTATCTTACAGGTGGTATCGAGCTTCCTCACTCAAACATATAAGCTAAACTTAATTAATCGGCAATCTTCAAATTAAACTCTCTCAAATGAAAGTGATGAATGAGAAAGAGAAAATTGGATGGTCACGCTGAGATCTACAAATTTTTAAAAAGCACAGATTAAATTTTTCCAGTGTTAAATTTTTAAATTTTCAGTGTTAAGTATTATTTTTGCTTTTTCGTTTTTTTTTTTTTTTTTTTAAGTGGTAATATTCATTTTCCTAGAACTTAGTCGTTATTCTAATAATATCGGTTGCGGGTGGTGCTGCATAGGTTTTGACGATGCGCAGAATGGCTTAGATAATGCAAAATCCGGTGTGTGAGGCATGCGTAACATTTCCTCTCCAATATTAAAACTCATTTTTTAAAAATTTTTTTCGCACTGTTCGCTAAAAATGGAGGTCACCATGAACTTTGGTGGCCATCTCTTAGAGATAATAGTCCATACTAGTTTTACTTTACATAACAGTTAAGACATTAGATTTAAGAAAGAATCATTAAATATGGCAGCCCATCCGCAGCTTCTCTCAAGTGTTAAAATTTGTTCACAATTATATTGCTCGAATCCACCAGTAAAATGTTGTTTTGTTAATGTGGGATTTTGTTTAACATTAAATCAGTAATGACGTGCTAATTTTGGACTAATGTGCAAATTGCTTTGTTGAAAATTTTTGAAGGGAAAAATTTATCAAGAACCTAGATAGAAGTAGCAGTAGTTCTCTAAAACATCATTAGGAAAAAATGATTTATTAATGAGGTCTCGAAGTGAGATCACAAGATTAGGGGCAAAAATCTTCGTATTCTTCACAAAGTCTTCTGCAAAGAATCTTATGATAGAAGTGAGAAAAATCCTATTTTTCGACAGCTTTAAACAAGCTGTCGATTTTTATTTGGAAATTTGGAGAGCAACGTCGTAATACATGTCTTCCTTTGACATCTTAAATTCTGCTTAAGTTATAATGCACAGGATCCATACTGTTGCTGTTCAGGGTTCTGATATTAAAATAATTTAATCATACATTTAAACTCAGATTATTTCACCTATCATTTCACATATTAAATGATACTATTACAGAATTTGACAGAGGATTTTGGTTCTTTCTAACTATGCATTTGTTTGCCTTTGATTTTTACGATTTAAAAATAGTAAGAGAAAAGGAGTTGAGAACTGCAATTGGTCTTTAGCTCTCTTCCTGCCTTGACCGAGATTAGCTTAGTTGGGAAGGAGAATGTTATGATTTGTGGTGATTTTATTTGAAATAATAGAAAATCTTAAATTCTATTATATAATGAATATCTATACTGCAATATTTAACGAGCAAGGAACAAAAATTGTTAAAAAATCGAAAACATGGATGTAAATCGGCTATTTAATTATGTATGGTTAAGTTTTTCTTCGGATATTTATGGAATTTTAAGGTAAGACTTAAGCAAAATCTAACTTTCACCGCAGATTAAATTATAAGAGAAATAATTCACTACTTTCCAAAAAAAAAAAAAAAATTTCCGTGATATTGTAAGTGAATTTGGATGTTTACTATTAATAAGCATATTTCAGGACCATTGATCCTATATTCGGGTGATTATCGATCTATGAATTCCTGACGCAGTGCTAGCTTTGGAGAGCGGTGATCTCAGTGTGTTGCCAGTGCCTTTGCTAGGCTTTTAAGATTATATTATCGTTGTATGAATATTCCGAACGTATATCATTTTTTTTAAATAAATTTTTCAATAATATTGGCTTTGATGAGGTGAAACTCGTTTTTTCGAGATCAAACATATAAAGTTTGGAAATTTTCTAAACTAGTAGTTGTTAACCTATATGAAATGCTGGAAGTTCACTGTAGATGTAGCTGCTGGATATCCGATTCTTGATGTATTTTGTTATGATGATGAATTGGAAGTTATCCGGTATAGAAAATAATGTACTTCTAGGCTCTATGTGATGTAAATCGAGGCTTTGGAAAGCTTTAACAGTTGGCAATAAATTTGAAGTTAGGTGAAAAACATCTGAAAAAATTTGGGTGTTTAAAAATGAAGTCCGTTCTTTTGATTTTTATATAATTTCGGGGAAAGCATTTTTATATCATCTTGGAAAGCTGTGAAAGAGTGGATTATTATTACTGAATTAGTTATTCTGTTTTTAGGATGATGAGTGATTATGTGTTGAATGAATGAATTGATGTTAAATAAGCTTTTGATTCTTGTTGATTTGTTAATATTGATGCCTATTTTATATCTACCATGTCATTGCAATGTGGAGTGGCAAATGCTGGGAAGTGTGGAGAGGCGGTAAATAGGATCAGTTAGCTGGGAAGACTTCGAATTTCTGATTTCTTTGCATATTTTCACGTCTGTTAATGGTTACAAGAAATTTCCAAGTGGATGCTAGAAAACTAATCGATATTAGTAGGACCGTTTTAGTTAGGGAAATCATCCAGAATTTTGTATTGATTGTTCGCGATGTCATCAGTTGTCTATATAAAATATATTATGTAATTCTTTGTTTGAATGAGTAGAAGTGATGAAATACGCTTTCCAACAGCTCTCACAATCCCTCTATTACACAGTTTCAATGTCATATTCGCTCTGACTTTCAAAAATGTTGACTTGTTCACTCTTCTTCTTTCACTCATTCAGTGTGTGTTTTGTAGATACACAAAACTTGTATCTGTGTTCGATCTGTGTCCGTTCAGTCATTCTGCATTACAGTGAAAGAACACATTCACATTTGTTACTTCTTATTCTTTGGAAATGTATTTACTCTTTGATTATAAGTTTAATTTCGTTCAATCAAATGTACGAGAGGATAAAAAAGTACAGTTTTCTCTTGTATTTAGGTAGGATGCAAATTATATTATACTCTACTTCTGTGTCTCTTTCATTTAAATTTCATTGTTAAAAATGGGTAAAACAAGTGCTCATCCAGAGATCTTCCGCAACTGAATTATGGATATAGGGATTTGTAGTTTCTTTCTAAATACACAATTGCATTTAGCTTCAACTTGCTCACCTCGCATCATTAGGATTTTTATGTTCTTTATTTCATTTACTTTTCTCGAATTGCTTGCGAAGTATCCAACCGTAATCATTGTCTTGTTTCAAAACTTACACCTAGATTTTGCAGTGTTTCTGTATTCGGCATGCCAGTGAAGATCGATACTAATAAGGAAGGCGACGGTTAGTTTTTCGTTTCACGTTTAGGTCATTAATATTATTCATAGTTTCAGAAGTTTTTTTATTTCACCCACTACCTTTATTTTCAGTTGTTAGGGCTCATCTAGTCTTTTATGGCTGATGCGCCCCAATATTTTCTTGAGTTGCCTGAAACATATTGAGTGTATATTCTTTCCACTTTTGCATTGTGTAATAATGCAAAGTAATGAGATACTTAGTTCAAGTGTCCTCCAAGAGTGATGAAATATCATAACAGGTTTTCGAGGAATAAAGTTCAGATATTTTCAGGCCAAACATTTCCGAAAACGGGACAAACTGTAACCTGTCACTATGTGTTGACTTTGGAAAACGGAAAAGAAGTAAAATTTTGACTCGTTTCAGTAATTCCAGTGTAATTCTTTCGGTTGAGGTTTTGTTTCTTAATACTTTTGATTTTTCAATGCATAACTGGGATTGCTTCTAGGTAGACAGTTCACGTTCACGTGGTAAGCCATTCAAATTCAAGATCGGTTGTGGTGAAGTCATCAAAGGATGGGACGAAGGTGTTGCGAAGGTTTTATTTGTCAGACATATTTAAATTAATTTGCTTCCTACTAATTTCAACCCACTAAATTTTATTCTACTTAGTCTTTGGCATGCTGATAGTTAGATACTGAAGAAATTAGTAGATATTATAAAAGTTAAACTTATAAATTTTCAGATGTCCGTTGGACAACGTGCAAAGTTGACAGTTTCGTCAGATCTTGGTTATGGTAGTCGAGGAATTCCAGGCGCTATACCACCAAATTCAACTTTGATTTTTGATGTCGAACTTCTTGGTGTGGAATAAATGAAGGTGGTGACCTTACTCTTTCGTTCAGTCGCTGCCATCTACCTCCAGTTATCTCTGATTGTCCTCAGCCTTTGATTTTTAAAGTGGTAAGAGGCTATTTTGTATTGTAATTCCCTTCGAAACGACCAGGAATTAAGATTGAAGCTTTAAATTAATTTCTTGACTTTTCCAAATTTCCTTCTGAAATATTCATGTGATTTGTTTTTCCCCTTTTCCCTCTCGCTTGCACTTGTTTTGCTCTTCCTTCCAACCTAGTAATCTGTAGTCTGTTACTGATCAAAATGTCGTTGGCAGCTACTTGCTGTGTTGTTCTTTCACAATGACAACTGATGAAGTTTGTTTCACATCCCTAAAATGTTTATGCTTAATGCCATTAAAAAAATTATTTCTCCAGCTATAAGCTATTGTTGGAAATCAAATACCTTTTGTTGTATTCTTTGATATCTTTCTGTTTATTTGTAACTTTCAGATTAAAAACATTTCTTTTAAAAAACAAGTGTTAAATTTGCTTCGTTTTATATGCTTACTTTCTCATTCATTGTCTGGTTTAATTTCATATATAATAGAAAAAGAATTAATTTTGAGACGAACTCATCTCTGTATTGTAAACTTTTGAACGCAGTTACATAGCAAAACAGTGGATACTATGGATCGGTAGAAGTAAAATAGCTGGGTCATGACTCAGAAATCCAGGAGTATCTTATGAAACAAAAGTGGTCACCTTTGATGTTTGTTTTAAGGTTACCCCCAGTCCTAAAAGTTTGTGCTTAAATAACTCAGATTCTTAACCTATGATCGATGTTTGTCAAATTCCCACCTTGTCACGAATTAACTGTGGCTCTTGTTGATATGATTCAGGTCGATATCTTGCCAAAGCATAAGGCGTCGTTGATGTGAGAATTCGTTATTATTTTCTGCTGCTGGATTCTTGTTTGTAAGATATTCGCTTTTTGAGTTAAAAATGGCTGAAAGCCGGTGTGATGAAGCAAAGACGAGCTAAAAGGAAACCATAACGAGCCGTATTTTCAGAGTTTGTGTTAACGTGGATTGGTACGGTGTATTAAGTGTTGAAAAGCTCAAGTGAAGTGTTTTGTGAAATGTGGAATCGACGGTTATTTCATATTGTTAGGAAAAGTCGATATTTACTAAATGTTTCACCATCTACATCGCTAATTTGCTCAGGTGAATTCAGTAAACGGGATTTTATCGTTAACTGGGGAAGTTAGGTGAGTTGGAATTAATAAGACTGCATGATTATGTTATTTGGAAGATGAAGTGAAGCTAACGGAAGTTTATTTAACAGTTTTTTAGGGAAGAAGTCCATGGGAAAGAGGTAAGGAATTAAGATGAGGGAATGCTGGCTGATGTATTTCGAATTGTTTTAAATCTTATTTCTCATTTGTTTATGGCATGATTTCTTCCCAGAGTACAGAAAACTTTCTTTCAATAACCATAATGAAAAGAGCACATAGAGGAGTTATCGTATGCAAAGGCGAGATTGAAATCTGTTGTTTACTTTTTTAACTTTTCAATCAACAAGTAATTAAAGTTGCAGCTCGAAGTATGTTTATCCAGGTGCAAGAAACACCTAATCCAGCAACTCTAAAATTTATTCCGGGTAAAACGATTATGGGGAAAGGCAAAGGAACGCTTGATTTTAGTAACCTTTTGTCTGCAAAGAGAAGTCCATTGGCCATGTAAGTCTTCATGTTTTCATGTCTAATCTCGTACAAACTGTGACGCTTATCATCAATTTCGAGAACATTTATGTTTGCTATTTTGGCAGTTTTTCTAGATGTCATCCTTTCTGCTCGTGAATCAAGAAAATAAATCCAGAATTCTTATTAGTTCAATCAAAATTTGTACAGATGTAAACAGACAGTAATCCAATAAAAGCAAGGATGAAATTACTTTCGTTTTGGAGACCAAAAAGTTTTTCGTGTTTTTGGAGGGAACTGTTTCGAATTAACGGTGTAAAAAGCGTTTTCTTTGGTGAGGACTACGTTACGATTACAAAACAAAATGAAGTCGATAATTGGGCACTCTTAAAACCAGAAATTTTCGCAGTACTTATGGATTATCTGCAATCCGAAAAGCCAATAGTAAATGAAGGTGAAATGCCAAAGAGTCCCGAGGATACTGGTGAGTTTTTATGGAATCCCTAATATAATATTTCTATGTTATGGAAAAAAGCAAGTGTTCATTTCGAATTTCGTATAAAACTTTTTACTTCACATTTTTGCTAGAACTCTGTCTTCCAATTTAAGAAATACATCCGGAGGATAGTGATACGGTGGCAATGATCAAAGAATTGCTAGAATGCCGTATAAAACCAATGGTGCAAGAAGATGGTGGTGATGTGATATATAAAGGTTTCCGCGATGGTGTAGTGCATCTTAAAATGCAGGTAATGAAATAGTAAGGTTGAAGTTGCAAAAAGCTCAAAATTTCTGTGAAGATTTTTTTTGTCTGGCTATTCTCCTTTCTCCTGCGTGCTTGTATTTTCAGTTTTTATAGATACATTCTGCCCTTTCTTTAAAATCACAATTGATATCGTTTAGTTTCCAGTAGTCTGTGGTCTTTGATCATACTTTTTAGGGATCGTGTACGGGATGCCCAAGTTCATCTGTGACACTTCAGTCCGGTATCAAAAACATGCTACAATTTTATGTGCCTGAAGTAAGAGATGTCGTGGAGGTGAAAGATGAAGCTGATGATATTTCGAATTCGGCTTTCGATGATCTAATGAGCAAAATTAGGGTAAAGCCGAACCCAAACGAGCAAAATAAAGAGTGAACCTTCAAACTTCGTTTTGGAATGCTTTGAATAATGTAAAAGAAAAATTAGAAGTACTGATTGACAACTGAAAGGGAAAGAATAGGATATTTCTTTATTGTATCTTTACATTTTTGAATAATTTTTGCTATGTAGTTTTCACCATAGAGATACAGTTATGTCCTTCTGGAGGATTTGTTTTCAATTTTGTGAAGTTTTGGCAACAATAAGTTTTAATAATCGGTACTGGTGAGGATTGTTTCCACAAAGTTCAATAAAGCGAACCGATCATGCACACTACATGCACAAGATCTACTGAATATAAAATACCGAAAACTTCACGCTGTTGTCATAGAGCAAGTCTTACGAGTGACATCGAAGTCTTTAGTCGGTATAGTTAGAGATTTGTTCTCCACTTTTTTTTTTACAAATATCATATAAATGCAAAAAATATACTCCTTTACACCTGACTTCTATTCTGCTCTGGTCTGTGCATATTTTGACCGGATGTAATGAGTATTTCACACATACAAACGGATTGAAATCAGAATAGATCTGCATTCTGGTCGTTTTTCTTAAACGGATAATTTTATAAGATTGAATTGTTTCTACTCTTCTAGTCCTGTAAAACACATTTGATTCTCACACAAAGAGGGAAATCTTTCAACTGCGATATAGATGTTGATATTCGATGCAGTATAACCTGTTCAATATCCGATAGTATCAAATTCATAGAGAATTACTTTCCCATAGGAAGTTGCTCTTCCTCCAGTAGTAACGTTCGTGCCATCGTTGTAGAACCAACGCATAATAATATTGGTAAGTATATTTCGCCTCTAAATTATCGCTGCTGGTGCACGAATTCAACTTTGCCGTGGACTCCTCAATTCTCGATTTTTTTCTTCAAACCAATAAGAACTACCGAAATATCATTGTCGACTTGACAAATCAATCTCCTCCTCATCTGAAATGGAAATTTAATATAGAGTAAGCTGTATATTCGTGATGAATGTTAATTTATCTAGTCGTTCTTCTTTTAAATTATGACACTACTAGCGATTTTATTTTTCTGATTAAAGATGTACCTCCATTTAGTTTCAGGCAATATTTATCCCAGTTAGGTTTTTTTTAGTTAAATGTTTTTAAAAGCAAAAATAGATTTATTAATACCTGGTCTATCCAGTGATGTGTCGTGGGTTACTTTAATCACCGCGATTGAACATTCAGGTTTCATGTGAACTGCATTTAATAGATACTAATCATAATCTTCAATAACTTGACCTGAACTGACTTCTGTAGAAAATTTGTTGAGAGTATAGAAATGAAAGGATAGTTCGCTGAGGATTTAATAAATTTCCGGTATAGATTTTAAATCCATTATCAATAAGGAAAGTTTAAGAAAGATATTCACAAAGAGCTTAAATATTCTTCTTTCAAAAATGGCTTCTTATTTTGACATTTTATTTTCGATAATGATAATTTAGTTTAAAAGACCCAAATAATCAAATACATTTATTAATATTAGTTCCGCATTATTCTTAACAATTAGGGTTAAATTAGGAGGAATGTTGATGAGATAAGGTAGTTGAAACTTTCAGAAAGGAAAAAATTAATTTGTTACAGTGGATTACATAAGCTTCTAATCTTTTTTTCCCAAAATTTAATTAAGCGGAACAGAAGAAGTAACATAGGAGCAAGATCTGATAGTGATGGAAGTTTGCCATATTAGAGTTCGTTAAAATTTGAAAAAAAAAATTCCATTCTATACAAAAGGTTTGAAAACTTGTGGTCTATATAATTTGCAATAAAAATTTTAAAAATTTAACGCTCGTTGTACCACAAACTGAAACAGTGAGTCAAAGTTAGAGGAAGCAAGGCTTTTCAAACTAGTCGATATGTGACTTATTGTTTTGCAACAATAGCACACTATCCCTTACTTACAAGACACCTTTGTTTCTATTCTACGACATAGGTTATATCTTAATACAACATTTAACATGCAAATATTACATTTATTGAATACACATATACTTACACAAATTATATTAATTACGAACATCTGATCTGATTGTTTACGTCACATGCCATTTACTTAACGGAAATATGGTAATCACGTGTCAACATTATGGATGATATAATTTAATCTACACTGAAGTTTTTCTCATCCTTATCAATAACTTCTCTCATTGTCTTCATTTATTGCATAGCGCAGTATCAAGTCTGAACCTTCTTTAATATTCGCGCTACTTCCATACGATGGGATTTGCTTATTTTTGTGAATTTTAGATTTGCGAGGACAACAAGCAAATGTGTGATGTATTGTGTTGTAAACTAATTGTGAGCTTTGGGATTATTTGTTTGTGAAAGTGAACAAATGAAATGGGATGGGAAATTAGGTACAGGTAATTAATTGCTTTTTGAGCTTTCTAGTCTGTGATTCTTTACTCTTCACCATTTCACTACAGTAAATTTCATTATCATTTATCATTATTGGAAAATCTTTCTTTCAAATAGCTTTTTCTTTGTTTGTCATGGTGATATTACAGCTGGAAAGGGAATGTTAGATTAGGTTAGCGGATATTGGTAATTTAGTACTCTGATCTTGGTTTATGTTTTTCGGTACAAAAGTTGTTTTTTCCTTCATTATTTACCCAATTTCTTAGTTCCTATACAATTAGAACCATGTGCAGTTATATTTTAGATTTTGGTGTCATCATCTTCATTCAAAGATTCCATGAAGAATTGTTTGAAACAAAGTAATAACTGCGTAAGAATGTTCCAAGAAGAAGTACGATTATGGTGACTGTAAAACAGAAGTGAGATATCGCGAAGATCACTTATTTCTTAACTTTAATCTAGGAAGAAAGATGAAGGGATGCATAATTAGCCTTATTTGAACTTTCATCTTTTTTGTTTACACTTTAGTCCTTTCTGAGACGATGGGTTTGAGTAATAGAAGCAGTCTTTCATTTCTGTTACTTAACAATACTTTCTATAGGAACTTCGATTGTAATTTCATGGTGAACTATTCTAGGTGTATCTTTTAGTTTTTTTTTTTTTTTTTTTTCAAGTTCCATTCCAAACGTTTAATATATATATATATATATGACACCTGTTAATAGAAAAATGAAAGAAAACTAGGGGAAACCAAGTAAAAGTCAGACAGTTCACAAAAGCTGAGGCAGATCTTGATTTAATATATTCTCAGCATAAGGTAGGTAAATTCGGAATATTATTGTTGTCCAGTTGTTGATTTTCTTTGTTTATTCCATAATCAGCTTGTATGGTTATCAGAAATGAGGGACTTTGATAAAAATTGTTTCTTTGCTACAGTTGTTTTGTATTTTTGTATGATATGCACTTATAATTTGTTATGTATTATTGTTTCGGCATATTTGTAATTAAAAAATTATTGGATAAAGATGATGACACTTTCCGTGTTATTTCTGATTTTTATATGCCGACTCTTTCGACTCCTTGATTAATAAGTAGAAATTGTGGAGATATTTTTTTTTGTATTTCATGTATTAGAAACTATTATTTAGAAGCAATGCTTACTTGCGGCATACAAAATTGACCCGTATTTGAGTGGATCCAATTATATTTTTTTGTTCGTCCTTATAATTTGTAACGGTTGTATGCGAATGTGAACATTGTTTCTACTCACAATGACAGATTTTTGAAATTCTTCGGGTATAACTTCTGCAGTAATTGTGATGCTTTTGGAATTGATTGAAACTGAGAGCGCGAAATTTTACTGAGTTTACTATGTTTCATGTTTTATACTTTTCAGATCACTGTCAGATTTTGCGTTCTGTTTAATATTATTTTGTCCCATCTGCAGTTATGTTGAAACACCTCGTAAGTTTTTTTCTCGAACAGTTCCATATTTGCATTGAAAAGTATTTTGAAATTTGATCATTTTTCTCTCAGTTATTACCATACATCCTAATATATAAACGTGGAAATTAGTGTCCAGAAGCTTTCAGGTATCTTTTGGTGTTGGAGTTTATGTTGGTATCTATCTGGATCAAAACCGTCAGGTGAATACCTTTTTATTGTCACTTTAAGCAAATTTGGTAGCACTTTAACAAAAGTGGCGCTGTTAAGAATGGTTCCGAGAAATGAAAAATTGGTCAGTTAGAAAAGAGCTGGTATAAGAGTGTATTTCAAAGAAATGATTATAAAGACATAAATTGTCGAAATAGAAGTTGTCAACTGTTCTGAGACAGAGATAGAAGAATATTGTAAAAGACTGTTAATGGAAATCAATAGGAGTGTAGCTGAAAAGAAATAATTGTTTAATTAAAAGTACTCAAAAGAAAAAATTTTAGATTCAAGCAGTCTCTTCACCGAAAGAGTTGTTTAGTCGCTTTTTGGATGAAGCTGATCACTTCCTAACTGGTGTTCGTGAAGAAAGTACGAGTAACCAGGATCCAGTGAAGAAGTTGGAGGATGATTTCTTCAAGGACGTAGAGGACTGGTTCAAACCGAAGAAGCGTTATCCATAATAGTTCTGTCCCTGATATATTACTTCTTGTATATATTTGTAAGTAGTTTCGTTGTAGTTTTGTTTTTTAACTTTTGTTATGCATGATTTATACTAACATCATTCAAATTAAAAGCATCTGGAATCTTGCTTACGTTCAAATTCTTACTATTCATTTTAAGCATTTTTAATTGGTAGTTTGTTGATTATCATTAACCGTGATTTGCAGTTAGGTAAAATAGAGCATAAATACTTCTTTTAATAAAGCCACACTGCTTTGAAATTATCAGGTTTTGTTTTCGGCATGTTAGAACGGATTCAATGATGATGAATATTGCCTCAGAGATAAAATATCAAAATTCCAATCTTTGTTGAACATTAAGAATTGAGAAGTGGAGAAGTCTGGAGGAGTATCGAAACGGTTGCAAAAAAATATCCGCTTCATGTTGTATACATGGTGGTTTGCTTTCAATAATCTCACATTTGGGTCTTTAAAAGCCTCTATTTGGTGCTTTGGACTGATGAATTTGAGTGTCACCATCTCGCCTTTTTTAATTGTAGCATTCACATCTGGCATAAAGATAAATGAAGCGCAAAACGCGATCTCTCCACTGTGCATTAGTGATGAACAACTGGGTGTCTGGATAATTTCTTCTCAACATCCTAGTATTTTGTTGGATAAGAATACTGAACTCTGGAGGGAACATACTGCATAATGCTGCCTGACAGTTTAAAGCTAGCAAACAGAAGGATCAAAGCAGAATTTAGATAATACTGGAACTTCCAAGTCATAATGTATTGTTCTGCTAATGTTTGTATATAATCCATTTCATAATTATTACATTTCCTGGGATTTTTAATTGATTTCTTCCAGCCAAAAGTTATGTGGTTGTTGTTGCTGACATTATTAAGAGTATTCAATGTGAATTTGGATTTAAATTCTCATTTTAAGCCCTAATTGCGAATATGTTCCCTAAAATCTCAGAAATTTCGGACAACAGAATGAAAAAAACTACCCAATTTCCCATTCTTTTTCAACGTCATTTAAAGCTCTTTCTTAATAAGTAAGTTCTCCCATGAAATAAACAATGATAAGATTGTTACGTCTTTTCCACTATATATATATATTTTTTTTTTTTTGCTTGAGAATATAATAATAATATCAATAAATTTCTCTTTTAAGCTTCTATGGAAACATTTACTCTAAAACAATAATAAGCCTTTTCTCAAAGACACATTGATTCTTCGAATCTAAAAAATAGTTTATAACTATTTGTACAAGTTTTTCGATCGCTAGATTCGACGAGAGTATTTCGATGTCGAGGTTGAATTTTTACGGTTCATCTTGTCGTTGATTTTCGAAAATCAATCAATGACACTAGTTGACAGCATTGTATTCATCGGAACTATTTCGAAATCAGTTGCAGTACTTTTGGTAGGACGAACATACCAATGGACGAAATGGATTGAACTGGTTAGTGATAATGACCCATTTCATTCTTACCCAATCAATTAACAGCATTGGCACAATGCGGGGAGAATACTGAAAGCTGATCAGTTGTGACAGTGGACTCTCGATCGGTTCAGAAGTCGAGATTCTTTTAATTGCCAAAGACTTGTGTTTCTGGTAGTGATGTGATTTCTCCCATAATATTTTATAATAGGTCAATGGATTATCATCAGATGAAAGCATTAATGTTGCAAATTTCGGTACTCTGCAAAATGAAAGAAAAAAGAAGGGGAAAGGATTCGAGATTTGTTATTGACATACTATTTTACCTGAACTACCAGGACGGAGAATCTTCTTCATAAGTCATTTCAGGTTTAACTGACCAATGTGATTTGATATGCCAAGTCTTAGAATACATTATGATATATTTCAGCAAATAGAAAGTCCTTTTTTCTTCTTTTTCTATCCATGAGAATATTCAACAACATCATCAAGGAACGTTGAAATTTACTGCTCGGGGGTCAATCTTTCTTTAGATTCTTTATCAACAATAGCTAAGAAGAGATAGGAGGCATTAATAACATTCATCTGAAAGAATACTTTAAAGATTTTGCTATCATCCATCATTTGCTTTCATCTTCTGACAATGAAGTTAAATTGTTAAAAACTGATTGGTTGAGCCATACTGAAGTGTAGCTTACATGATTTCAATGCTTGTATAAATTTTCTCTTTTTAAAAATCAGAAAATAAAAGTTTAGGAAAGAAAATTCGTCGAATTCCAACAATATCAAATTTGATAGGTTTGAACTTTCCTTGCATCAGCTGCCAAAAACTGTCAATGAAATGACAACTCACTTATTTATACTTCAAATAATAACATAAAACAGTTGTTCAGAGTGGGGAAATGAAATCTACGAAAGCAAAATCTTCGATTTAGCAGGAATGATCGGATTTTGATAAAGTCAATAATAAAGATGTTAAATTTGAAGAGTTATATTTAAATTTAAACGTCATGGAATAGGAAAGGAGAAAGAAAAGGGTAAGCAATAAATATATTATTAATATCATAATTATATTGATGAGCACTATAAATTTTATTTTATTTCTCTTCTTTGCCCGCATTTTCTACATATATTTAGAACAAATTTGACCGCTCAAATTCTCT
Organism: Dipetalonema caudispina; assembly: GCA_013365325.1. Classification (NCBI taxonomy): domain Eukaryota; kingdom Metazoa; phylum Nematoda; class Chromadorea; order Rhabditida; family Onchocercidae; genus Dipetalonema; species Dipetalonema caudispina. The sequence continues at coordinate 75,414 of JABVXV010000001.1, read as the reverse complement.
CGTTCTTCTCTTATTTCTAAATATTCTAACTTTTGTTTTTGATTTGACATAAATCGATAGGATTTGTTTTCCCGAGAATTTCAAACAGTAACTGCTTCTGGCAGTATTACAACATGTCGAATGCATATACGGCAAATGGAATAATTGAGGAATAGAACGGTATTGGGTGCTATGTTTTTGAAAAATTTTGGACTGCTTTATTAGAAAATTAATAGATCGTATCGTTAGCCAGGAAGTCAAAAAGCAAAATTTCGAAGAGATTGTCAACAACTGCAAAATTTCCCACAATATGAATGACTCTTCAGTTTTCCGATTCAATTTTCCGTTTTAATGATCCTTTTTTTATTCAAGCACCTCTTGTAACATTCATTTATGCTTTGTTTCGGATAAAAGCAATTCTTACTTATAATTAATTCACCAACAGTATAATGCACATTTACAATTTTTCCCTTTCGCTTTTAAAAGGCATCGAAAATTCAGAATTTTTTCGATATTAAATATTTTAATGGTATAATTTGAATAATGTGATATATTGAATTGTTGAGTACTTTAGGCCTTGCATTTAGAGTGTTATACAGTGAAATTTTAAGTTATGGATTTTATTGAATCTTCTCAAAAATATGCTGAAAATATAATACGAAAGAGTAGTTGTAATACCACGCTTAATGATAAATCACTAAGAATATGTGTAATTAATCAGTCGATGCAAATAAAATAATCTATCGATTGATTAATTTCTAAAGATTTGAGTCATTGAGTAATTTTTCAGAAGATTAGTTCCATAAGCTTACAAAACAATATCAGGATATGACTGCGCTGTTGCACTTTAAATACTGGACGATTGAAGTGGCCTCATTTATTTACTGTTCCTTAAGAATTATGCCAAGAGTTTAGACTAATTTGTCACAGGAGCCTAGTAATGTTGCTATGTTGAGAATATCGGGGACAACTAGACGAGGAATATTTGTTTTTATCTAAATTGATTGATTAAGTATGAGAAGAAAAGAGTAGTTAACTGTCACGGGATAATTATTTTTAAAAAAAATTTTAATATCGAAAGAAAAAAGTTTTTTTTAAGAGGCAAAAAGCTCTTGTAATGGGGATTGAAGGAGAAAAAGAGAGAGAGAAAACTTCTAATGAAAATTGATTTAAGCAGTTTTTCGTGCCTTAAAATTTTAAACTTCAAAATTAGAGGGTAATTTGGATGGAGAAAATACGTTTGCCGAAGAGAAACTCTTTGAAAGTCAAAAATGAATTCGCTGTTTCTATATGATTTTTTCCTAAAGCCAAAAGTCATTATCAAATACTATCAGAGTGAATGTATTACCTGATCTTGCTACCATCAAATAGTTTATAAATATTTCAAGATCAGGATATTCATTTTATTGATACGCTATTTTGCGACAAGAAACAACATGTCGAAATTTTATTTCAAATTCCAAATTTTAGGTTAAAAAGTAAACAGTCTTAGAATTAGATGAAGAAAACGGTGACGCAGTGTTCATGCTTGTCGCATTGATGGAAGAATAAAGATGAAGAGATATTAGGCACAGCGCAGAAGTATCAATAGAACTAGTCCTCTCATTGATGATATGTCATGGCTTAGTAGAGTAATGGGATAGTAGGAATAAGTAAATGATAGATATCCTTGGCTAATTAATATTATTATTATTATTATTACTTCCTGAATAGTTATCACAAGGAGTAACAGGTGGAAGATTGCATATTTTCGTTGTTTCCCAAATGATGTTGGATGGGTAAAGGAGGGAAACGAATTTTTTGAGCTTCAGAGATATCAGAATAGCTTGAGAGAGTTTTGTCAATGGATAATATAGCAGCTGTAGATGCAGTAGTGCAGTTGTAGTAGTAGTAATAGTAGTAGTGGTAGTGTGAGCAGTCGTCGTTATTGCTGCAACTAGGCATTAGTGCAGACTGGAAGGGAAGGAAGGCTTTGTCGTTATCAAAATGAAAGTATTTTCCGTTGAAGAAGTGTAGGGATAACTTCCTGAAAGGTGACGAGAAATGCGACGATTGCGACCGTATTTTATTTCCGTTTACATCTCATCCTTTTCCCCTCTTTCCTCTTTCTTTTCTTGAAATAAAAGTCCTGAAAACATCATCATTCATCGATTTAGGAAACAAAAGAGGATGGCTTTTAAAAAAAAAGTGTAGTGCTGATGAAAATAAAGGCCTTTGCGGTGATTGAAGTCGGTGATTTCAGATGGCAAGCGCAGAATCGCAGGAGTCTATTAATTTGCCTGGACCGAGTAATATAGATTGCAACACCTGGAGTTGTGATATAGGAAATACAAGTACTATAGATACAGAGTCTCAACCGCCTGACTACCATCAAATTGTGCCCACTCTTCGCTCAAATGTCGAACAAATGCGAAAATGTATTTCTATCGACTTATTATCGGCAAGCCAAAGGGAGGCTAATTTCTTACGAATGATCGATCGTAAAGCTCCAATACTTTATGAAAAAAATATTATCGAAAATGCTATTCGACGCTACGAATGTTTTTGGCTTCCTATGCAGGTAACTTTTTAGCTCTGGAAATATTTCGATCAAATATACGTTAAAAGCAACTGTATCAGAAATTTTGAAATCGTTTTACCGAAAACATTCAGATTCTTTCTCAAACTTGTATTTTATTAGTGTATTGATTCTTTCTCAAACTTGTGTTTTATTAGTGTGGATAGCTAAGAATGATTCTTGAAATATTCATCAGTTTAAATGGTAAGGATGTGAAATCCTGAAGTGAATGGCAAAATTTTTCAAATATGAATAAAAAACTGAAAAAGATTTCCAATCTGTCTTATTAGTATGCAAAATTTCAGAATATCTATAACATGGATTTCATTAGATTAGATTCACTTCTTCTCATGATTCCGGAACATTCCGGAACAGGCCAAATAGCAATGAAATTATTTGAGTTATATTGCAAAAAAAGCAAATTTGGTATCCACTATCTAATAAAAAAATGATTCGGCATTTAGACATTTAAAAAGCTATTAAAGTTTCCAGAAAATTCTCGATCTCTGGATTTTGTTTCTCTTTAAAAGTAACTTCTTGAGTAGGCCAATAAATTTATGAACATTCCCTAAGGCATTTGGAGAGTTGATTTTTTTTGGCCAACTTTAATGAAGCATCAAATGAGTACTTTGCTCATTGACCCTACTGCTTTTAAAAAAGTATGTCTGTATGCATAAAGAATATGATGAAGTAACGAATAAAAGTCTGAAGAGAAGTACAGGTGTCATTAGCAATCTAATATACTTCTGCATTTTTTGTCTCAATCTTTACTTCTTATGATTTTCCACTATTTTCCAGGCTCACGTAAAAATCAACAACAAAATTCTTACAAAAATTAAACAAATTCTGACTCATAGCAGATATGAAGTATAAACATTTGATTCCTTGCAAATTAGTTATAAAATGAGAATGGGCATAACATCTAACTCTGAGCCAAACACTGATAATTTTACTGATTGTTATTTTTAATCAAAAAGAGCAAACCAAGGGTTTTTTTAGAGAGATAATTAGTTTCATAAGTAAAATGGAAAGAGTTGTGTACTCTTTTGGGATGATACAGTCAAACTATTGCACATTGATTGATTTAATTAATGAAGTTATCTGTGTTTATTATTAATTAATGATCAAAATGAATAGATAATTTTTGTAACATTTTGATCGATATAATTAATATATGATAAGATATGGTACCGAATTAACTTTTCATTGGTATTTCTTGCAGGCAGCACGGCCAGATGTCAGAAATATACCACCATTGGATGTTCATTGGGTATGGCATTGTCATATGCTTAGTCCAATACATTATCAGCAGGTTCGTCTGTTCACAATAGAGGATTTCCCAATAACCTATCAATGAGTTTTTAAGAAACAGCGCTCGTTTATAATTTGAATATTTTCATTTTTGTCAAAAGGATAATGCATCATACGGTAGTGATAATGTTATCATGATCAATTTCAGGACTGTGAAACGATATGTGGAACTATGGTTGATCACAAATTACTCAGTTCGGATGAAATTCAACAACGATACGAACAGTCTGTTAGTGTTTGGCAAAATTTTTGCGGCGATGAACCTTACGATTTTTTGAATTCCAAAGCCAATAACCATCAGTCATATCAATCAAGATCATCTTATGATATTGCCGCTGCTGTCCAACGGCAGCGTAATTTTAATTATCAGGTAATACTGTCTGTAGAATCGTTTTTTTTTTTTTTTTTTTATTTTTTTAAGGTTGTTGAAATATTTCAAAGCAAAAATATGGTTCAATTGAATGTTTCGGAAAAGATGGGCAAATTGATTTCGTTGTTTCAATAAATTTTAAATTTCAAGTTTTTCAGAGTTTCATCAACATTCATTTATTCATTACAGATCTCATTGCCACACTACACATCACCAAAATTTATTAGAGACGCTGTGGAACGATACCTCAATTTTCTATTATTGAAACAAACTTACACAGATCAATTTTTGACGCCTTGCTATGATTTTGATATTGTATGGCACACACATCAGGTCCTCTGTTTAAGACATTTTTGATGAAGATTAAGTTCAAATTTTGTGTTTAAGCAACAATTTTAATTATGTATTTTTTTTTCACTGGGTTGTAAATTATCGAAAAGAATATTTCATCTCTTTAAACTTCACACATTAAATTCCTATATTTTTCGTTTATTAATATAGGTTCATCCGCACTGTTACCTACGTGATTGTACAGCAATTTTTGGCTGGTTGATGAAACATGATGATACGGTAAATGATCGTAATAAGAACAGTAAACTGCTCAAAGGTGAAGCAATGACGAAGCGGCTTTGGGCTGCACATTTTCAAACTGGATTTTGGCGCAGAGGTTCAATGTATAGGTATCTCTGAATGCTGTAATATTTCCGAAATTTAAAAAACTGAAGAAATTCTCTTCGATTTCAACGTTCTATAAAGTTGATCTTTTCACTTTTTTAAGAGATATTTTTCCACTTACGTGTTAAATCAATTTATTGTACGTTATAATGTGAACAAGGCATTTCATTTCTAAAAATATAGTTATCCGGTTCATTACATGCTTCCTTAGATACGAGTAAGCAATTTCAGAGTTGTCGGTTTTGGATTACCCCTTTTCAATTCTGATTTCTATTACGTAACACTCGTATCATCGTGAAGATCAACTCGAAATTACTGCCAAAACGTGGAATGAGAAAAATAATACTTATAAATAATCCTGCGAATTTCATTTTAGAGGACATCCAGCGCCATCTTTTTTGGGTTTTGAAACGCAAGATTTGAGTAGTATTACTTATGGCCAAATGCACATACCATCAATTACTCTTCGTGAAATTCCATTGCAACGAGAACAGGTCCGTTTGAAATTGCTATACGGAAATAAGAAAGTGACAACATTCAATGCGGATCTCACTTCAAAACAGGTAACTTTCCCGAAAACTTCAACTCGCAAAGTTTTATTCCTTCAGAAGTTTTCGTAGCCCGCAATAGAAATGATGAAAATGTTCAATTTCGCATGGCTCAATAATTTCTCCTTCTTTCAAATCAGGTGACAAAATCTGGTTTTTCATTGGTCTGGCAGCCAACCGAAAATTCTGCAAATTCATCGGTCGTGAAATTTCCATTTGAACGACGCAATCCTAAAGAATTATTGCTTGAATTGGAACTTTTCGACAAAGTATTTCTGCAAAAGAAAGATGTAGTTAAGTTAACTGGACTTGTTTCACTAGAACAGGTAATTTCAAATTATTGTTATTCCATTACTTACTTGAGTGATGTATTAATTGTCAATTGTTATGAAATTTGTCTTACTTTTGCTTAACTTATTACCGCTAAATTAGCATTATTATGACTCTTTACTATTTGGATATTATGAAGCGAATCGAGGAAATATCTTCGCAGTTTTTACTATTTAATTTTTAGAAATCTACCATCTTGCACCACCAAATTTCATTCGTTTTAGTAAAAAAGAAATTTTCAGCTACTCCCACTTCCGAACTCGAAAGTATCACAAAACATTGCTCAAGTCATTGTGAAAAGTCGTGAGTCAGATGGAGATCTGAAAGCGAAGGTCAGCATTACGACAAAGTAAGTGAAGCCGTTTATTACATCCTTTTAACCGCCTATTTCATGAAGTTTGATATTAGTTCATATTTCTGACTACATATATTGAATGCAACTTTTTTCGATTCCATAATTTTTCCCAATTATGCAATATTTCTAAATTAATTCCAAAATTAGTTCTTATAAAATTAAATTTTAGTCTGTCGTTGAACCGTGAGCTACAACTTATTGTTGGTGAATTTGTGCAACAAGAGCTGATTCCGGATAGCCGTTTATGGTTTTTGTGTCAATCGGCAGTACTAAACCGTGCTGCTCTGCAATCATCAGCAACCATTCATTTAGCCACACATACGTTTGTGTCTTTTTCCTATCGTTTTTTTTTTGCAATCATTTATTCATCTATACTGTAATATTTGACGTAGATCATAGGATGAAATATAATCAATTCTGAATTAGCTTGAAAAAAAATTTAAAACGAAGAAAGAATACTTTTTTGAAACATTCTCGACAAATTAAATTCAACTATCAGTAATGATTTCCAGATTAGTGGATTCTCGTGATGGTACAAAATATACCGTCCAGGTGGCACATAGTGCCTCACTACTATTATCAATGATACTGGTTTACGGTTGGCAGCAACGATTACTCTGCATGGCTCATTTAATAGGTGCCGATACTCTCCCTTCAAAAGATCAACTGGATACTAATCTTGTTAGTCTATCATTTATCTAACATTCTGTAAATGGCGGATAATTAATTATATTCCACTGAATTTAAACAAGTCACTTTTTTTGTGAAGTTGTTTTTTAGTTGAAATATATATACATAAATTTCAGCAATTTCTACCTCATTTGTCTGCACCGGATGAACGGGCAATCGCCGTAATGAATAAGGACGGGGATTTCGCTATTATTAAAGGGAAATGGGTTGGTTTCAGCCGAAAAGTTCCAGGTGACAAGGAACAGAAAGCAAAACCTGGAAATCCTGGAAAATTGCAGGTATATTAAAGTTTCATTTTGTGGTAAAGAGAGAGAGAGAGAGGAAAAGTAAGGGATTAGATTCTCTTGTACATATTTTTCCTTCATGTTTCAAATTAGGTTATTTCAAGGTGGATGCATTCAACTTGCTAAAAAATACGGTACAAAAGTTCGAAATTCCGGGTCCTGAAGGAAGCACACTCTTCGTCATTGGAGGTATGTGAGATAATTTAAAGATTTTGAACAAAGGAAAACGATTCGATTAGCTTGCAATTGGAAATTTTGAATTATTAAGGTCATATCTTCAAATACCTTCCTAATTTAAAAGTGGAACCCTAATAATTCGAAATTTATTGCACATATTATATTAAATTCTGAAATATGTGCGTCATATTTCTTTTTTGATAAGATTCAGATTAGACTAGATAAATTAAGGTGATTTGTTGACAGTTACTGTTATATTGATGCATGCAAAACAATTTTACGAAATAACAGAAGTCAATTAGAACATGTTTACATATTTTAGAAGCACAAGCACGTTTACCAAGCAAAAGAATACAATGTCGATCGTTACAAATTGGTGAACATCTTGCTTGTGTTTTCAGTGTTGCAACTTTATTCGTGCTTTGTAATCCTGATAAGGTAAATATCTATATTAGATCTGTTTTCCTCGAAAGAAGCTTTATTTCTTCTAACTTTCATTTTTTTCAAGCTTTCATTTGGATTTGATAGATTGATTGGTATAAAAGAAGCTAAGCATTTGTTATATCACTGTACTGATGATACAAATGATTTGACAAGTGAAAGTATGAACATTTCTTTCTTATTGAATTTGTTTTTCCAAATATTAATTAAATTGTTGGCACGTGATAAATAATAGTAACTGAAGAGAATGAGAGGATTAAAGTATGGGCAATTGGATGAAAGGCGGCAGGAAATATGATCTGGAAGATGTATGAGTTTTTTCTATTTTTAAATAAATCATGTTTTAGGTTCGTTCACATAGTGATACAAACAGTATTGCACATCAATGTCATAAATGGCCTTTGACATTAGCGTGTGGTTATGGAAAAGCATTACCATCTAACAGGCATTTAAATTCACACCAAGACATTAACGAAGATTTGGATATGACTGCTGCAATGATTGCTGTTTGTGCAGGAAGTTGCGATGACGGTGCATGTGGAGCGTGTGGTGCTTGTGGTTGGTTAAACATTTTCTCAAACTTTGTATTCGTTAGGTATACTAATATTTCATGCTTCAACGTGGTCCTCTTATCGATTCCTTGGACATTCATCCGAAAACTTATTCATTCTTGCTCTGCTTCCGATTTTTTATACATTTCCAGATCGTTATTTCAATAGATTTATATTGGTTTTAAGTTAAGAAATTATGGTTTAACTCTCTTCTATGCATTCCCGTTCCGAACTCCCTTCCTATTTCGAATAGGAATGAACGCTAGAATTTCTGGATATTGTGAAAAGTGTTGTGTATTATGGAGATGTTCAACATTTTTATATTTTGTAGGTGCTTGTGGTGCGTGCGGCGGTTGCGGTGGTTGTGGCGGTTGTGGTGGTTGCGGAGGCTGCGGATAATACAAAAATGAGTATTTTGAAATTTCACTATTCAATATCATTGCAGTTACTTGCTATAGTTGTTACAGTACTCTCTCTTTAGTTTTGAATGCATTGGAATGCCGAAGGTTTTGGAGTTCCGAATCCAATCCATTTTTGTTAGTTGGGTTGTTTAGGATAATTTTTATGATTAGTATTGTAGATAATGTGAAACACACTAAAAAGACAAATTCCCTAATCAGGAAAAGTCTAAGTAATAATTTCTTGCAGTAAATAGTTGGATTTTTGTTTCCAGTACTGGATGGAATGGTAAATGTTATAGTATATGAAATAATTAGCACTTGACTTGATGTGTATTTAACCGTCTTCGACCCCGTTGCATTTTATATGAATTTAGCTTTGACTACATCTTTTAGAGTTTTTCGAATTAAAATTTTCAAGTTTCCTAAAGGTGAAAACATATTGAATATTCTTCGTAAGTGCATTACGGGAAGAAAGTATATTTGGGAATATTTTCTTCCCGTAATGCAATTACGAAGAATATTTAATGTTTTCATCTTAAGAAAACTTGAAAATTTTAAACTGTACCTTTCTATTTGCTGATTGAATTTTGTTAAAACTTCCTGTATACATAGTTTGACTCATTACAAGCTCAAAAATTGGGTACTCTTTTCTTTTTCAGTTTGCAAGGAATTATCTCTCAGAAATAGCCCAAGAATCTAAGTCGATTCATTCTTTTGATTATATATTGATTATGTTAATTTTTATATAAATTGATTGTTCTATGTCATCATAAATCGTAATTAGTGTTATTATTCACTTTTCTTTTCCTCATTGAAATGTGTTTATTTCATCGCTACAATTCAATTTATTCAAATTCACCACTCTTCCATTTCATAAAATTCGATCCAGGAACTTACTACACGAGGGAGAGCAGCTCGATATGGCCCAAATGAAATAGGATGTATTCAAACGTTTTGGATCACTTGCTTAGATTTACGGTTATAAAATTAGTATGGACCTTATCACTATACAGTTGCATCATTACTGGAAGAGACTTATTGTAATGAATGACCGAATGATCTTTATTAACCAGAAGGTGACTACGTTTTTTTCGATGATAATTTCCATTCTACGAAGTGGATCCGGAAGATTTTCCTGTCCTTATCATCTCGAGATAGATTTAAACTTCTTTATCATCTGTTAACATTACTAGTGAATGTGTAAGAAACATACAATCATTTTGTATATAACAGAAAAACTCACAACGATTAAAAGTGTTACATTTAACAGAATATGAAACAGAAATCGCAAAATTGTGAGGGGAAATGCTTCCCCAATGAATTTAAGAAGTGAAAAAGAATAGGAAAATCAAAATAAGAATAAACAATTGGGCACCGTTGCTTTCTTTATTTAAAAATAATGGTGTCTAATTGTTAAAAATCACAGCCTTAATGAAATTAAATGCTTATGGAACAATTTGAATTGTAAAATTGAAATATGGCTGGCATTCGAAACAAAAATTTAAGAGACTGCTTTGTTAACTTCAATACTTCTGAATTAACAGCAGACATAGACATTAAAACATAACGAAACACAGAAAGAGGTGATCGAATTATCCTTTTAGCACCACAATTGATGTAATGATAGTGATCGGTTGTCGATCTATTTCCATGGAGAATATTATGTTTATTAGTTAGTGTTTAGAAAATTCAATGAAAAGTGTCAAAATCAGAAGAATAGGTTACATCCTTTGGGATCATTTATTTAATCATGAGAAGAAAACTAATAAAGGATGTAGAGATGATACCCATAAAACTGATTTGTGTGAAAGGAAGATATTGGAGCCCAATGCATCATTTTGGGAATTGTAAATGGTAAAATTGAAGTGAGTCCTCTTTAAAAGGTCATTTGCATAGCCCAAAGAAGAAATGCTATTTGGATTCTACTTCAGAAATCTTAATTCTCATTTCCTTCTTCGCATAGAATAATGAGTCGGAAAGAATGATTTGGTAAATTAAACAAAATATGATAACAGCACCACTAGTACAGTGTGTGACCTGTAATAAGCTATAATTCATATAAATTATGATTTTTAAAAATGAAGACAAAGATAATTTGACATTTTGCTTCAAAAGTAATAAAGTTGTTATTGCTTCTTTGAGCACATCCATAAAAATAAGGCTTAGGGAAGCACACGAAGATTAATACAAAAGTCGAATAGGCTTTACATTTAAAATCATTTGGTAAGATTTAAATTACAAAAGTAAAGTGTAAATGTTAAGCGTGGTTTTTACAAAAAAACTAATAATGCTAATAATTTTAATTCCATTAATTAACCTTTATGTTTAATTTAAAAATCAATTTCATAAAATAGCTGCACAGAATAATTGTGTTTGAGAAATTGCAAGAATCGATATAATGATGAATTCTTGGTGACATCATCAATGATTATGCAAAATTATTCTATGAGTATAGTTGGATAGTGGAGAAAGATAAGTTTATATATTCCTCATAGGTAAGCTTAACAAATATATTCCAACTTACTTTTACAGCCACATTTCTTACTTTAGGATACATTTATGATGATATCATGCCTATGTACCCATACCATTCATTCATTATAATAGAAGTAGAAGCACAGTTAAAATAGGATGTGCCTTATGTGTCATAAAAGTAACCCAACGTTTGTTTTTTTGGGTCAGTCCTGAGTAAAGCTGCTAATCGTTGTATTGACCATTTTACTTAACCGCACAGGCTTAATCTTGAAGAAAATTGGACATTCCATTTGCCCACATTTACACGAGCACAAAAACATTCTTTTCATTTAGTCTTCTGCTTCCAATCTGAAAGAAAAAGACTTGCTGCAGTAATTTCGACGAAAAAATGGGTATATAATAATCGACCCGACTTTAATTAATTTCACTTCACTGGCTTTAACAAGCCAAAAAGAGATTTGTTTTTGGCATAAAGTCCATTGCATAGAAAAGAAATTGATGGATAGCAAAGATTAGATGGAGAAAAATGAAAAACTTACAGTTTCTGCTGGTTTCGTTTCGTTCTGCACTCACCGAATACGATCACTATCACAAGTAATAAGATAGTGATGATAATTACGAGCAATGGCCATAACCATGCCAATTCACCTAAACAATGTTAGTGGACAAATTACTTATATAGTTTGAAATGAGATTATGAAGACTTACTTTTAACTCGTAATACCCTGGCCAACATTACTTGATGTGCTTCTGTATGGCCATTCACGATATATTCATTTGTTGCAGTACATTCATATACACCTTTGTCATTATCATCCACTTGATCAATCAATATTCTCCCATCACTTTTTATATTCACACGATTGTCCTTTGCAGCTAAAAGTCAATGGTAATAATTCGTTCGTACTTATTATCTTTTTAGTATCTCAGTTTGAGTGAATATGTTTTTCTGAGCCAAGAGAATATCGTTTGGTTGGTACAGACATGAAATAATCGTCTTATGAAGAATGATAATTTAGGGAGGATTCACTCTTCAAGTAGATCAAATGAAACTATGAAGAATGATAATTTAGGAAGGATTCACTCTTCAAGTAGATCAAATGAAACCGGAATGACTCCATCTCTTAAGAATTTCTCATAAGAACAATCTCGATTATTAGAAGAAAAAATGCCGAATACTTACTGAATTCTTTCCCATCTTTTGTCCAAGAAAATCGAGGAGTAGGAAAAGCGATCACTGGGCAAGTAATCTCAGCTGATGAGCCTCGAACAACCGTAACACCATTACCATCGAATGAAAACGGATCATTCTTTCGTGGCTCAAAATGTCCAGTATCTGCTAGGACCACAGGACGAACTAAACAAATGCTGAGAATTGAAAAGAGTAATAAAAACGATTTGAAATAAATTTCAAATTACTACGCAAAAAGCATTCAAACTTCGTTTTCTGTTGTAATAATGAAGGAACTAAACTATTCGAAAGATGATCTAAGATATATAAACACATATAATTATTAAAATCGTTAACAGTACTTGCAATACAGTTTGATCTTGACGTAAATGTTTAGTGGGAAGATCGAGTTTCAGAAAAAATTCTGATGATCAAATTGCATTATTCAACTCATTTTTTTCTTATATTTATAATTAAACCGAATTCTCAGAAAGCAGGAATTAAGCAAAAATTCCATAAAGAAATTCGTCGTAATTTAAGAATAAAATTTCGATAAAAAAACACCGAACACTTGATGATTGCCACTGACACTCAATCCATTAGTTGTCGTCAATCGGCATATATAATTACCGGAATCAGCAACATCTGCTAGTCCAAAATGATGATAAGCTCGTTTATGATCATTGCTTATGTCTGCTTTAAGCACCATACCATCCCGTTTCCGCACAAATACCGCCGATTTAATTTGTGCTATCACGCCTCCATCTTCCGCCTGAAAAACATCGCCACGGGTTCAATATGTATTTCACTGTTTCAACAATAACTTCTCTATCGATTCCATTACAGGACGTAATAAAATGTGTGTCAGCAAGTCATACCGCATTATTGAACTTATATTAAATGTTCGTTTTCCTTTCAATAATTTTTGGGAGATATACAACGAGTAGCAAAGATATTCCGTTTTTACGATATACCAATTCATTTCTTAGAGAGTTAAAAACGAATTTCAAAATTAGGTTACGACGAAATTGACTTGACATCCAGATAATTATAAATTTACATATACAATTCTTACAAAGAGAAACAAACCTGGCACCATATGGTAACATTTTCCTGTGAACGGAGCGGATTATGGGTTGAAGTTCGCGCAGATGAAACCATAATGACCGAATACCGATTACCTTTTGCTTGAATTGCTTGACAAAATCGTTGCATAAATAATACAAAGAACTGTATAATTATTAATGATAATTTGGTTTGTGATGATACATTCAACCACATCCTTTTTTTTTTTGAAATAATTTTATCTGAAAAGTAACAGGGCGATGTAATTAGAAGCGTAAATCAATCAGCCTGAAAGAAATTTTAGTGAAAGTAGACGTCACTGAATAAATCAAGTTATGTAAAAAAGTAAAAAATAATGCAACCTGAAAGGTTTCAACACGAAGTATCACATCATGGTATACAATATGAAGTTTTACAAACAATAAAAATATGGATGAGAAGTAAAAAATATGCAAATATAATTCGTAAAAGAAGAAATTTCAAGTAAATTTAACTTCTTATCACTTTAATTGGACTACCGTAATTCAATGACCGTTAAAGATGAGAGGATAGTTTAGGTATGAAGCAGTGAAATCTTCCCAGCTTATTGTTAGCAAAGATGTTATGAATGTTATGAATTTATATGTTGCGGAAAATTTGCACAATTATGCAAAGAAATCGCTCAGTTAAAAATTTCACGAACTCAAAAATGCAAATGTACGTATATGAAAAAAAAAAAATTGCCTGTAGAATTTTGCCTTAATGTAAACGACGAAATATTTCGACGTAAGAAAGTTAGAAGTGAAAAAACGAAACAAAGTATAAAATAGCTAAAAGTTCTATTTCAAATATCCATCGACTTAACCTCTCTCAGATAATTAAATCTTAGTTCGACTTCATCAGATAGACAAGATAATGAAAAGTAACCAAATTAATTCTTAAAATTTTCAAGCTAAGAAAATCAATTTCAACGGGAAAGAAACAAGGAATGAGAAAGTTATATCAACAATATATAAAGTAAAATATTGCTTGATGGGTAATCTAATAAATTCTGTGTAATTTCGATGATCTCTTTATGAGAAGGATAAAGTGCTTTGTAATGAACATATATAGTATGAATAGGCCTTTTATTTAGAAAGGAGATTGATGAATAACTGCATGAGTATACAAGTTGAATTTCGAGTAAGGAATAAATAATGGATGTGAAGAAATCAATGAGTAATTTAGGAAGCCATAACTATAATAAGACAATTACAAGTTATAAGGAGCATTTTATAAGTTCTTTTTACAACACAAAATTTGCATTAATACTTCTCCATAATAATTCATGTGTGGAACAGTTAGTGAGAGTATCAGAAGTTTGGAATAAAATGAGTAAGTAAGCCTAAAGAAGCTGTAGGAAATAATTAAATTTTTTTTTTTTTTTTTGCAGTGAGACACAGGTGGCAAACTATTAAACTAGGACTTGTCAATGTTGTTAAATGCTTCCTAATAGCCTAGCTGTTAGATACTAACTTAGACTGACGAATATGTTCACTAGGCACTTAATCATTATCGCAAAGTAACAAATAGCATAGTGAAAATTGAAATAAATTCCCGACCCGAATAGTACGTCATTTGGTAGTAAAAGATATGTAAAAAGAAATGATAAGATGAGAGATAATAACTGATAGTAGTAATAGTAGAAATAAGAACGAGGAATATAATTCTTATGGTTCGATAATTAATGAACTGCTTGTTTGGAGGCATAAAGCTATTAATCAAGAAAGAAAATGCATATGTAGACGAACTATTGTTATTTGAGTGCTAATTGCTGATCTGACATACGAGATGTACTATGATCATCTTCGCTGACTCTATCTTCTCTAATGTCCAGTCAACTGTTGACCATACTTACTGGTCAGTTCATCTTATATCTTTCCCTTTTTTTCATTCCTTCACTCTTTTCATTGTTCTTCAGAGGAAATCGTTTGGAAATATGTTAATTAATATATACAAATTATATATTCACATACACAAACACAGATAGACGGACACACATACACACACACACACACACACACATACACACAGACACAAACATATATGCACGAATGCATTGGTTGTATTACACAGACAAACTCCTCAAATTCTGCTATTGATTAAATTTTTACTAAGCGGACATTAAATTTATAATTAGCTAGGAAGCCAAGTATTTTCATGAGCAAAAAGAAAGGACATTTATGATTTGATTTGTTATTGGAGACAAGAGAAAGAGTAAAATATATAGAAGTGTATACATCATGGTATAGTGATGATATGTTCTTATCAGCGGAATTGTCGCATTTGTGGTAGAATGATAGAATGAGTGGAAATTAGACTTTAATTCAATGAAACCCCCCTTCCCAAAAAAAAAAAAAAAAAAAAAAAAAAAAATCAAAACAGCATTATTCAGACTTGAGAGCTCTCAAAATCGCAATCATCGATATAAGTTTAAGCTAAAATTCGACACCTTTAAAATAAATGCTCTTAGTAACTTCAAAGAAAAAACTTCAAAATGAGTCACTAAAAGTAATCAGATAAGCAAAACGAATAAATGTTTACTAATCTTCTGAAATTTTCTCTTTTTTTTAGTACTAAAGATGAATGAAGATTAGAATAGTCGAGTTGTTGTTGTTGAAGTGTTTGACAAAATGAATTTTAAATTATATATGTCAAAAAGGTTATGTTCAACGTCTGAAAAGAAAAGATAAGGACTTTCTGAAAGGAAGCCACCAATGACAAATGAATCTAAATACGTTAAGTAAATCACGGAATTGAACTGATTTGTTTAAAAACGAATATAAATATTTGAGGAATAAAAACCAAAAAATATTCAAGAATTATATGAAGAAATGAATATCAAAAATGAAATTTAACAACTTAGATAAACATCTATTTTTGCTACGTCCTGTAGGCAATTATTCCAATCTTAACAAGTAATTACCTTAATAAGCAGTGTTCACTTTTTACCCTTGTATATGTTCATCTTAATTTGAATTAAAGAGAAACAAATTAAGTGAAATTATCAACACATCCAATTCATTGCTTAGAACTTCTAGATCACAAATATGATTTATAATTGATAAATTTGATCAATTGGAGGATAATAAAAGACAGAAATAATGTTCACGTGGAATCTTATTATCTTAATTAGAGACATAATATGCATGCTGAATGCTCTACAGTAATCATGATAATTATACTTTCAATTTATCATTTTACGAATGGTCAGCTGTATGTCTGAGATGTGTGAATTTTTTGGCTACTCAATCAGATGAGAGAGCATTTTTATTTGCAAAGTTATGTCAACATAAAAACGATCGTTGTTTTCATCTGATTCCTTTCTTAACATATAAAATGAGGAAAGAACTTTAGAGAACTTTTCTGTTTTCCTTTTAGGTCATCAGGAATAACATTAATGAGGACAAGGAAATAAATTATCTCAAAGAGGAATTTTTAGTGTTATGACTATACCTGATAATTTTTCCATGATTCATTCCAATCATGTATCTATCTATGGCAAAAGTTTAGCTAGTAATTTTCAAAATTTCGTAATGAAATTTTATCATGCTATTTACATAAAGCTTATTGCATATACTCTAAAATTTCTTTGCAGTTCTTTTGTATTGAATTTAAAAGTTGTGATTGAAATGGAAAAGATATGGCAAAGTTAATGAACAATCTTTGCGAGACCATAAGCGTTAAATTGTTGAAGTTTATTTTCCGCAGACATCAACTTTCTAAATAATTTTTTCCGCATTTAAGATAATGGAAGACAAATTATCATCTTTAAGTTATCTCATGTGGATTGTTTTTAGCTTCAGTTTTGTAGACGTAGTAAATCAGATTACACTCTAATCTCAGACAATTCAAAAATCTTATTCCTTCATTGTTTATTTTAAATTTTACCGGAGTTACAAAACAGGTAACAAAATGGATAGAGAAGAGCACGTTGACCAAAAGTCAGATGAACTGATTACAAGCTGAAATATTTGCTTCTCAGTCAACTATAAGATAAGTTTTAAATTCGTAAGATAAAAACAAATTTCCGATAAAGAGTTAGCAAGAAGACATTTACTTATTTTAAAGACACAGCTGTGATCAAGAATAGGAATTAGATCCGAAAGACAGCTGGAAGTCTTATCGATAATTCATTTCATAGCTGTTAAATCTATTGATATTATTTAAAGCTAAAACACTTTTAAATTGAATCTTCGAGAGGGCATTTTCATTGTTAGAGACTTAAATTTTCTCTGTTTTGTTTTTTTGTTTTTTTTTTTTTTTATTAAAATTAATTTCCGTTTATTCTGCAAAGAAAATCTCTACTTTAGTGCTACAACAACATAAAATAAACAAATGAAATTGCATACATTTTATTTGCAAGTAATCATGCTGCAATTCATTTAGAAACTTTCCGATTACCGTTTTCAACCCTTTTATGCAGAGGAATGAATATGGAACTGACTGATGGCTTACACCGTAGAGTGGATATGAAGCTGACTGCCTAAATTATTCGGATATTTATGCCATACCGCGCTGATGTAATTCAAAACACGACATCAAGCAAAATTTTTCAAATTCCATTTAATTCTGCCATTAATCTTCCCTCGTTCATTTTATGCCTGACCATTTTATAGCTAACATTTAACGAAATCGTGCGCCGTTCGAACTTAATAAATGGGCATATGTATTATTTAGCATTCCGAAAAAATAATGTTCTAAACAGACTTGGATAGAAAAGCATCATCATCTAAACTAATAGAATTTCAGCATGAATTGGAAAATCTGACTGTTCATTTTTTATGAGAAACAATACTTGAAGATAGGTATGTTAATGAATTATTTAGTCACTAAACATATAGTTTTTTGATGTTTCTAGTGTTATAAGAAATACTATAAATTTCTAGTAATTGTCAAAGTATCAACCTGAGCCTAAGGATATGCAGATATTACTTAAAATCATCAATTCATTTCATAAAATAAACATTCTAACTGAACCCTGAAGTATATCGCCTAAAGAAACTGTAAATTATTGAAGAAAGGCTTACGCTACTACAATGATCATCACTATTTGTTATTAAAGGGGTTGTGAAATGGTCGGAAGTTGAAAATGATAGAATAGGCGATAACGGAGGAGATTAGCTTGCAAAGCAATTGGTTTAGCTTGGTTTTGTGTGAATTGACTAGCGGAGAGGAAGAAGGAACGAAAGCAAAAACATTTTCTTCGATCTATTTCCTCCGTCACTGCCGAAGATACTTTTCCTTTATTTCTCAGTTCGACAAAAAACACAATGGAAACAGTAAGGATTAGATGTGACACATATGAATCTTAAAATGATTGATTCGGGTTATTTTTATCATTTGTAAACTTACTATAACAGCTCAAATAGACGCTTCTCCTTGTCGTATGTCACACTTTTTTTCATTGCTTTTTTCAACTTTTGAGAAAAATCAAAAAAAGTCGAGCGAAAACTCAAATTATGTTATGGTTTGATTTAAGAAAGGAGTTGTGGTAGAGTTTAAGATGTAGAATTTCGATGGCACTTTCGTAAGAATTGAATGTATCGTCTAGACTCAAATGCATTTGAAGCCAAGCATTGGAAGGCCCTAGTAGTTCGGCTCGTTTAGCCAGTCACAATCCCTTTCCTTTGTTTGCCACTTTCATTTCGAGAACATAAAAAAACAAGTTATGAACTTGGTAATGTATTCCGGGAAAAAGGATATCTAATACTCCTGAAATAGTACAGAAGACTGCATTCAAAATTAACTTTTCTTGAAAATTATTTAAATTTGTTTCTAGGCTAACCAACTTGATCATAGTGGACTGTTGATAGAGTTTACATTTCAATTAAATCTTTTGTTATGCAAAGTGATGTAAGCGCAACATAAAAAGTTTATTCACAAAAAATGACTTTGAACTACTCGATCTAAAAATATTCGAAAAACTTTGCTGAAGAAAATTAGGGAAAAGCGGTAAAAAGAGCCGGAAATGATGAAACAATGAAAAGAAGCGGACAATATATTAAACCAGTATCATTTTCAATAGGTGCATGAATAAAAAATTTACAATAATGCGAGCACATTTAAAAATTTTCATGTTAAATCCGTTTTTAATGCTCAAAAGATCGAACTATAATTGATCATTAAGATCTTCATGATCTAGCTTTTGAATTATGAAAAATTACGATGACAGTACATTTCAAAAAATAATAATAGTAGTATATTCAAACATTACAGGCGTTTGTTTGTAGGAAGAAACTTTAAAAATCCATCAGTCACAAAATAAGCATTATTTATTCAAAGCATCAACTTATGCATAATGTAACGGACGACATCCTTGCAAAAAACCTACATGGCGTGTTTCGAAAGGTCCAAGAGTAATCGAAAACTTAAAATATCATTTAAATGTAAATAAGTGTTAGTCAAATTCGTATCAGTAACGAAAAAGCAACATTTTTGAAATGAATTTTACTCAGCACTTGATTACATACAAGTGATTTTACAATGCGAACGAGTGCTTTATCAGTTTTAAACCCACAAATTCACAACGAATTCTGAGAAAAGAAAAAAAAAACTTTTGACTTTTATGAAGATCTCTTAGGACGACGAAAGAAAATCGAAATATTGACGTACAAATGTTTAGAAGGGAATATGAGAAATGAGAAATTAAGAAAGCTAAACTTTCAAAGAGAGGAAATAGGCATTTTATTTTTAAAATATTTCTTTAGCTTTTCTTTTAAAAATTCACTCTTATTCGTTTTATTATTATATATAATGTAATAATTAATACCTCACTAAAGAAACTATGAAAAAAGTGAGAGATAAAGAAATCTAGAAATGTGACAAATCTGACGTCACACGTTCTACAGAGGATGATGATCTAATGACCTCAGTAAGCTTACCATTATAATTTGAAGAACAATAATTGTATGAGCATGATGCTTGTACAGTTTTAATTATAACTGTACAGTTCAACTCAACGTTTAAGCCAAGAATTAAAAACATTTCTTGAAGATAATTGGACGACCAGTCACAAAAGCCTTAATTGTTCAGGCAGTATGATCGCATAATTATCTGTCTATTGTTATATTTACTTGTTAAGTTTTACTCTTCAAATAATTGTAACAACAATGACTCATCATTATCGTTACAATTAGAAAGTATGAAATATTAAATTACCTGGACAACTCTAATTGAAAATATCGTATAAATAAACTAAGAATACAAAAGACAGAAAAACTTACGTTGTGTGTATATACATGAGATGCACTAATCATTTAATAAGAGATATTTTAATGAAATCAAAAAAAAAAAAACATAATTCTTGAAATAAAACTTGCGAATTATGAATCACTCGAAATTAGTGAAAAATGAGAAATGAGAAATATAGACTTAAATATTAGTAATTAATTGCAACTTATCAAGATATACGAAATAGTTTATAGTTCTAATTACTGGATCATTTGGTTAAAATTCTGAAAAATTTCAGCAAGCATCAAAAAAATTACTGTCACAATAGTTGAATCAGTATTGTGGCAATAAATTTTTCCACAAATAAAACACATTTCCATTACTACAATTAAATTATTATCATTTAGTTATTAATAACACAAAACACGCGCAAACAATTAAAACATGAAAGAAAACCACAAACGATAAAAGATGAACTAATTAGAATTAAAACTCAAGTGGAGAAAAAAGATTAAAGTTCAAGTCTATATAAAAGCAAAAGTATTAGATGTTTTAGATTTTGAGAAAATTTTTAAGAACTATTTATTTTCTTTTAGAGTTTTTTTTGGTTATTTTTGGATTTTTGTTTTAAAAAAAATCACCTCCTCTCAACAGAAAATGATACAGAAATTCTTGAGAGAAGTGCAAAGTTCAGAGTAATTTACCCATAACATACTGAGAGAGAGTGTGTGTAAAGGGAGGAATAATAAGTAATTTACTGATATAAAGATAGGGAAACTATAGTTTTTTATACATCGGGAATTCTGATAATTTGACTTCACGACAAACACTCATTTACAAAAAACTGCAAACAAATATGAGAGAACATGCATAACATGGATTTAAAACGGCAGGCAGGTAGAATTCCATGAAAGGATATGAATTATACGTAACATACGATAACCTACTATACTATACAAAATAGAACTGCTAGATTGATAATTAATTACAAATTTGTACAAAGTAGGAAAGAGCATTACAACTGTTGGAGATACACAGCCAACCGATTAGCGAATGCGATCCGTTTTCATTAATTAATCGATTCGAGATTGACTAATGAGCAAATTGAGTTACCGAAAAAGGGCTTAAAAGCATCAATTTTTCTAATTTAAATACAGTTTTCTTTAGAACACAAAGCATTGATAAAATCTTTCGTAGATAGCAATCTGTTGATTATTTTGACACGGATTAAGGTGAAAATTTTGCAATAATTTCGCTAACACCTGATTTAATTGTGAAATGCTATCGCGATGGAACAATACCAACGGTTACTCTATTGAGGATTTATTCATCGTTGTGAATACAAGAACTTTTGAATGTTTTAGAAAGTAAATTCAAATGTTCTGAAATGATAAATAGGACTAAGAACTTCGAATCATATTATAAAGGAGTAAAAAAGAATAAGACTATTTATCAATTATTCTTCAAGAATTATCCTTCTCAGTCAAATTATAAGGAAACATCTGAGAATCCTCCAGCAGCTGTGAATTGCACAATATACTAAGGAATATACCTGAATATTTATAATACACGATAAAGAAGTGCTGACTGATAAGGTATAACTATCAAGTGAGGCGTTTCAGAAGGTGCTGTACAGGAGGACGATAAAAATATAATGTGAGAAGTGTTCCTGTGCTGATTTCTGAATTCAAAAGTTGAAGTGGTTGAGTATAACTTTCCACCGTAGGACAGTGATGGTTACCTGACGCAAACTGAAATGAAACAAAAATCCATATTTTTTGTTGATCATTTCCTCCAGCTCGTACTAACACTTAGTTCAACGTGTTCACTTTACGGTCGTTGTTACGTCCAGCCAACAAACGACTGGTTTTCTTTGAGCGCGGTTTCGTTTTTGAATCCGTTGCAAAATGCCCAGCGGCAGTGGATCTGTAGAAGAAATCTCTTATGAAAGCGTTGCATTACTTAAAGGTTTATAATGGCTGAATTTTCATTTCGAAGGATAATCCATTCTCAGTTCTAAGTGACCCGATCTTCCAGTTCTCTGATACTTCTCATGATTTCATCCCTCTTCTTCCAACTTTATGATATCACTATACAGTCGCGTTTTATTATGCTTCACTTCATCTCAGTTTTAGCTTTTAAGAAAATAAAATCTGATGAAGACATTTTCGGCAGCACTTCATAAATAATAAAATTCCATTTGTAGAGTGAATTCTGAATGATATCTAAACTTCACGTACAGGAGAAATAAGAAATTTGATAATAAATGAACTTCAGAATTTAAAATTCACAGATATCAATTAACAAATTTCGTAACCCTCGAAATATGCTTGACCAAACTTCTATGATTTTAGAAACCGAAAGTAATGAACTCCTGAATATATGGATAGGAATGAACTGATATGACTTGGAATATGTCGAGAACTCCCAGCAAATTTCGATGATTTTAGAGGCTGTGGAACAAAGAATCAGTTTGTCCTATGAAGGTTAATTATACATGGCCAATAGTTCCCTGACTAGTTTACCCATCGATCTACATATATTTTAGTTAAAAAACTCATCCCGATCGAAAACAAATCTGATATGAGCAAAATAAAACGAGAATAGCTAAATGCGAAATAACTGCGAAAAGGTTGAAAAAATGATCCCAGCCTCTCTGGGCTGATTAATTTAAATCATAACTCTTTCCAATCATTTACTTCCTAATATATGGGGATAACGAGTAGTTAACAGCCATCAATAGATCGATCTATTTTCATTAGCTGTGAATCTTTTGCTATGCATATTTAAATAGTAAAACTAAATTTACCTCTTCATTTTAGTAGCATTATTTAGCATATTCAATGTTTTATTGCTGGCATTGCTGTTGATGACATTGTTAGGATGTTTTCTGTCTATGTCATTACTTATTCCTAGCAGTTGATTCTCGAAAAGCTGCAATAAAATTTGCATTCCTTCGAATAAACATGAAAGGATGTTTGCAAGCGTATTTAGCTGATAGCAATTTACTGATAACAAACTGCACCTTTCGTTCCAACTCCTTTCTTTCCATAGCCTTCTGTTTTGCTTGACGCATTCGTTCGACATGCTTCCCCGATATTCCGTTGCGTGATCCTCGACTCAAATCCCAAGTACAGTCGCATCTCACAGGTTCCGATGACAGTACATCATCATGCGGAACAGTTGATGCAGGTGATAGTGATCGTAAAGATTCAGTAACCACTGATGAGAGTTCATCATCGATTGCTATCAGATCCGGTTCCGGAACAATCACCGGTGTTGAACGACCAGAAGATAACTGCCCTAGAAATGATATATGGAAGTTTATTTATTTCTTTTTACTTACTTCGAACAGCAATACTAGCTTAATAACCGCAACAACAAATTAGTTATTGGTTTGAATTTTCGCAAATAATATGGGTAATGAATAAAACTGAATAGTAACTCTTTTTTCCGACGATTGCATGTAAGTGACGCTGTAATAATACGGTTAAACTACAATGATATGTTCAATTAGACTGTTTGCAACTACGAGTAGTAAAATTTTATTCTTACCATCAATCAAAATCCAATCATCATCCTTCGTTTCCGAACTTCCACTTGGTAAAGTAAAAGTAACCAACTCGGTCGAATTCGTCAGCACGGTAACATTCTCCTAGAAATCACAAAACATACTTTTACAGTTTTTTTCACAGCACTAAACCCAAAAGTTTTCCGGAAGAGCCTGTCAAAAATTCCGAAAAAGAACTAAATTGTAGTACAAGTTTGTATAGGATACTTTTTCATAACAGACAGCTTAATCAAAGATGTCCCTTAGTCAGGTAAAAGAACTGCGATTATCATTTGTGTTCAGGTGGATCGGAAAAAATTCACACTGCTTACTTTTGTATTGTTGTCATTAACATCCTCACTGCCAAAGAAATATCCATAAAAACCATCCAGCATGTTGTAGTTGATTGATGAGGTCGAAAAAAACTCAGAAAAAGTTTGTTGAAAATGCAAATTTTTTGTCGAACGACTATGAATTACAGAAAACAAATTTCTGCACAGGAAAGATTGATCACTATTGAGAAAAATGTGAAGTTTGCTGCAGATAGATGGGTTTCGGTAAATGCAGATAAGATTGTAGAAGAGTGATAATTTCAGCAATGAAAATGACTGTAGTGATAAAAGGATATGGCGAAGTAAGGAAGCAAGCAAGTGAGGATTGTTGTATGGGGGATGCCTGAAATGACAAGTGAAATTAATCAAGAATTTATTTAATTTCATAACGATCGTCGTATCGATTCGCCAATAAATATACTTCAATGTAAAAGTTGTCAAAAATGAGTTAAGTATGCTATTATTTCAGCAGATTTCAATAAGTGAAGCGTTGTAATTCTAACAAAAAGCGGCACTCTTTTCTCATGCAAGTAAAGATTAAAAACATAGGTTAATTACTATCACCTAACAGAAATAGCAAGCAGAACTGTAAAATGATTTTCAAAACTGAAATGGCTGGAAGATAACAGTTGTGCCATGTGAACATCAAACAAATAGGACTATTGAAATGAAGAAATGGATGGGATGGAAAGATTTCTATACAGGTCACCTTGTCCTTGACCGGTACACTCGATGTTGGATACGACGACACGCTAATATATATCTATGGAGTTCCCGAATTCACAGCAAAATTTTTATATAGGAATATGCACAAATTTCGACTTAAAAAAACAAACTTCTAACGTCGAGTACTTAACATTACTCCTATTATTAGATCTCGTAATGAATTCCACACAAATTAACAAAAGCATTTGTCTTTCTCATTCACCTTTTGTTTAGGAAAGATATGACTTAAATTTTCAATGAAGAAAACACCTTGAAATGAAACAATATGTAAACGAAAACAAAAATTTCAAAGCAAAAATTTGAAGAATGAGGTAAACTGGAAGGAATTCATGAGACGTACTTTGATTCATACTTGTGAAATTTATTAAAAAGAAGGAACCAATTATTATCAAGAAGTTTTAAATAAGGCTAAAAAATCGAAATCTGCTGCCAAAAAGACGGGCGCACTGACCATTTTGCTTTACTCCACTATTTTATTCCCATTGCCCAATTCCAGATGGCCCAATATCTATTAATCTCTAAAAGGTCACCCCAATTAACTGCTCCTAGTAATTTATCAACATCATTGTTGAATCTTCTTCAATCGAAGAAAAGAACAGCACTGGCAGCATTACATATTTCGTATGCAAAGATTATCAGTTTGGTGAATGAGGAAAAGTATGACGTAGGAATAGAAGTGCTCGATTGATTTTTCCAACAAATGAAATAAAAATCCGTTGGATGATGAGAGTGGAGAGTTTTTCAATCTCCGTTACAACTACACAATATGATCGGCAGTGGTGAAGGTGGCACTAATGGAACAGACTGATTGAAATTTGTTTGAAAAAGCTTCTTCGTCATCAAAAAAAAGAACATTCTCACTTCTCATTCTTTTACGAGCAAGTGAAACAGCAACAACCAGCTCTGTTTATTTGCTATTTGATTTTTGTTTTTTCTTTCTTTTTCTTTTTTTTAAATAACATATGGAAGGATAAATGATTCTTTTTTTTTATTTATGAACTTCTTTTTTTTTTAACCTATTCTTACATTCATTTTCTTCATCAAAAAGACTGTAATAATGATTTTAACTAAGCTTTTGATATTACATTATCGAATGAACTGTTGAAAAAAAATCTATTGAAAAGTGAATATATGTTATATCATATTAATTAACTTATTATTTTTGAAGAAAAGCTCAAACACGCAAATATATAAATAAAATACACGTGTGAATTTTGAATTAAACGTCATATCTGATCAATTGTAATATACTATACCATTCTTCAAAGCACAAAAAATGAAGTAATACTTTAGAAAGGGTCTCTCATTATTATTATTGTGTACGCGCATTCTTATGCTTGCAATATTTCAGGATTCAAAATCATTAATGACAACAAATTCAAAGTATAAAAAAGTTTGAAATTTTTGCAAAATAACAAGAAAATTGATATTGAAATCAATGCTGTTGGAAAATAATACGGCTAAAATCACTGAGAGACATTTAAAACACATATGAATACATGAACAGAATTAAAAATAACTGAATTTATATAATATGCAAAGTGATCAATACCCGACTATTGATCTTAAGTATTACTTTAAAATATGATATGAACAAAAATTAGATGAAATGTTTGGACCAGAATTTTCTTATATGTCAACAAGTTCTGTAGTTGTAGGTAATGAGGTGCTTTATGAAAATATTTTTACACACCAATTTATTTGACAATATCTAATTAGATGAAGAAAAACTTTAAAGTATTTTTCAAAAATTCAGCAATTTTGATTTCATCTAATAGCTTACTAAATCCATGGAACATTTAACAAAAATCAATGTTATTCAGCAAAAAAAATGACAATATACTGTATCGGTGATTCGATATGGTTCAAGTAGTTGAAGTAATTTGATACATATCTGTATTTGTTTAAGTTATCATTCAAAAATGAATTACTTCAAGTCTTTTGATCCTTCAAGCTAACAAGCATATCTGGAATAGATTAGAAGAATCAATGCGATCACCGAGAGAGGTGAGATATTCGACAATTCTTCATTTCTATGCAGTCCTTTTCATAACCTCTAATTGCGAGTGTAAGGTGGTGGAAATGTACGAACAAACTATATATATATTCATGTCATACTGTGCCAGATAACCACATCAAATAATGTCAACACCCCTTGTCTTCTATATGGATACGATAGAAATAAATAGGTTTCAGGTACGCAGTACTACTGCTAACGGCAACAAATGAATTGTAAAGAATGCACTCCAAAATAAATGTACGATAATAGGACGATGGATAAGGTTGTCATTGTAGGTATGGGATCCACCAACTGATATTCCATCCTGTCGTATACAACATACATACACTGGCACTATGAAAGGCTCACAAATTTAAAATAGATCCATAAATAATGGCATTTGCTGTGGTTTTCTCTCATTATACTACTGCCTCCTATTATATCAAAAAAATTTACTTGGCCTAA
Organism: Dipetalonema caudispina; assembly: GCA_013365325.1. Taxonomy (NCBI): domain Eukaryota; kingdom Metazoa; phylum Nematoda; class Chromadorea; order Rhabditida; family Onchocercidae; genus Dipetalonema; species Dipetalonema caudispina. The sequence continues at coordinate 47,771 of JABVXV010000001.1, read as the reverse complement.
AAGCCTTCAATTTCTTTTAGTGCCTGTCTCTTTTGAATACATAAGTTATGCAGGACGTAGAAATGTTAAGTGATGGCCTACTAGCTTAAACCATAGTAGTCTTTTTAAAAATCAAAAAAACAACACTTTTTTTTTAATAATTCATGACAAAACGCTTCAGGTGGTAATTAGGACATCAGTTAAAAGTGGTAATGTGTGAGGTATGTAGGAAATCGCACTATGATCTGTATAAAGTGATCAATATCTCAATACATGATCAAACATATCGAGGAATTCGCGGAAGAAAGAATGACTAGCTTTTATTTATCGTTGCAGAATGATGAATGGAAGAAAATGAGAAAAACGTTTCATCCATCGCGTAAAATTCATAACCGGTAGACGGGAATGTAGCTATTATATTAACAGCATGAGACATGACAACAGCACACGGCGCAATTATGAAATGTAAACAAGAAAGTTGTCATATTGATCTCTCTGAGCTTCATATAATAAGTCAATTCAATTAATCATTTCTAACAATAATTAATATGGAAGCACTTATATTTAAAAAAAAACAAAGAATTCTTCTAAAATATTAAGTCATAATCCCTGTAAAATAAGAGATTTAGTTAGAGAGGGAGAGGGGAAACTTTTCTTCATATTGATTTCCTCATTCATTGTGTTGCAAAAGAACCTAAACATTGAATTTGTTGAAGGATAAGCAGGAGGAATCTCTTTGAGAAGAGAAACAAATAATTGTTTCTGTTCCTGATCTTCTTCATAAAACCCTTTATTAGACTGGCAACAACATTTAACGATAATGTCTGTCTAACTTGAGGGCTTATTCATCATTCGTCGATTATCTATGGCCAAGTTAGAGATAAGGAGGAAAAATTATGGCTTAGTATTGCCATCTTCCTTGTTATGGATTATTTCATAAATTAATCATTCAAGTAAGAAAAATAGATCTGCGACGAGAAAGAAACTAATCAAACATGCAATAAATAATTACTTTAGTTCTTGTTTTCAACAGTAAAAATAACAACAATATTATTGCATGTTGTTGTTGCAACAGTAATTGTAATTGTAATTGTAATTGTATCAGCATTAACTCTGTTTGTGTGACTATCATTCAGCAATATAAAGTTATACATTGTTGTGGCGCATAAGTGGATAGTCATAATATCTCCAACATTGCTATTTATCATTTCGAGCAAAAGGAAGAGAAAATAACGAAAAGAAAGGATAAGGATGGGAAAAGTTTTGTTTTCAACTGGTTTTATTAGGAAAGTCAAATAGTTGATGCAAGTACCATATGAGTTTTGGATTTCTTAGCGGTTATTTTTTGAACTTAAACAAGAAAATTACTAATTTTCTTATAGTATAAATAATAGAGCACTGTTAGTGCTATTGTAAATCGGATCATTTCATCATCCGAATGGTTGATAATGATTGTTTGTTTACTTATAGTTGTTGTGCCGTCCGAAAAAACAAAAATATTTATGTAGAAGGTAAATAATTTTCTTTATATAAGAGATACAAAATGGGAAAAAATAAAGAGATCAAAATTAAAAGCATCTTCTCCAGTTACACTCGTTATTTGAATCATTACGATCTATTGCTTATTTCAGTTTAACGATTAATTGCTTCCAAGATTTAATTTATTTCAACAACTAATACTATACGATACCGTAGCCTTCTTTGTTCTTTGAACCAAATAAACAGAAAAAAAAAGAAACCTTTCCGTCCTTTTTTCCCAAAAGCAATCTATCGAATATGAGAAACTTCAGGCTTTTCCTGCTTCCTTATTTTAACTTCATAAGAGCATCCCTCAATAACAAGAACCTATGTAAAAGGTATACAAAACATCTTTCTTGAATTGGATCAGTAAATGTATCTATGAGGAGATCTGTTGAAATTTTCAAAAGCCACATGTGTTACATGTGAAAATCGTTGTTGTTGTTGTTGTTGTTGTGTTGATTGCGACAGCTGCCACGAAGAATCTGGGAAGTGAGCAATAGTAAGATATCACCACTATCGATATATGACCACCAACGATCCAACCAACCAACCAACCATATCCATCCATCCATCCACACTAGGTTATCGACCCGATGCTGTCAATCATGTCGATAGCAATAAACAGTGTGAATGCAGCGTCATCATAGGACGGACGCTGCAGATACTTCACTTCGTCAATGTAGCTTTTCCGTTCTATTTTCAGCTTAGGTATGTGTGTGTTTGTGTCTGTCTCTCTGTTTGCTACGAGACGCCGTTGTAGGGCTTGACATTCATTTTAAGGCACGAAAATGAATGGACATTGAATGCCGTGCTATGAAGAGAAAAGGGGAAAGGTATGGCCGTGTCATCAGTAGGAAAGGGAAGCAAAAAGGCATTATTAGGCTGTGATAATAGCTGATGATGATGGTGATGGTAGGGTAAGGTAAATGGTAGTAGAAGCGATAGTGGTACATGTATTGATTCATTGATGAGATGAGATGAATTGTCCTTCCCTGTTGATGACGACATTGCTGCTTTGCTTACTATTGCTATTAGACAACCAGCCATAAAATGATTTTTGATCGAAAGCAAAGAGAAAGAAAGAGCAAGAAGAGAGTTTGGTCCATGAAGGCATTGATGCATTCTTGGCAGAGTTGCTACAATGATGAATTAGCATTAAGAATTAGGATGGATGTGGCATAGCGAATTGTGATGCGCTGAAAGATAGGTATTATTTGGAGAAGAATCCGATAAAATGAAAGGTCAAGTAGAAGTGAATAGTGTTGCAGAAGACAGAACGAGATTTCCCGATCAGAGAAGTGATGTGCAATACTAAGATGAAAGATACAACTAACTCTATGATGGTTTACACTTTATCGTGAAATTGTTATGTATGCTTTTACACAATTTTCCCATTCACTCTCAACGATATGTAAACGTAAGTGGAATAGAAAAGACAATATGAAATGAAGAAAGCTGACCATAAATCGATTGATAATCATTAATGATTGTCAGCATTTAAACATGGTTGAAGCAGGAACTAACTATCAGTGATATGATATATGACAACCTTCAAATTCAAAATTCATTTTATTATCGGCTCCTTAGAGAAACGATGGAGCAAAACGGAGAAAGCGAAGAAGAGAAATAAACTGCTCGACTAGTGACTGATTAAATTCATTGGAATTTAACATCGCTGTGGATAACATGAGGAGAAACTAAAAGATTGATCTTACATATTTCCTCATCAGCATATTTCTTCCCCATGTGAATTTGAAGAATAGCCTGGTCAAGGAATAAATCGGTCACTCAAATTTTTAATTTTGTGAATTTAGTGCCGCTAAAATTTAGAGTATCGTGATGATCATTATGGCATAACATCATTAGACAATGAGTCATTTATAACATAAAGGTTTATATCTATCCTCGTTTGTAAATGCTATTGTTTTCTGATATTCTGCACAACGGATCGACAGTTTAGGTATTAAGACCATCATTTGCATTTTGATAACTTATTAGTCTTATTTCTTTGCTGAAATAAATATTCCTACCAGAGTTGTTTATTTTCTTGCTTTAGATAGTTTAAACAAGCAACACACTTGAAGAGTTTTGGATAACTCCAAGAAATCCAACAAAAGGAAGTAATATTCTGAATCACATCAATAAATTGTATTCGTCGGATTCGGAAAAGCCTACATTTGCCGTGCTGAATGAAAAAAATCTTTTTCATATTGTAGTGTGAATGAATGCGTGTTGTTGCAGATGAAGCTTGGGCATTAGTTGAGTAAAGATAAACCGCTTCTTACGCAAAAGATAACCTGGAAGCGAGAAAACGGATGTGAAAACAAAGCAACAAATCTTTGAAAAGAGAAACCGTAAAGGTCAAATTTTAAGATTGCCTATTTATAAAACAAGACGAGATTTCGTTAGTACAATGTTGTTGTCTTCTGAATTGATGTTTACCGCTGTTGTGTTGTTATGGATTGATAATAAGATGGCTATATCACACATCTTCCGTTTTACGTCCTTTTACATAGCTGTGTGTTATTCGAGTTGTTTGTACTTTTGACCTTTAGCAATGTATTCATCTGAGCAGCTTGACCCAGGTCATCAGTGTGAACTCCAATGGATGAAATAGAATAGCTCTGCTATTGCTACTGTGACAGTGTAAATTAATAGCATTTGAGATTTCCCACCTTCACCTAATCTGCACATGCCATCTTATACCTCATTTTCCGCCTTTCCTTTACATCAATCTCCTTTCACCCAACTAAATAATATGCACAAATAAATGAAGTAGGACCTGTTTTGAATACTATCCACATCTTTACCCTGTTTGAAATTGAAGAATACATCAGTCAACCTCTTCTATATCATGTCAACAACAGTACTGGAGTAGAAAGACCACAACAAGTACATTTATTTGAAGCGGTGAATAAAACCAGACAGGTTGAAAATTTCCCTTTTTTTTTTGTTCATACATCAGTGGAATAGTTGAGAAGATAAGAAGTTCCTACAAATTTCCATAAATTTTGAATGATACAGCTATTTTAACTGTATTTTCGAACTTTAAAATCTCTTACAAGACAAAAAAATTCTTGAATTAAAAAATTTTTTCCAGAAAAGTTTCAAAATTCTTTTCAAATTTTAAAATGTTTAGCTATTGCTCTCACTTATGATATTTGATTAGTACCATATGCAAAATGATAAAGTTCATCTTCATTTATTTACGATTTTTCAAGCGTACTTTCGCCTTGAAAAAACTATCGATAACCGGCGCAAATAATAAATTGAAGTAATTAGTTTAAATAACGAAATTTGTCTAAACTTTCGGGAAGTAGATAATCAACCGTGTATGGCGACCAGCTGTACCACCACCAATGAACCCGATACATTTAATAATACCGGATTGCTCTCGGTAGTAAATGACACATATACTATCGACCAAAGTTTTATTGAAAGTAGTTAATTTTCCGAACAACTTTTTTCTCTATTATCGTCACGAACAAAGAGCATTATGAGCAAAATTTCCAATGAACTAAAGGCTGAATTTGAACAACAATTTAATTCTTCTATTTCGAACTATTTTACTTTTAAATTTAAAATTGTACCAAAATATTAGAAGATAAGAAGTTAACAGTGTGATAACTTTTATTTCATGTGAAAATTCAATAAATTAACCATACAGTATGCACAGAATGCAACAAACAGAACAGATAAAGTTCACTGTATTGAAATGAAACTTAATATGGTTCACGAATTGAAATAAGAATTAGTTAACATTGGCGGGTGATAGGTCAATTTTTCTCGGAGTGTGTCATAGATATCACCTTTATTAATAACATTCATGCTTGTACAAAAATCATTTGCCTATTGAAGATTGGAAATGAGTGTTGCTTCTAGATTAAAAAAGAATGAGCAGTAAAAATACGGATCCGGAAAAAGAAAATAGCATTAGGGATACTAAGAGTAACGACAGACTGATTTCATTTTTTAATTTCGTCCTTCTATACCAGCAAAACTATAAGAAAAATATTATGCTCAGCTGTGAAATATCATAACTAAGACGATATTTTAAGTATCTTTTATTTCATCAAAGTCAATAACTAAGTTTATTTAGGTACGGTTGATTGAAAATTGCATCTGTTCGAAATTATTCTTCTTGTTCGAAGTGATAACTGGAAATAACTGAAACTTCTCTCAAAGTATGAAGTTATCATAAAGGAGTAAAAGAACAAACATTCATATTATAATCGTTTTGTGAGTTTTTTGTGATATTTGTCTTTTATTGCTTTTTTACACCATTCCTTTATTGTTTTTCAAATCAGCGAAATTTGCATGAAAAATAAGAACTTTCGATTATTCATTTTATCTCACAAGAAGAATGAAATTTGGATGTTTGTATCGATTTTTCAGCAAAATGATAGTGCAGAATGGAAATTGTGATACAAAATACAGCGAAAAAGTGATGAATAGCTTATGGAAAGAAAATAAAATATATGAATGAGCAAATAAAGAATGAGAATTTTGACAATTAAATTTTTTAAAAAATAAATTAGTAATCGTTTAGATTATATTACAAATGAACCACTGCGTTTATTTGCTTCAAGAAAGAAAGAAAGTGGAAATGGCCGAATTCTGGCTCGCATTAATACCAAATGCTAATGAGAGAGAATAATTTTCGAATTTTCATGTAAAATTATTGAATTTAGTTAGATTTGTAGCAAATTAAATCTGGCACTTAATCTTTAAATTACATGTAGGACGGATTATCCAAAAAACGTTTTACACAAATTTATTTCACTTTCTTACTTCTCTTTTTTGTTTCCATGCTTCAGTGGAGTCACCGGACAAACTATGCCTATAATCCTCTAGTTATGGCCAAGGCCAATAAGGCTTTGCCAAAAGCACTTGCTTATTCCTCGAATGTTGTATTAATAAATCAGTATCAGGTGTATTCCTTACAAGACTTCTCTTCTTGTGCTGATAATGTCGAAAATGTCGAAGCTAAAAAAATTTTATACAGATTTTTTTTAAAATTAAATTTGGAAAATAAATTAATGGATATATTGAATATTGTGTGCTCTCGAGCACACAATATTCAATATATGCATTGATTTTTAGATCATTTAAGAAGATGGGTTATTTTTTTGCTTATTTCTTAGCTATTATATTTATTCCCTAATTATATTTAGTTTAAATTCTAGCAAAGCAATTTTGTCACCTAAGTTTCGATTTTTAAAATAATATTTTAGTATAACTATTTCAGAATTAATAATTCTTATTATAAAGTGCACAGAGATTTTAGCTTGCTGTTTACCTTGTGGCTCGATGTGTGTACAATTGAATTTTCACTTTGTTTATGATGTGTTCTGGAAAGCACCATTTGGAAACAAAGTAAAACGAGAAGAGTGATTATATCGCTGAAATGATTGAAAAGTTGAAATTGATATTATCATATTCTCTTTACTCCTTCATGCCTGTCAATGAATATTTGATGACTTATAATTTGTATATCAGTTGATAGGATGCAGTAGGAAAATAGTAAATGTTTTAGTGAAGTAATCTCTGAGTCGATCCATGTTTTATATTCCATTTGACCCAAATCAAGAATGAAATGCTTAGATTCTGGATGATAGCGGAAAATAAGGTCATCAAATTAGTCTTATAGGCCAAACATCTCCTCTTTCTGTTAACATTATGTCACCTATTATTTCGATATATCACAATTACAAGAAATAAAACTTGTTTTAGCAATTTTTTCTGCGAAAGGAAATTTTCAGTTTTAGGGTAAAGAAACTTCAAATTTTTGGTAATTTACAAAAATGCTATAAAATGATGAAACGTTGAATCGTTCAAATTTGTATAAACTTTCAAATCTGGAATTAATACATTGGAAGCATTATGCTAGCAAATGAAAAAATATATAAAAATAAACAAACAAATGATAAATACTGAAGGAAAAATAAACATTTTATTGTAAGCTTAAAATGATTCGGATTGATTCCATTAGCAACCAACAATGGGTTACTAATTTGTTTAAACACGAATGAAAGTTAGAAATATGAACTTACAGTGTGAAACGCATTAACGTAACTTAACAATCAATGGGATGCAGAGAAAAATATGAGAAATCCATCCTAAGCTGTTAATTTCCCTTGAAGTATATGCAAAATCTGAAATGATTATGCATCAAGCAGTATGACTGTTTGAATTATGAAGAAGGCGAAATGTCATCCTTTCAACAAATCGAAAAGAAAGATCGTAAGGCGTTATAAGATTGCTAAAAGTACTATCATCTCATCCGAAATTGTTTAACATTTATGAATCTAAGTGATATTTTTGTTAACAAAGAAATTGCTTATTGGTATTTTTTGTTTTTCTAACACTTTTTCTTTATCATTTCGAATTTTTTTTCCAAATGATTTTCGACAATAAGTAGAAAGAATTTAGTGAAGGCATAATTAAAAGTGAACAAAATAAAATGTTGTCATTTTCTTTCACCGAATAGTACTATGTGAATAATAAAATGTTGAACTGAAAGAGTTTTATGATAAGATCACACCTCACATACACTTCTCTGGTGAGAAAAGATAATTACCCAAACGCATTTCATCAATTACTAAGGTTGTTATTGAATTAAAAGCGACGACCAGACAATGTAATTCAATGAATTGTCAATTTGTCAGCGTCCAACACAAAACATTTTGATTTAGGACAGATGATTTAGAGTTTTCCAGATATTCAAGCTTAATAAAGTATTTTAGGACTGAGATTCGTTACTTCAAGCAAAATTTAAAAAAGTTTGTCCAGACCAGCAATGAGAAATGGTTGCACATGATTCTACACAACATGACAAATAATGGTCACCATCTGCAAGGGGTGGTCGATCTCATCAACAATTAATTAAGTATTTATATAAGTAGAATAGAATACATACGTTCAGAGAATAGAGGCTGAAAGGTTTGTCGATTTATCAAACACATCATCCATTTTAAAATTTATCTTCATTTGAAATCGAAAATCGTTTTATTTTTAATCCTGTAATCCGGCTGTTTTTTCTCTCCTAAATTTCTCAATCTTGTTTTCAGAATTTTGTGTCTAAATAGGAAGAGATTTTGCAGCATATCGTCAAAATGTAAATTTTAGTGAATTTACAGATTCTTTAGAATTCCCGTAATTTCTTACTGGTTTTATCAAAAATTAAACAGGAAATATTGCAGGTTTAATTTGTCACAAACGAATCTATGAAGTGTTGCATCATTTCTCTGAATATCCAACAAATAATCAACAATTTTTCGTCGACGAAAAAGATTTTTGCTCAATAAATAATCTCGTTCTTCTTGAGAAATTAATATTCAACAGATATTTGATAAAGATTGTGATGAAAATGATGAAAACTTATTCGAACCTTTTCTAAAGCTATACTTAAAGAAATCATACTTGTTAAGCAAATAAAATATTTGATTAGTCACAATTAGGAAATACCTAACATTTTTTCCTGTTCCACTTATTACAAACAATCTAAATCGAAAAGTAGTATGTTAGTGCATTATATTTTCAGTGAAGATTGCAAAGGCTTTCAACAGTGATGCAGCACCTTTTTACAGCACATAAATTTGGTCTGAAGGGAAAAAATTTTTGGAAAAAAACAATAGGAAATTTTCACTGATTGTGATGTTCTAACAATATATGACAAAGAGTACCTAACATATTTCTGGAAAATGGGTGGGTTAACACGAATTTATGCACCCATTGCAACCGATTCGTCCTACACATTACGCTTGCAAGGTTCATGTTTAAGTGCGTAACTGCAGTGAACCATGACCTCGAGTGGTGAAAATGCGCATTATTTAGAAATATTATTTATTGGAACGGACAAAAAAAAAACTGCGGCTAACTGAGATTGAAAACAACGCTCATTTTTTGAATGCAAAAGCAACCTGATGGTTGTTAATACCAGGTGTAACAAAATCTCCCCTTCCTAACAACTGGTCTTTTACTTTTAAGGTGTCTTCCATCCTAACAGATTAGTCCATTAAGGGTGTAAAAAATCTTTAAATCTTTAAATGCAACTATTATACATGCTCAGAATGCAGTTCTGAAATTTATGTGCTAAAAAGTATCGAAAACAATGGAACAAACAAAGCCTCTACTCCACAAAAATTAAGTTTCTGAACTTAAATACATTTTTACCAAATTTCTTTACTCGCCATCAATCCAAGAATTTTTTTGCTAGACAAGACGAATAAAGTTTTGAAATTATTCAATAAAGAAAGAGACTTTCTACGGAAATTCGAACGATTTGAAATACACTCAAAAAAATGTTCTACTCCAACCTGCACATTAAACATGTGCTTTGGCCTACTTCCGATGCTGTAATAACCAGTTAAATTTTGTTCAATTGAAAAATGTCTTTTACTGGTAGTTATTTATTTTTTACATCTGGTATTCCAAAATAGGAAATGCTTTAAAATATATATTGAAGAAAACACAATCGCATATCACTTGATTCAAGTCCATCAAATTTCTTCCCCTCCATAATCTGGGCGAGAAAGATAGGCTGCTGTCTGAAAAAAGTTTAGTTCTTGAGAGCTGCAATAAAACAAAGGCAGAAAAAAAATTAGCTCAAGCAGAAGCGATAAAGACTAAGAAGGCAATTTGAAGTTTTAATTCTAAAAAAAATTCTTTTGAACCGAATCTGCCTTTAATGTCTCCTTGCCTCTTGTTCACATTGTTCACATATATGAAACGTACTATCAAGATACGAAGAACGATCATGAACTATACGGCATAGCCAGTGCCTTCCCTTACAAAAAAATAGAGCTGAACCTTCAGTTACTGTACGCCTTATATTTGAGACAAAAACCTTAACAACAGAAACACCCAAAAATCAGAACCCAACACAACCAACCTTCGTTTGAACATTTTCTAGTTTCGGACAATTTGTAATACGATGACCCAACCCAGAACAATATGCACAGCCTTTATCGTCAGCATTTGTAGAATCATTTGGTTGTTCCAATTCCGGACCACCCATATCTCGAAGAAATAAGGGCAGTTCTTGGCCAGCTTCCAGCAATAAAGCTCGTAAATCTTGCAGCACAGACATATCTACAAAATATCGTCGTACATTAAGCGATAAGTTGTCAATTTGCGTAAATTGAATGGAAAATTAATTATTTTCCTACTTTGTAAAGAAATTCAAACTAACCTGCTCTTCTATTTATAAAGGTTGTCGCCATTCCTTTCCTACCAGAACGTCCTGTGCGCCCAATGCGATGCACTAAAAAATATACGGGTAAACTACTTGATATCACATTTTTAAAAAAAAAAAAATTAAAATTAAAGAAGTGAAAATTGTGATCGCTTGATAAGAAATGTTACAGCTACAAAGATCTGTGAGAGAAGTAAAATACCGTAATTTTCAATATCTTCAGGCATATCGAAATTGATTACATGCTGGATATTTTCGAAATCCAAACCCTTCGAAGCAACATCAGTTGCTACCAGAACATCTTTTTCACCTCGTCTGAATGCATCAACTCCAGTATGACGGTCCTTTTGATCTAAAATTCCAACTCAATTTTCTCAACACAAAACATAAATGTCGTTCGTAGTTCTAAAGGAAATTCAATATGAAGTTTGTCGCTTCATTTCTGAAGTAAGAACTGATTATTGATTAACCGAATAATCAAAAATCTACCTTTTCCACCATGTAACGAAGCCACGTCAACTCCTTTTACTAACAAATATTCATAAATATTGTCCACATCATTCTTTTTCTCCGCAAATATTAAAACTCTAAAAAAAAAAAAAAAAAAAAAAAAAAACAAATAAAGTATGAAAAACTGAAATGAATGCACGATTTGAAACAACTACTGCCAGTAAACGACAAAAAGTAACATTCAAGATTCACCTCCACAAGAGAAAATAAGTAACCAAGATTGTATTTCCAAAGTTACAGTAATTTTTATACAAAACGATTGTTCAAAGCATAAAACAGATTATACAATGTTTCTTTAATTTAATGCCTTAAGAAGCAACTTTAGTTTCATGATTTGAAACCAATAATCTGCATTCCAAAACTGTGTTAAAAAATTAGGAATGGGAATGAAGCTCTGATAATTAGTTATAAGACGACATCTTTCGTAAGCATATTTTTAGCTTGTAAAGCTTACACAAAAACATTTGTAAATGTACATAAACAGCTTTGTAAATCAAATGATCAACTTATTCAATATGTATATTTTAATTACAAAGCATCAAAGGAATTACCTGGGAGCTGTTTTCTGCAAACAATCCAGTATTCTAGTAAGTTTCTCATCAGCTCGAACATATTCAATTTCCTGAACAACGTTCAACGATGCAGCACCAGCACGTCCAACATTTACAATCACGGCACGAACTAGAGCCGATCGAGCAAAGTTCTGTATTTTACGAGGCATTGTCGCTGAGAAGAGTAAAGTTTGCCGCTGACCCTAAACATAAACAATGCTGACTTGTGTGGAGAATTAGCTTAGTCCTGCTTAAAACACTTGAGCAACAGATATACTTCGACGAGGTAAAAGACTCCCTGTAACAGCATAAATTCAAAAAAAAAAACCTTGAAAAATGAGAATATAGTCCGTATTTCCTCTTCAAAACCCATATCGAGCATTCTGTCAGCTTCATCTAGCACTAAGTATCGGCAGACTTGCAAATTGAAAATTTTTTTGCTTAATAAATCTGATAAGCGACCAGGAGTTGCAACACACACATGAACACCTCTGTAAATTCATTCTATGATAAACAAAAATTTTCCACAATGCAAGCAAATAATTCCCTGGATCTATTAAAAGAAATTAAACACACAAATTACTCGCAATGAGTACCTTTCAAAAAGTCTTGCCTGCTCACTAATTGGTAACCCACCAATGCATAGACCAACTCGAAGTCTGGGAAACTTCGTGCCATCACAAATATTCTCAAATAACCTTTCGATAACATCATGAATCTGTTTCGCTAATTCACGCTGAAGAGATTGGGTAGATTAGCGAAAATCTGCACCTTCAGTCATTTTTATCATCAGATTATGCTAATAATTTCCATTCATGTATCCAATTAATCAAAACATATTAGCATAGATCTTAAAAATTACCGAAGGTACAATGATTAAACCATACGGCCCTTCACCATGTCGGAATGGTAGAGATACTTCCTGCTCCAAGCAAAACATAACCAACGGTAATGCAAATGTCAAAGTTTTGCCAGAACCGGTTGAAGCTATACCGATCATATCGCGTCCTGAAAGTCTGAAAAATTCGAAACTTTATTATTACGCAAGAGATAACAATAAATGACAAGTCACGGAAACGTAAAAAAACATACGCAACTGGTATTCCTTGCATCTGGATGACAGTTGGACAAATGATTTTTTTGTCGCGTAAAGCTTTGATTACTGGAGGAGGAAATTTCATTTCCTGGAAATCCAAAAGCTATTTAAGAAAAAATTCCTACCACCTGAAATTTCTCTCATCAATTCCACCTGCAGAATTGAGTCCTTTTTTACCGGTTAAAATCAATTATTCATGTTATGGATGTTTAGGTAATGGGAATTTCTTTCCTTGATTAGTCAAGGTACACTGTTTTATTCAACAGAAGAATAAGGAAAGGCTCCAAAAAACTAACGATGAAACTGCCAATCGGAGGAGGAACGTTGTCACCGTCCACTAAAATTCCTTTTTTCCGGCGTATTGCTGCATGCTCCTCTTCACTCACTGCTAATATATGGCGGGGCGGACGCCAACTGAATAAACTTTTTCTTTGAAAAGATTGAAGTTTTTTTTTTTTTGAAAAGCACATATTTCACTAAAAAGTTGGTGACGAAAAGCTGAACTAAATAAGTAGCATAACAATTATACCTCGTCTTAATTGATTCTTCATATCTAACACCTCTAGCAATTTCAGCAACAGCCATGAGAGCTGAAAGATTGATAGATTTTGAAATATTTCATACCGAAGAATGCAAACATTTATAAACCTCTTCCTTCTCTTGATTATATATATATATATATATATATGTTGAGAAGTAACGGGTCATTATTACCTGTTCCAGGTGCGACACTTTCCAGTAGTTTCTGTTCCTCTTCTCGTTTCCTTTTTTCTGAATCCCTGTCTCCTGAAAAAGAATTCAAAATGTAAATTACCGGTTGAAATATCAGAAAAGCTTTGGATACTCACCAATCTCTGCCTCCAAGAGCTCGTTATGTTTCTCGAGCAGCGACTTTTTCGCCTCTTCTGCTTTTCTTTCCTCCTCTTTTTTGCGTCTTTTTCGCTCCAAGAACTCCAAATCTTCCTTTTCTGTGTCCACATCTGGAGCGCCACCCTTTGCATGTAATACTTGTTTCAACAGTGCTCTTCGATGCATCTTAAAGTCTTCATTCATAATTGAAGTCCTTGTTGATAATTATATAAATAGCAAAAAAATCTAAATAACTGGAAGAAAAAACCAAGCATCTGGAGTAAGGAATCTAATATTTTATATTTTACAATAAAAACATTGAGCAAGATTTGGAAATACAAGTGTAGCTGAGAATTTAATTTGAGGATAAAAAGAACGCTGAAGAGAGTCGAAGGGTATTGACTTAAAGTTTCGTAAAAGTTAGTAATCAGGATTTTTACTCATATAATTAAATGAGAACTACCTTTTCTTTCTTTCGTAATCTAGCAGGGATGAAGACATCATCCATGCTAGTATCTTCTTCATCTGATAACAGGCCTTCCCGACGTCTCCGTGCTTCCTCCTCTTCGATCTGTTTACGTCTTGTCTAAAAATGTCATGATTAAAAATTATGGAAAACATATGTGCGTACATTTGAAATAAAGTACACCGAATCCACATCATTCCTTATACATTTCCAGGTACCCTTCATTCATTAAACGGTAATGAATACTACCCAAATAAATCTCCTGCTATTTCGAGACTATCAACAGGTAGAAATAATGTGATAAGAGTTGCAGTTACAAGTGTACCTGGTATTTTTGAAGTGCAAGTAATATATCGGCGGATTCTTCCCGACCTGAGGATGATTCCGCTCCATCTCCAACGCCACTTACTACAACCATTGCTAGAAGCTACTAACGCCTCCACAATAATAGATTCAACGAATTGTGCAACGACAGTGATGCCACCCAATATGAAAACAAATGATCCTATTGAACTATTGCAGCAAACCAATAACAGAAATAGATAGTGGTACAGACGGAATTTTAAACGAATTTATTCATTAATTTATTTTTCAATTCTTCCGGTTTTTTACTCTCTTCTATAAATTATAAAATAAAGATTGCAATCTATCGTTGTATCTTTATTTGTTCCGTAAGAAGAACAGAAACAAAAAATGTGACAATATTTATAAATTCTCAGTAACTGTTTCGGTTCTACCAGTCAACTTGCTGTACCATAAATCATTTTCATCGTTTCATGATTGATTTCTTCATCCATTAATAGCTACAAAGAAAATTCGGTGTGAAAAGCGTTTTAGTTCTTTCCCTGCATTAGCTTTAGAGAGAATATTTTTTGCTAGGCCCATTTTCCCTTTCAAGAGCAACTTAATGCTCTTTTAAGTAAGTAAAGTCCAAAGGCAATCAAAATGCTTTGCTCCACTTTTCTGACTTTTGAGCTTCTTTTTTACCTATTCAGTAAAGTGCTTCGAACATATAAAGTACAAAATCGATTTCTACAACCAACTTTAAGTAGTATTTGATTATTCATTAATGCTTCACTGGTCTTCTTGATCCCCTCATTGAATTCTTGAGTTTCATTTCTTCTTCCATCCGTAACTATTTGGCTTAACTTCAAAAATGTCCCAAGATAATTTGCTATTTAAGTGAAAATTGGTAATGGAATATTTCACTTAGTATACTCTTGTTATAAAATCGGGTAGGGATTTTGGCATAAATAATTTAACTGTGCAATAGTATTTTGAGGAGAGGAGCGGGGGTTAAAGTTCATACTATGTTTGAATGATGCAAATTCTATTCGTCACTTACCTATTTGCATAGTAACTGCATTTATACATTCGACTCTAATTTATCTGGTAAATTCAATAACGATTTACTGAATAAATTGACCATACTAAAATCTGATAAAATTTTCATCAATCTTTATTTGAGCTATATTAACTATTACCACTGAATCCTTCCTTATTGGCCTATGACCTTAGTTTTAAGGATCAATTTATAAGTGTATTGAAGTATACTCGCTGTATATTTTCTACATCAGGCGGTTTTTCGTCTATTGATTGCATATGTTCAGCTGATTTATTTACAAGATATTTTATATACAACACTGTGAGTACCGCCAATGCTATCTGAAATAGGAGATTCATCAGTGTTTCTCATTAGAACTTGTGAATTTGAGCCTATACTTTCTTAAGAGAAAAAGAAGTGAGGTAATGCCTCAATGAACAAACATTGTATTTATGATCTCATTTGCAGCATTAATTATAATCAAATAAGAATATTAATTAAACTTGCAACACATATTTTATTATCCTTTCCTGTGCATGCATGTATGAAATGTTGTATAGAAGATTAGAATTCATTTGAAAGTTTAAGAAGCGATCGATGAAAAGTAACCTCTAAAAAAACGAGCAAAGTAAGAATGACTACAGAAGGAGCCATTCCCGCTGCTGCAATGAATTCTATCGTGTACAGCATTCTGCTACCATTCAGATTTCCACTAAGTTTGAAAAGTTTAAAGTAAATTTCTTTTAACTATGTTTTTTCAGGAAACAAATAACTTCCCCATGATATTTTGAATAGTCATGGAAATTATTATTTAAGGGTTATTTGGTTAAGTTAAAGCAGTTCAATCAAATGCTACTAGTATCTAAAAGTAATCGAACTAAAGGAATGAAATTGCAGAGAACGTATTTCTTCTTCTCAATTATCGAGTTTTAGTGTTTCTCCTAAAAGCCAAAGTTCAGTTCAAAAAATACCGAAGTTTTTATTTTAAGTGAATTAGATAACATACATCGTTCGATCTTTATTAAACATCTTTAAGATCTCAAATCTCAGGTACGGTAAATTTGGAATCTCTTTATAAGTACTGCTGCTAATAGCAGTACTTCTGACTAAGATTTCTTCACTTAGAATGTGAATAAGAGAATCGGTGGATACCTTTCCATTTTCTTCGAATGAGAAATCGTTTGTTTCTTTTGTCTATTTTCTGACAAGTATTAGTATTCAATTAAAATTATTTCATTTAATAGAGTTTTTTCTCATATGTAAATTACATGAAAACCTTTGCATGAATATAATAATGTTATGTGCGCACTTGTTTCTTTCCCTTATATGTTTGGCAAAACAGCATGTTTATGCAAATCTGAATTTATGTACCGGGCTTCAAATCATTCAATGTATACACTGTAAAGATTAGATCATTAGAGCTTGCTTAGACAGAAATTTAGATCGTAAAAAATCGTAAAAGCTAAAATGATGAAGTAAAATGATGAAAGTATCATTCAATTTGATATTTAAAATTTCTAGTCCTCAATGAACCTTAGAAAAAGAATATGATACCAAACATAATTTGCTGGTTGTGAAGTTATACGATTAAGCCAATAAATTCTTCGAAACGATTTCGATCTAATCTTTAATGATAAGCTGGAGCGCAATTGTGTTAATTGATCGGGAATTCGAGAAATAGAAAAGGTAGGGCACTCAGCATTAAGCTGCTGCATCAGTTTTTGTGAGTAATCTCAGAAGGGTTTATGCTATTTCTTATTAAGACTCTTTTTGTTTACAATTTTTGACCAAATTCTTTACCAATTTTAATCATTTCTTTGAAAACGAGTCAATAGATTTAGGATATTGACGGTATAATTTGTCAACATAGTCCATTCCACGAAGTGAGAAACTTTCAGAGACAAGTGGATAAAGCTCGCTGCTAAATGAATGATTTCAGTTTTTTTCAAATTTCTGTTGATTTTTTCTTCATTGACTCACGGCTTACCCTAACTTTTCATTCAAAAAAAAGAAAGAAAAAATGATCGAAGTTTGCGGCCATGGATTAATTGATCTCCGAGATCCATGGTGTCGTCCAAAATTCATTTCCGCAATCAGTGATGCACAATCGCTTCTGAAGTTGACTCCACTCGTCGAACAGCGTCAATAGCAAATTTTAACTGTTGAAAGAGGGAAGCTCTGAAATCAAATGTATTCATCGCTACATAAATAGGGAATTTGTTTACCAAAGCGTACAAATGAAAGTATTAATCGCAAAGTTCAAAAACCACTTAATAGAGAATGTGGAAAAGTATGGAGTAATATAGGCAGAAATTAAAAAGTTCAAAGCTGGAAATCTCATCCGTATGAGCGGATCTAGGAAAGAATCATTTGTTTTACTGCTAAACAACGGGAATCTTCATAATCAGTTCCGCAGATAACATGATGAAGGCAGAATGAACTACCATTTTCTGTTGTCGAATCATTCTCGTCGTTAAATGGATAGTTTAATTTCCTCGACGACCTTTGCCTATAAACATCTTATATTTTGAATCTGGAAATGAATGCAAATGACAAGCATTATTTGAAATGGAAATTTCCTTCCAAATAATTTGAAATGACACGAATTCAATATAAAGACATATTTTCGTTTTTTCAAAGTTACAGTGTCATTTTTGATTTCGAGAGTTGTGAAAATCCAAAAGTGTGAGTAATATTTAAATTGGAAATGGATGTGACGTCCGTCCAATCAAATAGGCCGTAATTTCACTTATGAATCGGTAGAAGGGTAAATAATAGTAGGTAAAGAAAACAAGAAGTAGTGAATAATAGCTAAGGAAACCAAAGATACCATGGAACTGGACTGCTAATTAACTAATTAAATCGGATATTGCAAGACTGCTTAATAAAAATATAGGAAGTGCTAAATTAGCTATCCTATTGTTACCTTTATAATTCGACTTCAACAGGTTTCTTTTAAGGTTTTCATATATACCATTCAGGCTAAATGTTTGGTATCATCAAGGAAAGGTATTATTGACATCAGCAGTAAGAAAAACAAGCACTCGAGTTTCAATTGAAAAATTTTCATAGCTATCAAAATTCTACTGGGCTTGAAGTAGACATAAGTGGAATGAATTGCTTACTCAAATATTTTTCCTTTGATGTTGCCAAATGATAATTTGAACATTTCTAACGAAAAGTAATTTCATTTATTACTATAGTGAAATTTATGACTAAACCGATCTGAGAAAATATACAATTTACTTAGTTCATTATCAATTTTCTCTGATTTCAGCACCATTCTTTTCTGTTTGTTTAGCTTCAATTACTTTAAATTCTACTTGGCTCATCTCAGAAGTCTCATGTACTACCAGTTTTATCTAAGGCCTAACTTACGTTTTTCACTATTTTTAGCGATAAATTTCAATTTTTTCTGTATTTGAAACTTTAGAAAAGGCAAGGATTTTTTTTTTTTTTGAAGAACCAATTTTTCTGCATTTGTTGTGCAAATGGGAGTAAACTGAGATGATTGAAATCGGCATTAGTTAGTGTGTTAAATGGATAGCATACATATCGCTTTTTTAATGCTACTATCAATCTCTTCCATTTGTCTCCGCAAATGACAAATTCTTGTGTAAAATTCGAAAGTTTTTTATGAGATTTTACATGCATCGATCCGACTCTCATCCCTTCATTCTAGCTATTTGTCTAGCAAATATGGGATAGATGTAAATTGAGAAAGAAATTTAAGATTTTCTTTTTTTCTTGAAATAGTTACCATATTTGCTATGAAATATTGCAACTAATATGTTTAAAGAAAAAAATCAATTTGTGCTTTTTTAATTAGCTTAGTAACAGATTCGCTGATCTTTTTCTCTGTCATGACCTCTTCTCTCTGCCGTAGCAAAGTTAGATTGTAATTGATATTCATACATTAACTCTTATTGACTTAGTGTACACCGAGTTGTAAGGCAATTCTGCTAACAAAATTATCCTAGCAAAGAGGAAACTTCTCAATCACAATTTCTACAAATAAAATGCAAAAATGTTATCTTATATACAGAGGATTCTAATACACCAAAATCCATATCGTTTACTTGATGACCTTTCACCCCTCAAGGTGCAGATTTCTTCAAATCGGTTTCAGAAATAGTTTGACAATTGAAAGAAAATAGAAAAGTGAATGGATTACATCTGATATGTGAACTAACAGATGCTTTCTTATCTTACCGACTCTTATCTTTATTTCAGAGAAGAAAATGTGAGATGATCGCTTTTCTCTTTCGCAGAAATTTCCACAAGGAAGATTAGAAATCACACGATATATTAATACATATATCCGTCCTTTTATTCTTTCTAACAAAGTTAGATTTATTTGTTTTATCTTTTTCTTACACTGTTCCGCAAAGGATCAATCCCAGCGCTCTCTCTCTCTCTCTCTTTCCTTTTCCTTTTTTCCCCGTAGCTGTCACTTCAAGTTGACTCTGTCACTATTTCATCTTGACAAGTAAATATTTGCGAGAATTCATCTTTCTGTTTCTCTCCCTCTCTAACTGAAATGCTAATTTGTCCAATTCTTAGCAATCCTTCTCAGCTACTTTTAGTATAAAATCTCTCTTTTTAATTGTATGGATCCTCGATTCTCTCTCTCTTTCTCTCTTTCCCCAAACATTCATTCTTGGCCCTTTTCGGTTCGATGAAACGAATTCAATCCTGTGTGTATTATTGTAGATTCGCAAAATGTTATTAGCCCCAATAATTTTCGACCAATTATTTCGTTCTTTTTATTTTATTGGAAGTAAGTATATGGCCTAAGCGCAGCAGATTTTCAGCTTTTCACGATATGATCACACCCAAAATTAACAATTGTTAAATTAATAAGTTCCAAATCAATCTCTCAATACCATATCGCCAAGAATTTTATTCGCAGGAACAGACGTAAATTAAACTTTTTGATTGTTTAAAGAAAACCGAAAAAGAAAATGAACTTATGCTAATAAGTCGACCTTTAAAATTTCAATTTCTATCACCGAACAAATGTAAATTTTTCGATTTTTAAAGCTCACGTAAGGAAAGTGTCAATTATCTCAAAATGAGTCATTTCTAGATAAATTTTGAAAGCAAAGTATAGAGTAACTTATAATATTTTGAGGTGTATATCAGGTTGCAAAATTTTTTCCTAAATAAGTTCAGGAATCGGAACTCAAAATATATATCAAAATACCGCTACAAAATTGTCATTGAAAATGAATTTGGATTAATAATTTCAAAAAAGGTGGAAATTTCTTGAAAACCTTTGAGATTTTAATAAAATGAGCAAATGGAAAAACAAAATGATTTTTGGAGCCTTCAGAGTCCCAATCAAATTCTATCCAGTGGCAAAATGGGCCAGATAATCCTTAATAAAGTTGGTATTAGTTTTTCTTCGGAACTAATTGGAAGAAAAAAATCTGATTGGACTCTTTCGAAGTTCCCATTGGAACAATTTAAAAAAGGAACTTCACAATAATAAGTAACTGTTAGGATAAATAAATAATTAAGGGAATGAACAATTTTCGGGATTAGAGTTCGTGGAACGATGCGTTTAATTTTTCAAATTTCCAAATGTGAAAATATGCAATACAGTTAGACAGAAATGAAAATAACTGGGAAGGAAGACTTCCGAAAGATCAATTTTAAGAGAATGAAATAAAAGACATTTCACAAATTTATTGTCTTTATTCTACGGAAGCATTAATCTTCAGATGGATCTTCAAACAGATGAAGCTATTATTTGACGGATCGTACAATTCGCAATTTTATTTGCATAATTGCAAAAATTATGAAATATGATGAAATTATTTAGGTCCACCGATATGATTTCACACCAACGAGCAAAAGTTAAATATTTCTGAAATATGTTTCGCTTCCCACACATTATTAGCTAAAAGCGTTTTTTGACAGTTGTAGTGAAACATCGACTTGTTCGATGATATTAATTAAAGTTTCAAAAATATCTGAAAACACTTCGAATTCCGCTTTACTAGCACAAGAAAGAAAAGTCTAACTTGAATGTGATGAGAATTGAAAAAATGCTTCCTTTGCATTACTTCTTAGTGATAGATTGAATTTGTTTCTTTAAAAATAGAAAGAATTCGGTTAAAAGTTGAATTCTGCAAACAATTAACCTCAAATTCTTCAAATTTTATGAATATGATCCATTTTTTACTTTGTTAAACATACCTGAAGCCTTCGGTAGCAATATATTATAAGCTTGCAATCATCTCTCTCATATCTTTTGTTTTCAAATATTTTCAACAAATTAAATGCCAGCCAATTGAGGTTTCTAACAATATTTCATACATTTTCTTATCCTCTCATACATAAAATTCCGGTTGTGGAAGTTGTTTATTCTGAATTACGGCAGCTGCCAATTCATAGCTTGATTTCGACCTCCAACATTTAATTAGCCAAAAAATGAATGCACAGACTAGTGTTAAAATAAATATCAAAATGGCAGCACTGACGAAGATATGATAAAATGATTCCATAATAGCACTTGCTGGGCCTAAAACAACAGAATAATTTAATGACCTCTGTTTTATTTCGTTAATAGCGATGTAAAATTAACATGAAGACAAACGGTAGGAAAATTTTCATACTTTGTTGTAAGCGGAATGAAGGAAAGATAGAGAAGAGGCAAGCTGCAGGGTAGAAAGAACGGAGGAAAGGGATAGAATGAACGTCAGCCTTATACAAGCCTATCCTAGACTAAGCCTACGTGAGGCATGAAGCAAAGACTTAAAAAGTGCCTCGTTGCTACAACGGCGACAAATTAGCAATTTTAGCCCAGACTGACTAACCATGCAGTGAAATAGAACCAACCAGTGTGACTTGCCAAAGCTTGGCCATTGTTTGTTAAACAAACGAATAATAAATAAATAAATAGCTACAAATGAATGAATACGAATAAATAAACGCAGATTTAAATATTTTATGAACAAATAACTAGATAAATGAACATATATGTATCGGGATATTGGTGACATTTCCGCTTTTTTCATTCTTCAAATGAAGCTATTGAAATCATTCCTCTGTTTTCCCAACCGGTTCGATCTTTTCATCCATTTTAAAAATGATGATAACAGTACGGGCACAGACTTACAATAACGACCATCAAAACATTCAAGAAGAATTAATTCATTATTTCAGTACTCTGTAATTTGCAAATGTAATAATAAAATCATTGCGATAGTCGCTGACAGATTGATTATAGAACTTTATTTATAAAACGATGATGAATCCTATAATTAATGGATTTGAATAGTTTCATTTACACAATTTTCAAAATTGAAACCTTTGCTCTCTTGAATCTGTGAACTTTTTTAAAATAAAGTTAATGTGCCATAAAATTAAAATCAAGAAATTATTTGTTCAGTTTTTTCTAGCGGATAAATTACATCTTCAAGATAATTTGAGTTAACCATCACGGAAAATTCTTTTGAAATTTTTGAAGCGATCACTTTCTCGATTTCGGAACTGCACCTTCTTTTTCTACAGTGGAATTTTTTTCTCTCTACTACGAACTAATGAAATTTGAGTAGTTAATTTAATCGTATGAATTAAAATTAGCAAAAGTTTCTTAGATTTAGGGTTCATAATTAATGAGAGTTAAGTACTTTCTACTGCACTGATTTATCAGATTTAAATCTCAAAATGTATAATTGATGTTGAAAAAATTCACAATGTGACCATTAACCAGACAATTTCACTGGATCGAATCTATTGGGAATAAAACCATTTACAATGTTGTTGATGCCATATGGAGCTGAAAAATGATGACAAAGTGAAAGAAGCAAAGAAAGATGAGGCCAGGATATGGATTTGAGGAAGTGTAAATGCTCGTAAATGTTGTGATGCTCATAAAAATACTCATAAATACATCGCTAAGAAATCATTAAAACAGATTCATATTGAATTCTTCATCCTATCTTCAGAATTCTTTCATTCTACTTTAATACAGCACTTTTAAAATTCATGGTGAAATTACTAAAACTAATACTTCATGTCGAGGTGTATTTATTAAATAAAAAGTACGGCGAAGGGAAAAATCAAATAAAGATACATTCCACTTACAGTTAAATCCAATTTTTGTAAATTTTGTTTAAAATAGAGCAGAAATGATAAATGCATTTAATGTTTCAGACGCCAGACAAGATTACTCAAAAGATATAGAACATGCGGTGAGATTTAAACTTTATAGGCCCATTTCAAATGCTAGCAGGCATTAGGAGTGGAGCAAAGCATGCTGTCAATAAGTATCTTTTCCAGTACCCGCTACTCCATCGAAGCAACATTTTCATGCTTAATAATTGCTCATCTCTTTTACCAAAAGTAAGTTTAGCTTATTGCAGCAATGGGCCAATTTAAAGATGTAATGGATTTCTCTGCCTAAATATTCAAATAATTTTTATGCATCAATCAAACATTCTAAAATACACAAACACAAATAATTTCAGCTATTTAAAAAGAAAATAATGGAATCGTATTTGCATGAAACAGGAGAATGAAGAGAAATTTAAGCAGATTTCAGATAGTAAAATTTTAATTTGAAGTGAAAATCCATTTATGTATGTTCATTTCTGGAGAAATTAGTTGTGAGTTAATTCGATATGTTTAAATATCCTCTTAATGACCTGATAATTTTGCAAGTATCTGATAATTAAAGTGGGTCGTAACTGAAGAAAGCTAACATCTTAAGATACAAAATATCGATCGTAAAATCTTTTGGAAATAAACAGCCAATTGACAACTGACAAAAAACCATCAATGTATTTGGCCCTGTCTGTCTAGCCTAGCAGGAAGCATGGAGGGGACAGTACTGCTATATTCATATGCTTACTATAGCTAAGCTATCCGACTGATTATTCCTCATTGTCTAGTTGCAGAATTGCTATCTTCACTTCTCACTCTGTAAAAAGAACCATTTCTTGCAATTGTGATATAACAACATTTACTTCCTTATGCATATCATCGATTAGCACTTTTCTTCGGCGTAGTATTCATTTAAAAAATTTAAAAAGACATTTTTATGCCACATAACACAGTTTGAACTGCTAATATGTGAAAATATTCCTCAGGAGATCATTTCATCTATTTAGAAGTTTTTCCTTGCGCAAAATTGAAATTTGCTGAAATCAAATATGCAACTTTACGTCAACGACGCGTGAATACTGTTAGCATTTAGAGCATTTCAGTTGCTCTCTAAAGAAATTATCAGTTTGCCGATGGCAAACATTTTTTTATCGAAGCTTTGAACAATAATAACTGTTGATTCTCCTTTTTTTCTTCAATAAATCGCTTTCGATTGACATCCCTTTATCACCTACTTCAGATAGTGAATGACAAGTGAACAGACATATACGTCACTTATTATTAAATTAATGAAGTGAAATGACGAACCAACCAATAGACACGGTCTTACCATTTTTATACTGACTGGAATTCCGATCACCGAAGTGTAGCTCATCAAGTTTGTTATCATCACTAATATATGGTTTCATTTCCGAATCAATAGTACACAGTGTTGATCACTGATTGTGAATCAATCGCTGTCAGGTCAAATGCATGTCTGTCTGAATTTAACTTTCAGGGTCATTCAGTTTATTAATTTTTGTATCGTCAGTAGAACTGTGATATTTGTTACGTCTGCGATCCTTTCTATTACAATATTTCAATGCAAAAGGAGCATTTTCAGACGAAGAATTCGCTTGTTACTTCAGTTTTAAATTACATTTCCTACGAACTATTTTCACAGCCGAGATGCGATCTATCATTGCTTTATTTACCGGAATAAAAAACATACCTCACACCAACGGTTTTAATTCATCTGTTTGACTTATTTACATGTATTTGATCATATTATACATTTTGTCTAATGAGAAATGATTTCAGGTGAATGAACGGATATTGTTTGCATTTTGAGATGACATGAAACTTATTTTAAGCACATAAAATATTTGTTAGGCTCTGTATGTTTCATTGTAGAGACCTACTGTGGTGCAACCTTCGCGATGGTTTAAGTTTGAATATTGAACTGAATTCAGTCATTTCTTTTTAAAATTTTTAATTTTACCCATTTCTTCAAATTAGCCTCTTCCCCACTTCCATCTATACACCCATCCTCAAAAAACCTCAGGAATGCAACACAGGTAAAGTGTCTTAAAGATAAAAAATGTGACAGAGATTCTCAGTGAACTGTGACAAATTTGAGGTCATCAAAAATTTATGAGGAATATTGATGGCTGTTTTATTTCTAATGAACATCAACTTGTCATAACTGATATGTAGTTTCTCTGTGATAACTTCTCTTTTGTAATTATTTGTTAATATTAAATAAACCATATGAGGCTTACGACTTGAGCCAACTTATTTTGGATTCAATTAGCATCCAATAGGTAATAATGTGTGAATTGTAAACGAGTAAGTTGCTAAGTAAATTTCGTAATTAATATGGAAAAAATAATTAATAAAGGCTCACCGCTTCGGTGTTTCTATTTAAAAGATTTAAAGGGTTGCTAAGTTTATGATTCTAAAGCATTCACTTCGAATTAATTGTTGTTCATAAAAAGCAAAAAGCAAGAAGAATGCAAATTGTGTTGGAAGAGTACAAAAGTTATCTGTGAACTTTTTCATGAAACTTTTCAAATATTTATATGAAAAGAGTAAATGTACAAATGATTTCTTTTTTCCTTGCCATATCATTGGTATGCTTTCTCCGAAATTCTTTTGGAAACTTATCATCGCACTTCCTCCTGTCATTGAAGCTAATTTTTCGGTTGATACTGAATTTTTCAATGACTTACGCAACTTTTTTTGTTCATAAATCAAATAATTTAAATTCATAGTCATTAAATTAATATCCAGTTATGCATGCTTACAGTTTCCTTTAGAGGTATGATTATAAGCAAGTGCTTATTAGATATCTATGTTTTGCAAGTACTTTGATTATTGCTAAAGATTAAATGGAGTCTGAAAAGATTTTGATTCATTAAATTAAACAATCAGATTTGAATCTATGCTGGTTTTTTCAAGGGATGTAGCTTCATCTGTTGCCCATATTTAAACAATGTGCCTTCTGAACCCTCGATGAAATCAGTAATAAGTATAATTTTGTACATATGAATTTTATGGAAGTAGAAACTAAATCATGCTTGGATCTATTATCGGTTTGTTTCCAAATTAAATTTAAGATCAAATATTTGTGAACAGATGTTTTAGTAACTTCATCTTTAATTTATTTCCGATAAAAGGTATAGCAAACAAATCTCATTCCTCTGACTTGTAATTTAAAGTATGTTTTAGGAGTGTAATTTACAGAACAAATTGAACCTAAAAGCTAAATGTGAAGTCAATATCCAGTTTTTCCAAATATTTTTGAAAAACATTTTGTGTTATAAAAAAAACAAAAAGAAAAAAATTTGTGATACTGTTGATGTAAAATATCTGATCGTTGGTATTATTATAAAAAAGGGATTTGAAGATTTCTGCGCACAAAAATTATTTATTTGTAGTTCATGAATTTAAAATCGTTGAGCAGTTTTAAGAATCTTAATTTCATAAATTTCATTTAGAGAGATCGTGAAGAACCCGAGTAGTACTAAGGTTCAGACCTAGATTAAAAATATTATTTGAAGGCTTGAAAACATGCAGAAAAAAACTGGTCTTTGCTGAACGTGTCAAACCAAAATTTTAAAGTTTGCATGCTATGTTCCTGAATCCAAAGGAGTAGCAGAAATGGTCGTCCCAATCCAAAAATTCCCATCTTCTATTTAATCCAGAAATTAAAATCCTAAAAATAAAATTGGAAGCTTTTGATAGCTCATTGAAATGGGCGTTAGTTTAAAGGTATTACTTCCCACTTACTGGAAAATGAAAGAATAAATTATTCTTAACACAAATCGATAAGGGAATCTAAAAAAATAAAATTCGACTGTAATAGTATAACAATCAATTATAAATCCATAATGAATCTAATCTGAATTTGAGCTTAAAATTACTCTTTGTTAAGGAAATAAAGACCCTTCTTCGAACATTTATGCTGCACGTTGTATTTGCTGGGTAAATAACGTCTTTGATAGAGCATCCATTTATTTGACAAGCAATTTTCGTATAATTGATTAATCATTCAGATAGTGCAGTCATTTAGAATAGTCGAAAGGCCCTCACTAATCTAATTATCAAGGCGATCGCAACTAGTTCAACAGCTGGTGAGGCTGTCAATAATTTAAGTCGAATGACCATCATTATTAACCAGCACTTGGCCATGATTAGTGGTACTTGAATATTGCGAATGCTTATATTTTTAGTTTAAAATATTTGAGATGAAATTTTGCAGAACAAATGGCAATTAACTATCTTCTGATTATTTATTGTAAAAGAGACTTATTAGGTATGTAAATCCATATAATCCGTACTGTCACTGCATAGGAAAATTAAAGCTTTATGGAAATTAGTATCGGAGATTGATAGATGTGTAAGTAGCGCTTTGTAGAACAAAAGACTTCACATTCTTTCAGTGCCTTTTTTCTACATCCAACCGCTTGCAATGCTCGAATAAATACTTTCATCACTACTCAAAGATCTAAGATATGCCGCGGTGCTTATCAAAGAAAGGCCGAAAAGGGAGGTGGAAGAATTAGAATTAGTGTTCAATTTCCATTTGACCTTTGATAGGAGTTAAAGGGACGGAGGTAGATCTGTTCATTAAACACTTCCCTCATTCCATCTTGATGATTGTGACATTCGTTTCCCTTTTCATGCTTGCGACATGCCGCCTTTTGTCATTTGATTCAGATGAATAATGGAAGTGTAAGCATATTACACTTCCATTCTGATCTTTTGGTCTAAGCGCTTCTCAAAATTAGAGCAAAATATGGCTTAATAGTTTGACTGTTTCAGTGAAATGCAAAAATAAACATAAATAAATTTATTTCACCTAACGTAAACTGTTATTTCACTTTATAACAATTAAAAAGTATAGAAGTCTTCATTTATCACAACAATTAGTCATTAATGGATCATTTCACGTATGGCAGAGGTCTCCTACTGATTTTAACACAACCTTTTTTGTTTCTTCTTTCCGCCAAAACTTCAGTTAATTTGTCATTTTCATGCTTTTTACTTCTTGCATTCCAATTTTTCGGATTTGATCAACTTACAGTGAGCAATTTAGGGACGAATTTGTCGTTTGCATTATGTGAAATAGAACAATTAGTGGTTCATATTCGATTTTTTGTGATCATCAAAGGTTAAACTATTTTTTATCATCTTTTGTCTAAGCAGCAATAAGTTTTTAGAAGACTGGAATTTTTAATTTTTATTTTAGATCTTCTACAGTGAAGTTTTTCCTTGTCAATAAAATCGCCGTACCTATTTTGTCTGATTTTTATGAATCCATTGTTCAGAATTGTTTTTTTCCCTACAGCTCCATTACCGCATCACAATGCTTCACAATTTGATTATATTCAGTAACGATAATTTTCTCCTCCCAAATAGAAGTTTTAAAATTATTGTCTTCCCATCCTTCAGAGAAAAATACAACA
Organism: Dipetalonema caudispina; assembly: GCA_013365325.1. Taxonomy (NCBI): domain Eukaryota; kingdom Metazoa; phylum Nematoda; class Chromadorea; order Rhabditida; family Onchocercidae; genus Dipetalonema; species Dipetalonema caudispina. The sequence continues at coordinate 18,714 of JABVXV010000001.1, read as the reverse complement.
ATGCTGTAAAATAGTGAATAAACGAACAGACATATAAAAGAAAATTTTTTGAACAGATAGGCGAAAGAATACATCCTAAAAAGTTTTCCGTTTTTTTATGGATAGAAAAAGACACATTCGTCAACCGTACTAATGAACTTCTGATACTTTCAGCAAAAATTTATTCCGCTCTAAGCGGTACAGTATTAGTTGAGATATTATGTGGAAGAAGTAATTCAATCATTTCAATCTTGACACTAATCATTGATGCCATCTTTGCTTCTCTCTTCTTTTTTAAGATATTGGAAAAAAAATCACACAAAGGGAAAATATTTCGAAAGCATTTTCAGCAATAAAAGTAATGGTCCATTATTAATTCCAATGAATTATCTAATCGAAGAAAATACTTTGGTAAAGGATGGAAAGAAAAGAAATGTAATAATTGGTAAGCATTTTAAAGTTTGTTATTTTACTTTAAATTTTGTCATCTTTTTCAAATCATTGTTAGAAATGAATGAATCCATAGAAAAAGAAAGTTGTGATTTTGCATTGCTTTTTTTTTTCCTTCTTCATTGAGAGGATTCTCTCAATGAAGCCAATATTGACCTATCATCAGTGGCTTGCTTAGCCAAGTGATTTTTTTTTTTTTTTTTTTTTTATCAGAAGAAATAGATAATATAATCAACGAGTGATGGCTGCCATTTAGATGGGAGCATTTCACCATTCATACAAGATGTATAAACTCGGCTGAGTCTGCTTGCAATATTTCATACCTAAAAATGCTTTCTGTTGGTTTCCCCTTTTACATAATTGATTAGGAATGCTTTTGTCAACATTACCTACTCAACTGAAAAGTTTGTATTCTTCTATTCATTCCATCTTCCAGTTCCTTCAACAAGTTTCATTTGTAATTTAATTCTTATAAAATTGCAACTTATTTCTACTTTCAGGATATGCAAATCTAATTAAATCACTCCAAATATGCTCTACTTCGACGTATCATTTCATCTATTACCAACGTGTTATCCGTGATGCTTTAATTCGGTTTTGAGACATTCCACTGTCAGAAATGTGTAAAGAGAAGTTTCAACAGGAATTTCATGCTTTCAGTGGGATTTCACGTCAACTTTTATGTTTTGAGATGAATAGTTTATAACGTATGTCGTCAATAAAACTGCTCGTTACATCGTTTTGAATATTTTTTGTAAAGTTCACATGCATGCATGCATGTATAACTGTTTGTAATATGTAAGCTATAGATGTTCAAATTTTCGAATGTTCCAAGAGTGATTGAATAAGGTCTCGCGACCTGTTGATAAATTGCGGCTACGTCAAAAGGAAGCGCTGCAAACAAATGCTAAAAAATAATGAAATGGGATAAGAGTAGGAAGTAAGAAGTGATTTACATGAAAAGAATTGAACCGTTGTTTGATAAAACTAAATGGTAAACAGAAAAACGCGCAATTGTCAAGTGCAAATAGTGCACGCAGATATTTGTTGCAACGTAAACAAGCAAGTAAATAAATAAGTGTAAACAATGAATAACGAATAGTATGAAATTCAAAAAAGGGAATAAATGATTACTGGTGGGATCTTTCTGGCACTATCCTTCTTCAGTTGTCACTCTGAGAGCCGTGACCCCGACGGAGAACTGGTCAACCTTCCCCCTCCTTCTCTTTCTCTCTCCCTCTCTCTCTCTCTGAGGGAGTAATACAGCATAACATTGGCCTTCCTTTCCTTTCTCACTTCACCTTTTCTGATAGCGAGAGAGATGTCGCACACTTTTTGAGATGCATCAATTCTTTCTGTGTGCATGTGGCTTGCATGCATGCATAACCTGCATGTATAATACCTATTTGGCTTATTTATTTGTGTATATTTACTCAATGAATTGTTGAAGCGCGCGTGATTTAATTTCAAGATGTGGGAGAGAGGTCGCGGTGCACGCAATAGTGTTGCATTCCTGATAGCAGTTTCGGTGTATGGTGCTCGCAGTCCAGAAATTCAGCGAATATATCTATGCAGAAAATCTATACCCCACATCATAAATATACATTCCCCTTCACCCCGGCGTTAATATTTATCTGTCACATTGCAGTTACGATCAATTGCAATCATATTTGGAGATTTCCACATTATGCTTAATACTTTAACATCCATTTCATTATTTTTTGATTAATGGAATGGAGCAATTGGCATAAGTTGACCTTTGTCCTTACTATCTGCTTTAGTCATTGATTGTTTTTAATATTGCTCCTTCCGAAAGCATGCAAATTTGATTTCACAGCAAGTTAGAGAAATCTTTAGTAGTACCAAGAAAGATATATTATTCCTCTCCAGTAATTAATAGTTGTTTTAGACTTTCCATTCTATCTATGTAAATGAAACTATGTGGCTTATTCTATCTATCCAGAAGAAACTCTGAAAGATATCATTGAAGTTCTGTTTTGGAAATGGAAAAAGGGAACATTTCCGGAAAAGATTCCTTTTTATTCCGGCATAGATTTTCGTTTTCGCCCTTTTATTTCTATATTCGATGAATTGTTGAACGGTAGAAAAAAAGGCAGGAATGCCTTTATTTGTTAAAACTCGTCATTTTCAACAGGAGGAATAACCTTCTTTCTTCATCGAAAACTCATGTCCGATTCATTTGGCCTCCAATGGGGCGGCATCATCCTTTGATGTTTTCATCTGGTGAGGTGAGGAGGGAAGGGGTATTTGTATTTACTTCGTCCAGTTTCCTTCCTCTCTTCCTCGTTGAAATTACGTTTTATTTGATTTTTCCCATGTCTAATAAAACATTTTTTTGGAAAGAAATTACAGCCAAAGAGACAGTTTAGGCATTTTCTGTTAAAGTTTGAATGATATCCGAAATAAATTTGAATGACTAATTCAATAATATCCGGGCATTCACTAATTGACAGGATGAACTGATATACACTTTCAAAAGTATTTTGATTAAATTTTTCCATTACTTGTTCAATCTTCCACTCCTTCCAAAGAAATCGATTTTTAACACCCCCACAACACACAGCAAATGAAGGATGCAGTTTGATTTTGAATTTATTCTTTGATGCAATTTCTATTTCACATTTGATTCCTCATTTTCTGATATTTTTAATTTCTTTCTTCTCTTCTGTGCAACTAATTGAAAGTCCGCAAGCACAGTCAATACTTTCATAGTAAACCATTTCAAAGTATTCCAATATTTCCATTGAAGTTGTTGGTAAAACTTTATGCACTATCTAAAATATTCCAATTCGAAAAAGCATTTCCACGTTTTTGTGTAAAATTAGCTGATAATTAAGGCTATGGAAGGATGTTTTTACTCCTAACAATTATGACTTCTTGGAAATCTTAAATTTCAAAATTTACTTTCGAAACTAACAAGCTTTTCCGCTATTACATCAAGCCTGAATGTGAGACAGTTTTAACAATTTGCTTCGGGAAATTCATTTGTTTTCTTTAGCACTTTGTTTAAAAAAAAGAAAACTTTTATTTAAAAAGAAAAAAATTATTGGGAAAAATAACTGTAAAAAATTTTTCATCAATTTTAATGAATTTGAAAAAAGCCCTCAACATGACATTAATTTTTGTTTAGCTTTTCATATCAAACATATGTAGATTGATCTCTTACCCATTTCCGCCTTCTCATTAGTACTTCAATGACGATTCTTCTTCTTTTTTTTGCGGCAAGATCTGAAGACATATTATAGGCCTTTACATAACCTTGACATCCACTTCCCTTTCCTTTTATCCCTCTCATTCCATCCTTCTACAAGTGTCATACGCTAAAGTTAAATTAAACAAGTGGGAAGTAAGAATATCAATAAATTTACGGTTGTGTTATCATTCGCAACACTCTTTTTAACTTCTCATAAGTTTGCTTAAGAAAGAAGCTCATAATTTGGCCAATCTTTGATTTCGATAGGATTTCAAATACTCTGACTTCTTTCTATTTGATCACAACAACTCGTTTTTTACCCATCCTCTCTCTTTTCTTCCATATTTCATCCATAATTTTTGATGCACCTATAGTGTTCTTTGATTGAATCAATAATTTCTAAGTTAAAACTTGAATAATTATTATTTCTCCCCCGAATAGTTGAAATTTTATAACATCTGTGGTTTGACAACAAAATTCATTTACTTTTCTGTGCTATTGGTACCATTAATGTAATTTGAGCTTTTCATTCATTCATGTCTTCTTTTTTAAACAATTGAATTAGTTACTTGAAAATTCAAATTAACATGTTATCATTTATTGCGTATACAACAATCTTACTGTTCATTTGTTTTGTTAACAGATGTTGAAATTTTTCAAAAATTTGAAACGCAATTAGATATCGTATGAAATATTAATATGTGTTAGGTAGGAATTCATACTTCTCATAGAATATTGTATCGTGACAGATTTTGAAGTCACTTAATGAGATTTTAGGCACAGGTAAAGGAGGAGGAAGAAAGTGCTAATTACGCTGTAAATTTGGTTTGACTTAAAAGATTAAATTGATTGGGAAAAGAAGAGTGGTTGTGGTACTTTATATTTCATTACTTTTATGGGTTTCTTCTCATGTCTTCATTTTTAACATGCTTCAAATGGGTTACTCTTCAAAGCGGGAATGGTTTTTTCGATTAGCGCGCTTGAATGAGGTGCGGCTTTTCTCTTTGAAAATTTGTTAGCGTCGAATTTGAAATTTCTAATTTTAAAAAGAGCCGGTTTCTGATTCTGAGCTTATGTGCGGCTATTTGTCGGCAATTATTTCTCTCTGTAACTATAACACGAGACCATTTTATCGTATTTTCAGAATAAATAAAAGACTGAAAAGAAGCGAAGACAGGAAAAAAAAAGAAACAATGTTTAAAAGTCTTTTTCGTCCACGACGATCAAATAAAGAGAATGAAGATCAAGAACACCAACATCAACAACAACAGCAGCAACAGCAGCATCATCAACAACAACAACATTCTATCTATGAATTTGTTAGTATTTTCAAATTTGAATTAAAAATTTCCCTCTTCCTTACATTCAAAAACAATGATGAGATTGAGAAATTGCTATGGATAGATGGTGTAGAAATGAAGTTTAAAGCAGAGAAATTCTAAGCTCAAAATCTGACTAATGTTGCGATAATTCCTGTCACTCATCGCTTGATCCAATGATAGATAATAGTACGGAGGAAGAAGCTCTGATACTTGCTAATTTACTTTATGATCTATGTATTTCCCCTTAGATCTTTAATCTTTCAATCAATTTGTTTCAATTTCTATTTCACTTCGCATTCTCACATATTTTCTCTCCTTCTTATATCTTTATTGCAGGACCGCAATTCGTCCTCCTATAAATCGCTAAGAAATGCGCGTGAAAAGCGATCTTACCACTCATCTCATCATCATTATCGAGGGAGTGCGGGTGCGGGTAGTGGAGTAGATGACAGTCTTCCTGCATCTACATCACCGTATCATATTGCCACCCAGCGGAAATATCCGCGCGGTACACAGTCATGCTACGATGGTCTCAGTGATGATTTCGATCGATTTTCCAGCATGAATAGATCATTTGCTAGTACGGCACATTCAAAATATAAGGTTTCTTTTATGGATTTTCATTCCCATTTCCAGATTTCTTTATTCTGATTTCAAGATCGCTGAAGGATTATCAATGAGGATTATCCCAAGATTGTATCTGATGTGGCTAGAAGAAATTTCCTGATAATTAACTGGAAGTAATACAGAAATCCTGGAAACGTAGCAAAGTTTCAAAGTATTTGAAGATTTAAAAATTACTCGATAGTTTATGTGCACTTTTGAAGACATTTTCCAAAAATTAATATGCAAGCTGGGCTCAAATATGTTGCATGGGAATGTGATACACTGTTTAATTTATTATTATTAATATTTGCTTATTCGTTTGTTTATTTCACGGAGAATCTTTATTTATTTATAGCCTTCTCGCCGTGAATACATGAATATTATGCGTCGTAGTCATCTAAATTCAGAATATGGCAGTTGTGATCCGTCACTAAATACTCCACCGCTTTATAGCAGAGACTTAGATGATTCAGATGCGGAAACATGGAATTCAGAAAGGATTATTAAAGTTGGTGGTAGCTTTAATTTGTTTAAAATTTCTTCTCTATTTGTGGAACAAATAAAGTAAGTGCTACATAAGTAGGGAGAGTTTCGTCGGCAAGATTTAATTTGCATAAATTAAAGGAACTTCGAGCTGAATTAAGAGCTACAAATGAACGAAAGAATTACTATAAAGATTTATACAAACGTGAACGGCAAGATAGGATACGTGATCGTGAGTTGCGTGATTTGGTAGAGAAGAAACTTATGGATGATCTCAGAAGCAAAGAATTGGAATGCTCCAATAATCTACTACGAATTAAAGCGTTAGAGCAGGTGAAATTTTATTTAGCTCGAAGTAAAGAAACCTGAAATTTCTTATTTTTGTCAAAGTTTCAAAATTAAATCTGCTTTTTTTTCAGCAACTTCAACACCACTCCAATTTCCCGCCCCCAATCCGTGAATCCTCCTTTCGTATTCCACATTTTTGCACCCCTTCATCATCTAATACCGCTTCAACAATGGCTGGAGCAGGTGAAGCCCTGTCCAGTACTTCAGAACTGTTTGCTATCCGAAGTGCCTATCTGATAAATCCAGCGGTTAGTAGTGCGGGAATAGCAGGAACAACAAATGCAGCAGTATCCAGTAATTCCGGCGAAATGCCGGATGAAATGAAAGTTTTCCGACAACCTGATGAATTACCTTTGGAATTAGCACGAAATAGCAGTATTATAGATACGCCAATTGATATTAGAAATGATGACCCTGTAAGAATCTCAGCTAATTCATTAGGCGTTTCTTTCGCAAATCGTGAAAATTTTAATGGAACAGTACTGGAAGAAGATCGTCAATCTGATAACGGTTACGGTACCACTTCGGAGTGTGCTTCTGAGCTTGTTCGAAGTATACGTCGGGTACATAGTGATTCTGAAGTACCGTTGAAAGTCATACAGACATAATATGTATGCTATTTGTTTATATGTTTAATCACAACCCACTTTTTCTGCTACCTCTTCTAAAAAATATTCGAAAATTAGTCAGTATTATCATCCTTTAATATTACTTGTTTCCAGGAGACAGTGTTTTCTAATATTTACTTTAATTTAAGTAAACTCGAACTTTTAATCTAAAATTTTGAAAATGTAAGTATGTCAATTACTTAACATATTGATCCTTCATGAAATGCCTATGAGATATGAAATATTTTTATGGAGTATAAATTGGTGTTCTCCTTATTTCTCGGTGATTCAATTTGTGATTTAATATCATTATATGTTATACTATTTAGATTTTTGAGATTTGGTTTTATGTATAAATTATTATAGCAAAATTAACTGATTACTGTTTGCAATTTATTTATCACCACTTTTTGCTATCAGTTATATTTATGAATTGTAATATTTTGTAGACGCCTAATTTTCCATTCTACAAAGTTATTTTGAGAATTAAAATGACTTATTTGATATGGGCTTTGATTTATATAAAGCACTTGTATTCCAGCTCTGAGAGATCTGGTCACGAAGTTACTGTCCCCAGATAGTCATAGAAATTTCTCGAATTATCTTGTGAAAACTCTTGTTCCCTACCTGAATACTTTTACATTCGGAATTGAAAAATGAATTAAATTTGTTGGAATTATCTTGTACTACTAAATTAAACTCTTGTTTGTTTTGTTATGTTTAATTTCTGTATTCATTACAGTAATTTTCCCTGTAGTTGTTGATATTTAAATAATTTTAATTTGTTTCATTTATTAATTATTTGCTACGAAAACTTTTATTTGCCAAAAATGTACTTTCGTGTCATATAGGAAATGAAAAAATACGATTACAGTTTCAATTTCATTCATCTTCATTATATATAATTTAGCAATCATCATTTTTATATTTCAAATATGAGTATTTTAACATTTACAAGGAAAAAACTGTTTCAAATTTTTATTCAAAATTTCTCATACTCCGTTAACAACAATCGTTTTCATCATTTCTATGCTTGGTTTCTTCATGAAATATTCTTTGTCCAAGAGATAATCATAAGCTCCCCTAACAATGATATAAGACCAAATGACAATTGTTGCTGCGAAAAATGACAGTACAGCTAAATTAAATGGCCAAATAGGGCCAAAATGATTCTCCAATTTATGTATGCTGAAAAGATGAATAATTGAGATGATCGGAATCAAAATATCACTGTTTCACCGAATCAAAAAGGAACAACTTCAATAATCCAAACTAGTTTCAAGAAATCTCTTCATCACTCACCTCTTATTTCCACCTCTTCACAATTTACAACAACAATAACAAAAAACAAAACGAAAAAAAAGAAATCTATGCAGACCTTTTAAAATTTTTCATTTTAAAAAAGGAAGCATCTTTTCGCTTAATGTGACAAAAAACACCATCGTTTCATCAGGAGATTGTAAATGGACTTTTCTGATATAGCATAGGCTAGGCTTATGCTCGAGATGAACTATTCAGTAGCTTACCTAACATAAAGACCAAAGAGCCTATGAGTAGCCTGTAATCCCATGGACATGCTTGTTATCGATGCGATTGCTGAAATGATGAGGATTGTAACTTCAATGTGCATAAATGCCATCAGTGGCCACATGTACTTCGGTTTCTCCGTTACAATACCATAGATCTGAAATTTTGCAAAAAAAGAATGGGTCGTTGGTACTATTCATTCATTTCAGTACAGATTGTTTCCCTAATGAATATCAGATTTGGCCATACATAAGCTATCCTAAATAGGCTTTCAGTGCTAGTTCCCAAACTTATTGATTCAATCACATAAAAGTATTCTAGTCGATTTTAATTATAAAAATAATTAAATGAGCAAATGAATCAACAAAACAAAAAAAAAAACAACCGAATAACCATGAGAAGTGTAGTAACTGTGGCAAAAATTAAAAAGATGATTAATGTTACTGACAACCATATACGAATATTCGTTTTCTCAAGTCGCAAATCTGTAATTTCATGAGTAGGAAATGCAATTAGACTTCAGATCATTACTGTCATAAAATTTCGACAAATTTTGACCAATGAACCAGAGGAAGAGCATTGTAATAATTGTATGACAGTTTAATGCTTTGAATTATAAACAAAATCAATCATATCTTTACTTACTGAAAAATACGAGTATAGTTATAATGAGTAAAATGATTTCAAGAATCCCACAAAATATGGCAGCATTTCGATAATGCATCAAATAACAAAATGCTGGTGCAGAGTAGAATTCATCATCTTTGTCATAAATAAATGATTTCTTTTCTTTTTCTGATTTTTCATTATCCACCGCTAATTCTTGAGATTGAACAGCACTTTTTTTCATTGTAGGTATTTCACTGAACAATTTAACATTATTGAATTTTACGAGGAAATGCATCCAAGTAAAAGTCTCATAAACAGTCATATGATTCTTTTGAGACAATAAACTAAAACATTCCACAGCACTCCTTACATATTCGACAATTCTGTATGGATGAGCCTTATTTTTTTAGCAAGATACTTAAACTAACCTAATCTTAGGAAAAATCGGTGCCTGGAGTGGGAAAAGGAACGTTAATCACGGAAACATAATCGAAATCATTTCATCATGATTAATTTAAAAAAAAAAAAAAAAAAATGAATTAAATTACTGACCCTCTTTCTTTTTCAAACTATCTAGAAAATGAATATCACAATAAAAAGAAGACTTTGATCTTATTGAAAAGCAATTAACCAATTGAAACATTTTACAAGAATGGAAGAACTTTCTAAAATCAAACATAAACAGGATGATAATTAAGAAAAATTCATCGAATGAGATTATTCCTGGAGGATTTATAGATATACGAACATTTTGGGATGTCTGTATGTCTGTTATTTAGATAAATTAAGATGGAAATGGAATGAGATTCAGTCAAAATCTTTATTCCTTTTTCTCCAATGCTCCGTTAATGTTAGAAATGGAAAAGGATGGTGATGATGATGATAATGGTAGTAGTTGCGCGGTTGTCATCTTCTCTCCTTCTTTATACTGCCGATACAACCATCACTATTGATGATGACCTAATTTCCCCAGGTGGAATTATTAAAAAAATAGTAAACGTTTAGATGGTATGAGAAATAAATCGTTTTACCGTAAAAATTTATTCATCCATAAGAATTTCAAAGTTCTTCCTTTAAATCATAGAATTTTTTATTTCCATTCAATTGAAGCATTTCTTCGAATTTTCTCTTTAAAGTTCCGTAAGTTCTTGATAACAAAGGAAAAACAATCCAAAGTATATTTCATGCACAATGATAGTATTGTGGTACAACATATTTTCATAAAGGGACACCGAAACTGTGCACTGGTCTGAAGAGCGTTTGTTGAAAAGTGATAAAATATCGGGGTGAGAATGAATGTCGGTGAGGTGATTGCTGAGGATAGTTCCGTTTTAAGGTATTTTTATATTTACCCAATCTTTCGTTTCTTAATTTATAATTATCGTTCTTCAATTTCTCAACTTCCTATAGCGGATATTGATGTTGGAGGGGAAAGCGCATTGAATATAAACCTTCGTAAAGTTAAATTTTGATTGCTGTTTTCAATCTTTGAGAATTCTTTTAAACTATTTAAATCGAAAAATTGGTGTCGAAATATGAATCAAAGTAATGATTTTTACTTTCATGCAGAAAACGAAAACTAAAAAGAAAGAAGAAGATCAGTGAAGATACAGAAGAAGCATATGTGAGTAATAATGCTGCTGATAACAAACAATATGGTGGGTTCAGAGAAACTGAACAAGTCGAAGTGAGCAATGCTGTGGGCGAGGTATCTTTATTTAATATTTAAGAACAAAGTCTGGCAGTTCCTGACTTTACTGTTTCTTGCATAAATCTTTTTTTTTTGAACGGAGAAGTAATATTTAAATGATTATTTGCCCCCAAGATGATCATTTTAGAGCTTAGCCAATGTTCAGATGAATTCGATATTATTCCCTTCTTTTTAGTGGGATAAAGAAGGGGTAGCTATTGGACTTGACGTTATTATATTTTCTCCTTGAGTAATAGGGAAGATCGAAGAATAAATTCATTTCGCTGTTAACTTTATGCTAAAAGTCACCGTCGTATGAGGTGCAGGGCCCTAATCAATCGAACAGTTCTAAGAAAGGAATAATTAATTTGGAAATGCTTTACTACACTATATTATAAAAAATCGAATTCAATTAAAAGAGTAAACTATCTGAAAGTACATGCTTATGAAAATAAATTTTCTGTTGACGTGGACCACTGTACGATTTCTTCAGTACACGAAGGTATATTTCAGGCGAAGAAGATGAAGCTATCAAAGCACAGAATAATATCAAAGGATGAGATGCCTGAAGTAAAAGAACGAAAAAGTGGTATTATTTATTTCCAGACATTGCCACCAAACTTTACTGCCTCAAGAATGCGTAATGAAATGAGTAAATTTGGCGAAATTGGAAGAATATATCTGCAAGTAAATTTTTCATTGGCTCTGAAAAAACATTCAGTAAAACAGTAAATTTTTGATATACGATAATGAATCAATAAACCATCTCACAGATCATATTATATTATCATATTATCAGTAAAAATTACGTTAAAGAATTTGACTTCAGGATTTTTTCTCACATTATTACTTACATTACACTTCAGTTTGAGGAATTTAACTTTTCACATTCTTACCTCATACATTGTAGGCTGAGAAGCGGCGTGATGCAAAGGGTAAACGAAGGAAACGATTTGTAGAAGGTTGGGTTGAGTTTAAGAGGAAAAGTTTGGCAAAGCGAGTAGCTGCGTCATTGAATAACACAGCTGTCGGTGGAAAACGACGAAATACTGCGCGAGAATCCCTCTGGACAATGAAGTATTTAAGCGGGTTTGACACTTTTTTTATTTAATTCCTGTCAGTTTTGATTAGATTTTCAAGCCAGAATTTTGTCTTATTCCATTCTCTTAAAATGCTATTTAAATGTCGATATATTTACTTCTTTCCAACGATAAAAAGCTCAATTTCCAATATGAATGGATTTTCAGGACTTTTTATCTAAACTGGACAAAGTTTAATACAAATTTTCGGTTGTAATAATTCTCTAGGATATGTCAAACATTGCTGGAATATCTAGAGCCGTAATCTTTTTAGCAGTATTTGAGTCTTCTTTCCAGATTTAAGTGGATACATTTGGTGGAACAATTAAATTTCGAACATCGAGTCGAACAACAACGAATGCGTGTAGAAATAGCTCAAGCAAAGCGACAGGCTTCATTTTTCTCTGATCAAGTGGAGAAAGGAGAACAGCTGAAAAAACTGGAGGAAAAGGTGATCGAATTTTTCCGAAGTATTCGGCTTGACCAAGCCATGGTTTATTATTGATTTCTCTGACCAGTAACTCATAATTATTTCCTTCCCATTCGGTTGCGTTCCTGTAAGTGTGTTTTCATTCTAGGTTTTAAAGAAAGGTGGCGTATGGGATGAATTCCAACGACAAGTACAACAACGTTCAACGATGAAGAAAAATAAGAAACATAAACAGAATGACGATCAGTTGTTACATATGATATACACTGGATGAATTCATTATGAGATTCATTTCTGCAAGGGATTATCGTTGTTATGTGGATGTATCATGTATTATTTATGGGGCAAAGTATTGTTTATACATGAAGAGAAACAAAGGCACTATTTGTATGAGAAACTGTGTCGTATTTTTTATCTCGGGCAAAATCTCTATAGCTGAAGATTAAGGATCTTTTTCATAATGCTAGCTGTCTTCCGAGAAGTATTTTTCGGATTGCTACTTCGGAGTCGCCGTTAACTTTAGTTAAGCTATTTTGAAGACCTCATAACTAAATTTTCTCATAACGAATTGTGGGCAAAAAATCCCCACAATTCACCAGGTACAATTAAATATGCTCTTTCCTGAAGTGAAGAACTATTTCACTCCTTCAACTTTGACAGTTTTTCTATTTGGTGGGGTATTACTGTTAAATGTTAAACTTACTGATGGGTACTAGTCGAACTTTTGAAAAATATTGAGAAAAATGACGCTCCCGAGATTTCACTGGTTTTGCTATAGGAGAAATTCCGCAACTCTTCACTTGATGATTTAGTACCAATGGATTTACCGTTGGGGGAAGAAGTGATGCAATGTATATATATATATATGCATAAACTTTTGATGGTTATAATACGGGTTCTGAACCTTGAAAATGTTGGCTGTATTTTTGAGTGGTCCCGGTTTTGCATTCTTCTCCATCCTAAATAACTTCCGTGTCCGTGTACTAAACCGGATTTGGCATTCTTAGTTAAAATACTTCTTTGATAAAATGCAAAATAATAATTATTACTGCATCTTCCACTTGACTCCGAACTGTATCAAGACTTCAACTGAGTCAGACGACCCGATTAAAAGCGACTCTTTGCATCCTGAATATGGTAATAATGTGCAGTATCTTTGTACATACAATAATCTCTTCGTACGATAAAAAATGTGCGCATTATCGGGTAACTAGTAACTACAAATTAAAACGCGACATACAACAACTGCAAGTATTCGGGAAATCAATTGTGTCATCTTAAACAATCCAAGTAGTTTATTTATGCGGCAAAACAATCTCGAACAAGGAGTACCGTGAGTCAGTAGAAAAAGCGGCTACCTACGACAAACAGATTTGAATAGCGAGTCATCTTAGCTTCCACGCTTGAAAGTAAACAATATGAATAAGTTCGCTATTTAGAATACATGTTTGTGCCATAACAGTATTGCTTCCACTAAAATGAAATACATATAAATCAACAATGTAAAAAATTTAGGAAGTTCAAGAAAACCGTGAAGAATGTTTTTTTATTATTAAGGACAGCTGAACTAGGAAAAAGCGGCATAAAGTCAGGAAGAACAAGAAATTGAATTCAATTTTTTTTTATAGAACTTTGAATTTTTTATAATAGATTCATATTAAACATAAGCAAAACTACTGAGACGAAAAATACAACATATGAATCTTCCTGTACAGTTCCGTCTTCATTAAGTAAGTAGGAATAGAAGGATAAAGAGGCAGAAAGATTAATTAACGGCAGCTTAGTAAAAACGGAGGACATTAAACACAGCTAATACGATGAGAAATAAAAAGGATAAACTATCGAATTAAAAATATTTAAAAAAAAAAGACTTTAAAAACAATCAGTTTGGAACGGACTTTCTTTTTCCCCTTCTTCATTTCTAGCATTTTTGCGCAATGAAGCATAAATTTAACAGCCATTAAGCCGAGGGGTCAGAATAAGGCTCAGATTTTGACCAGCATAAGAACAGTGTAATTTGATAATACAAAATAAAATTAAAGTCAATATACTCTGAAATACCGGAAAAATGTGTTGTATTAAACAAATCACAGAACAAAAGAAAAAGAAGTCAAATTTATGCTAATATAACATGCTGAAAACTTTCGCACTGATAACTGTTTTAATTTGCATCCCAACAATAAGCTCAGGATTCCCGACTTTTCAAAAAAACTTTCCCTTGAAACAAACCTTCGCTAAACATATGGAATTTGTATATTGGTGTAAAGCATACATCGCAGGAAATGATATCTATTTTTCAATGGCAAACACTTAGTTAAGAAAAAAACTATACACAGGAATTCGAATAAAAAAGATAAAGTAATAATGGGTTAGCAAAAGAAAATGGGAAAGAAACTTTAAAGAAGGGGACAGGTGTGGTGCTAATGGAGAATGCTAAGGAGAGGTAATATGTACACCGATGAGCAATGCGTGCCTTAAAAAACAGATTGAGAAGTGGAATACAATTTACAACTATGCTGCATGAGTCAAAATACTGGTCAAAATTTTAGTTCTTTGGGCAACCATTAGTATGTTCCATCGGTGCAAACTCCCATTTCTGTCGGCATAAGGGACACAGTGGATAAGCCACTTTTTGTGATTTTGTCCATTTCACGATGCAATGCATATGGAAGGCATGACGGCATATACCGATGGCCTGTAACCGAAGTAAAAACTGAACTTGTGAATGTGAATCTTGCATAAAATTGTATTTAAATGACATCATCATATAACCCAAACGTGGAGCGAGAAAAGTTAATGTTCAATATGCCTATTTCTCACAGAAACATTATTTTGTCTCATTTGTTATTAGTGAAACGAATATGAAGTGGCAAGTGGAGTCATGATAATCAGTTTATATGACCTTCGTTTTACATGTCAGAAAACATCTACAACTGCAAGATGAATAAATTGATATACTAGCAAACTTAATAATCTCTTAAACCAAAGAAAGAAAAAGTTTATAGCCAGTATATCAAAATCAATCTATATGGTGGATGATGATAAATTATTACATATTATAGGGTAGGCTATCGTCGTATTAAAAATCCTCCCAGAAACTGACAAATAGTTAAGCGATTACTTTTGCTTCAAATTATAATGTAAACGACTTTCAGTTGCTTATTTAGCACCATAACAAAGAAAACTAACAATAGGACATTCGTCGCCAGGCGTCTGACACGTGACGCAACAAGAGTCAAATGTTTCGCGACAAATCCCACATGGGCCCTCACCAATACTCCATCGCCATTTCGCCGCCACCTTCAAAAACGATTCTGCAGAAAATGTGAAAAAGCATTACACAATCGATCACATGTTTTCAAGAGAAAAATGTATGAAATACGAAGAGAGAAGATATACTAACATTCCATTTACGAATGGAAAGTTTGAGACGTGTTTGAGTCGGTAACTTGTAAATCGAGGGCTTATCCTTAGTACACAATAACGATTCATCTTCATCTTTGGTTTTTAAATCATTATGGCGTGTACTCTGGAAACATCTAAATATTTCGTGAATAAAAGTTAACATGAGATAAATCTCAAGCGCTTTAGTGCTTGAAACAAATTAGTCTTACTACTTTTTACTGAAAATTTCAAAGATTCAAAAATTGGCAGTATTGTCTAAGACCAAAACAAGTTCAGAAAAATATCGTAGTGGTGGATTTTTGGTAATAATTTCAATGAATTAAAACTTTGAGGGCCGGTAAAGATAAGGAAAATTCTTATCTATTCTACTCCTCTGTTTCGTCAAGGAGAGAATATATATATGAAATAAACATTAATCTGTCCTACTAAGTAGTTCAGTTCTATAATGCAGCAGCGTTACGGAGATAACAAGGACAGACAGATCCTTCCTCGATACATTGCGCGATTTTGCCTTTCACCACCACTACTCTTTTCGCCAATTAATAAATATGACAGTCTTTTCCGATTAATAATGTTAATATTTGTAACGGCCAAGCAGAAGTAACTTCAAGTTTTTTTTTCTTCCTGAATCTTCAAAATGTTCAGTATTTCGAATCTTAGAGATACATAAGACAAAATAGTTGTGAAGACATATCTAAAAATGTCCTCACAAAGATAAATAGTATCAGCTGACCGATTGCAACATATCTCTTCTCCCTTGAATATCAGTTTTCTCACTTTTGCGAGCTCATTTTCTTTCACACAGCAAAGGGATATATGAATACTTGAAACACTTTACATGAACCGATAACACGAAAAAATCTGAAAAATCTGATTTGCTGACTTCTATTCCATGTAATGTTGCCTGTTTCATATCTTAATCGCGTATTTATAGTTATATTCAGCATAGCTTTCGTGAAAAAAACTGAGCAGTAAAAAAGTGCTATCAGTACCTTTTTAATCACCACTATTGGTAATACAGTGACAAGACTTACTTTGCCTTTTCTGTGATTTATTCTCATCAAACACTTCCCACGGACAAACACGAATGTACACACGGTATCCTCTCAGCTTTTTGTAAAATGCTGGAAAACATTAACAGCTTTGCTACCTTCTTTCCAAAAAAGACACCAATTGTTCATAAAATAGCAGAAGCATAATACTGAATCCAATGATAAATGTGATTCTCATCCTCATTACGCAGAAATTTGACAGTCAGTAGAAATAGGCTACGCCTTAATTGTGCGTTATGAATAATTTTATTGCTTTCCTTCAAAACACTGTCCCATCCCTCAAAGCTGTCGCTTCACCCCATCATCACTTCACTATCCCGCTACTATTGACAGTCCCATTCCGTTCATGATGCCATCACGAATTATGTGCCTGTCAGCTAAATTTGATATGTAATGGCTTAAGCAGGCTGGAATTTCAGGCCAACTAAATGGCAACACATGATGTGGTATTGTACTATTTGCTTAACGTAAGCTCAGCATTTTATCTTTCGGCAGTTCATAACGCTTTATACTTTGTGTTGGATTGGCATACCACTGTATTCCATTTTTGGCACTACTGCTTAACATTCTGTTTTCTGTTGCTCTGTTCGGTGATCGGGATGCAACGGTGGAGTAAGCCATTATCGATCACCCCTTTCATACTACCGATCACTACACAAATCATTATTGTTCTACTTTCAAATCAGATACATTCACAAATACGCTCGGGTAGCTTATACTTACTCAGGTATGTCTCTTGTCATAAATCTACAAAACGGAGAGATTTGAAAGTAAAGTTTTGTTCAGAAAAAATTTTGAAATTCTGTGATTTCTGTAATCGAACCATATGGAATATTCCAGAAAATTTAAAACAGAATAAAGTTGCTCTCTGGTTACCCTTTCATACTTTGCAAGACTTTACTAGCGTCATGTAATTCTAGACTATTCGACTTCTTAACAACACTTATCGTGGCTAAATTCTCCAACTGGCTACTTAAATCCGATAGCAATCCCCCCATCAGTTTACTGGTATGTCTTTATTTTTGCAAAATGTTGTCGTTAACGGTTACTATCACTGAAATCTGAATAATGTAACGATGGAAAGTGACCATAAATTATCCAACTAGTCACTTCTCAATCAGTTTTAGTTAAGTAAATTTAATATAAAAGCAACTTGATCACAGCAAAAGATTCGTAGTAATCTTATGAAACTTAGATTTTGTTGGAAGATTACACAGATATATAAACGAATAATTCTAAAGACAATTCCACAAAAATCATCAACCCTGCCAATACAATTCAGCTCTGTAGAAACCTTGGGTCTAGTCTGACCCCCGAACACTCGAACTCCAGACAATCCCGTCCCCAATACCTCACACCATCAACAAACTACCATCCAAAAGTATCAAAATAAACCAAAGCATAAATCAACTAAAAAAACCTAATTGTAAACTTCGGGCTGCGAATGTAAACAATCTTCGCCGTACAAGCCTTCGCATACAATGGCTTGGACGATGATTGGTATGGACTGGATAAGGAGGTGAGGGGAGTTTGAATAATTCGCGGGGTTTTGAGATCTGACGGGGTTTCGAGTTGTCGGACTGGCGGAGAAGTAGTGTATCTTCCAGGAGAGACGAGAATGAACAAGATTTAAAAGCAAGCTAAGAGAGATGAAGTAGGAAGCCTTAAGTGATAAAGATGATGGTGGGCAAGGTATCTTCAAATGCGATGCCTTGAATGTTCCGCAAATAAGGTTAATGTGTCCAGATCAATCTCTCAGTATTTCTCATTGATAAGTTCATGCTACATCAACAAAATCTAATTATCTTCAGCAAAATATGTAGGATATATTTGAGAATCTATTTCCTCGACTATGCATACAATTCCCATTAATTTAACATATTAATCTTCCAGAAATCAATTACTCAGTTGC